>JAKOGI010000325.1:622500-710921 GCA_029747015.1 Carnegiea gigantea
TATATCTAGTTTTATAAAATGCCCGATGATGAAAATTATGCCCTAATCTACACATTTGGGGGCCCAATAGAATAGTCCTAAAGTTCAGAGTCAAAAAGAGGAAGAAAGAGAAATAGAGAAAAGACAAGGGATGAAAGGAGCATGGGGCCCAATGGGCTTGACCGAGCCTAGAATCCAGCTGGGTTCTGTACTAGGAACTCGACCGGGTTCTCTATCTCGGAAACCTCAGGCTCCTGTCTCTCATCGGCCGTATCTAATTTCCCTTAGGAGAGTCTGATATGAAAAAATGCCACCTATTCAGATTAAGCCCACTAGAAGTTGAAATAGGAGTTCCTTTCCATAGCCAAGTTGGTTATCTTGAGCACTAGAAAAGGGGAGTTGTCCCCTGGAGAGACTGAAAAATTAGAGAGAGAATTTGAGAGAAAATACTCGAAAATTCGAGAGGCATTAAGAGCGAGAAATTAGTTAATCCTTTAAGAGGCGTCATTTTGCAGGGTTTACAGGTGAATAAATGGGTCATTATGAGTTCATAACCTAATCTTCCTGTCACTCTTTCTCTTTGTTTTCCTCATCTCTATTCGATTTAAATTTGGGCTCGTTAAAGATGTAATCTTTAATTAGCTTCATCCCTGCCCATTGTAATGATTTGAATTATTTCTTTCAATTCCTTTAGATTGAAATTGTACTCCCGATTTCTGTTATTTGAGGTAGTTGACACTAATATGTTGATTGCATGTTCATTTTAAGTGTAATTAGATTTAATTTTTCGTGTTAATTAGTAGAGGTCGTCAATAATGATAGGTGGTATTGTGATGCACTCCATCACAACATCGTACCTTCGCCCCGAATTTAAATTCTTGGTTTGAGCCTATAAAGTTAGATGGTTCCTACTCCAGAGGTTATTCTGGAGCCTTTCGAAAACCTTTTTGAACAAATCTTCTTGTCCCTATCGGTGTCCCTTTCGATTTATGATTTGTTTTAGAAAAAAAAATTTAGTTTGTAAGTTTTTCGAAAACTCATTGGTGACTCTAATAAATAAAAGTCATCACTTTTTCTATTTTACTATTTCTTTTTTCTATACTATTTCTGATCAAGGTAGAGCAGGTTTGGGACCAGAACAGTAATACTATATGGACCACGAAATAGGCTCCGTTTTGGCTAGAAAACCGACTGAATTCTTAGATCAGAGCTACTACCCAGCTTACTAATCTAGATAGGCATCACTACCTGGAACCAAACCAGAAATTAGACCCTGCTCTGGGTGCCGGGTTCCTGGATCAATAGCTGCGGTCCAATACTTTAGCTAAGCCTCCATTTTGCTCCAAACTGATCCTTTTTTTTTTTTTTTTGCTGAAATTTAAAAATTTACCTAGCAAATGAGTCCAACCATTCATGAGGGACCACGCACAGGATTTAGGGTCGTGATCCGTATACCATGATTAAGAAAACTGGCCTGGACCAACCGGTCGGACTAGAAACCGGTCAAACCAATGGGCCGGAGAATGAATAGAACCATTTGGCCATTCGAATCGGGAAAACCTGTTAAACCCAATCGAACCGGCTGACTCGGTCAAGCCGACCAACCCGCGGTTGGACCGACTTTTCCCAGTCCAAATAAAAGCGGTTGTTTTTTTTGCTCGCCAAAGCTCGTCGGCTCCTCACAGACTCGAAGCCTCTCTCTCACTCACAACCCTAGCTCTTCTCTCCCTCCTGGCTAGTCCTCGACATCTGCTTGCCCTCAAGTCAATGCTTGCACTGCCCCATCGCCGCCGGCTAATGTGTCAACACCAAGAGCCGAGTGTCATTCTCCAGACTTCGTAGACGGCAGGGCTCGATGCCTCTCTCTTACTCACAACCCTAGTTCTCCTCTCCCGCCTGCATGCCCTTGACGCCTGCGCTCACTCCTCGCTGCCAGCCGGTATGTTGCCGTCGAGTGTCAAGATCCTTTCTCACTCTGCTTTCTCGATGTCTCTTTCGCGTTCTCACTCTACTTTCTCACTCTCATCTCTCGACCTTTGCTATTGTTATCTCACTCTCATCTCGATGTAGGATCGCCGGTTGCTTACTGTTGCTGCTGAATGTTGGGCACTGTCCTCAGTTGGGCTGGGCAGTGGGCAGAACTAAGAGGCTTTGGTTGGGCAAGTCACAAGTTGGTAGTGGATAGATTGCTGTTAATTAACTTTGCTTGCTTCTTTCAATTGGTTAGTAACTTTCATTGCTTGATTAATTGTTCACTTGGATTAAGCTTGAACTTTCAATTGTGTGAATGTAGGGGAAAACTTGAGCCTTAAATATTCAAATTAATGTTTGTGTCATACTTTATCGTGTTATATAGGACGATATAGTGAAATTTGGAAAAAAAAAAAAGATAACAAATATATGTAAAATTTTTTTCTAGGTTCACCGAATTGTGCCTGTCTAACGTAATTTAACGGTAAATTGGGTCAACCGGTCCAACCTTAGTCCAAATAGTCCGATCGGTTAAACCATCAAACCCCTCAGCTGACCGGTTCGATCACCGGGTTGGTTCTCTCAACATTGCCCTATACTTGGTAACCATTAGATCAACTATCTTTAATTATGTGCAGTACCTTCTTAAGATTAGTAATTTTATCCAATGATACAGTTAAATTGCAGAGGAATTTTAGGTTTAAGTATCCTAAACTTTGGAGATTTAGGTCACCAATAATCTAAACTTATGAAAAATCCTCGGCGGCCTCCAACTTTGGCTTATTTATTTTCAATTTCTTTTCTAAAATGAAAATAAAAAAGCAAAACAGAAGTATAAAATCGGCCGAAACGAGAGCGAGGCAAAGTGTCAGGCAACTCCAAAAATATGACGCCAGTTACATTAATTAAATTTGTTGGGCCCATTCAGGCCCCGTTCATGGAAACCTCATTTTCGAGCCCGTTCATGCATGAAGAGTCCTCTTAAAAGTCTTCGATTTATTTCATCTTTTTTCTTTTTGTTGGTGAAGAGTGATGCATAAAGAATACGCATTCCCCGACGGATGTCCTCTAATGCACTAATGTTTCACTGAGAAGGAGAAAAAACGATTCATGGTATAGTCATTTTCCATCAGTATCCTGAAATTAAGAAAATTTGTTGTTAACTAATGTTTTAGTGCTATATTTGTAATACTCTTCTACTATTTGATTATATCATATTTATTTCATTTAATACATGACATCACAATTTTCAAAGTAAGACATAATACTTAGAAGGTGTTTTACAACAAGACATTTACCATTTAGCACACCTTTTTATTGTTCAAGGCAAAGATCTTGCATCAAGACACAAGAAGAGTTGTCTTGCATTGGTCTGAATTAATATATGCCTAAAATCATCAAATTATCTATAACTATATATAATTAATAATTGTTTGAACCAACACAATTTGATTCATGTGATTTGACGCTTGTTTCTAATAAGTAAGATCCTATGTTTGAGTTAATAAATGGAGAAAATAATTGACCATGCTAACAAAAAAATTATTATTAATGCAACTTTATAGTATAAAAATATCATAGATAATATGATAAATATACACAATTTAAATACCTTTTCATTAACCAATCCCATCATAATTTTCCAATTTATTGCAGGATATTATGTAGTTTGTAAACTAATGTGAAATGTTTTTTTGTATCTGCTACAAGACCTTTTTATCATTTCACCAATATGATTAAAGCAAAAACTATCATCTAATTGACTGGGATTAGAACGTGTGTCCTCCATAAGCCCAGAGGTCAAATCTAGTCTTATATTGAACCACATAGTAGTCTTCATAGTTGGCCAATGAATTACATAAGGCAAATAGAAGGACATATACTTTGCACTTTCAAAGTATCCTAAGCGACAAACTTTCGGCTCTACTTTCATAGGTCGGTGCAGCCATTATTTTCAAGCTTTGTAATCAAAAAGATTGAGATAAGATCCTGCCTGGATTATTTACCATAAGTGATAACGAAACAAATTGTGACAGAAATCACAAGTGGGAGGCGAAATAAGGGGCGAAAGCAAACAAGCAAAAAGGAAGCTCCAACAAAAGAAAATACATTGAATACTAATGTTAGGAAAGATTAAATAATAAAATTTGAGTGATTTATATGTAAAAGCGATAAAGAATGTAAATATTTAAGAATATAAAACAAGATCCAGAAGATAATAGTATGTACAAGATTTTTACGTGGAAATCCAAATTAAGAGACAAATATGGGCGGCAATAACGGAGCACATTATCCACTATATAGGTAACAATACAAGATAAATATCAAATGGCATACAAGTCCAACGAGATCAAACAAGAGCGATAATGATCTCAAAGCAAACGCCAAAGAAGAGATCAATTACAACGAAAATATATCAATACTAACTCTCAATAAAAATGTGGAATAGAATATAAAAATAGCTCATGAATAGTGGTGCCAAGGGACACTCCAAAGTGCCACTTAAATGCTAGCAAATGCCCATTACAAAATGCTTATTGTGGATGTTCAATTTATAGAGTATGGAATGTAACTCTTACATTAAGAAATATGAAAGTCAAAAGTTGAATCATTATTCACTTAAATAGAGGCTCATAAAAGTGGTGCATGAATGTTGAATTGATGCTTTTGAAACATCCACTATAATAATCCATAAAGGAAACCATAACGTGTAGCCATGATGCTTGAGAGGAATAGTCAACAGTCACCAAAAACCGTTACAACAAAACAGAGCACATGAAGAATTGCCCCTGCCATGGTCTGTGACGCTTGCCACGTCGGAGCGTGGAGCAGTCTAGAATTCAAGCCACTGATATACTAAGATCAAGCCAGTCAAACGCAGCAGGTGATTGTACGCTTAAACATTGAATAGTGGGCTGCTTTCTTTTCCTTTTGCAAAAATCACAACAACACCACATGAAATAAATTTTTGGCCAACATACACCCAACTATTAATTAATTAGAATGCCGTTTGTCACAATGGTGTCCGAAGGGTTTCACTGATAGTGTTCTACATTTGAGATCTAAAATGCATAATCTTCCGAAATACCGTGCGGAAAGTCAACAAAGTCTCCAGTAGTCCTAGGTAATTTGTAGGTTAGGCATCTACTAAACTCTCCAGTCTCCATACCATAATGGGTTTATACATTCTACAATAATTCAGTTTGTGGTTACTTGACTTACCAATACTTAAGGAAAAAAAAAATGGAAAAGTTACATCTTTCAAGAGAACAACAATAATCTGACTCTAATAATAAAGAATTTTATAAAGGGCGATGATATATATCTTACTGCAAGACACCCTAAAATGTAGGGGCAGAGCTAGGATTCAAAGTAGGGGGTCAAGATTAATAATACACATAACATAAACTTTAATAGTTCTCAAAATGAAGTGCGCAACTAATACATTCAAGAAAGTTGTCATTGACGAGATCTCATTTTTGAAAATAAATCATTAAATCCATCAATTATTAACAAACACAAATTTGACTAAAATCAATAAATTAAACACAAATAAACAAGTAATAACTAACAAATTACCCCCAATCCTAATTCTTAAATCCTCAATCAAGAAGGGTGAAATCCTAATTTTTTAACTGATGAGTAAATCTCTAAATTAACCACTTATTTAACAAAAATTCAATAAAAACTAGTAAATTAAACATAAACAAGCAAGTAATAACAAACTAAATTAGCCCAACTTTAAATCTTCAACCAAGAAGACAATTAGATAAAAATCATTATTTTTCAATTCATGAATCATGAGTAATTCACTAAGTTAATCAATTATTTAACATAAATCTAACTAAAATCAGTAAAATAAACATAATTATTTACAAAATAACAAAACTAAAAATAAAAATTGAAAATTTTTTGAAATTACCTCAAATTGGGTATTAGGAGGATGACTGAAAGAGGCTGAACTTTTGCTAGGGTGCGGTTGCTTATGTTGGAGCGAGACGGGGCTGCTGCGGCCATCCCGTGGGCGGCCACTAGCGGCGGCTGCTGGCAAGCAACTGGGCAGAGAAAGAATGCAGTGTGTGGTCTGGTTCAGCGTGAGTGAAGGCAAAGAGAGGGGGACAGTGTGGGCTGCAATTCGAGAAACAAAAATAGATCGCAAAAATTCAACCCAAAAAAAAACACATATTAGGCAACATGAGGAGTCAAACCTGCAACCTCCGGAGAAAGTGGTAGCCAACCACTTTGTTGTGCTCATCTTTGTAAAGTATGTAGGAACTAATTAATCTATATTTATTTTTTTCCAACTAGAATATCCCACATTTAATTTTTTTCAAAAAGTTAGGGGGTCAATTGACCCCCCTTGTCCCTTAATGGCTCTGCCCCTACTGAAATGTCTTATTTTAACTTAAATTAATGTGTTTTAGAATTTAAAATATCAAATTTTAATAAATATGACTTACTATAAGTTGTAAAGCTATGATGTTCATCAGCTGCGCTAATGGACATAAATTAACACCCTAATCAAATCAACCCCATTGACAAAGACGTATTATACGTGTAACTTTATAAATGTGAAATGTGTGCATGTGTGTGTGTGCGCGCGCACGCGCGCATGCACGTGTGCATGCGTGCGTGTGTGTGTGTGTCTGTTAAACAGAACCTCCTAAAGTTAACATATACCACGTGTTAAAGTTCTAGAGGTTGGGATTTTTTTAAAGCTAATTTCAAATCTAACTCCAAACAACATAAGTTATTATTTTTAATGAAAATGATAAAGAATATAAGTTTTTCACTATTACCAACGTGGAATATTAGACATATTAGATATATTGTGACGATATTACAGATCCTATTCACAATAAACTCACATTTACTAAGAAATAATAAAAGATTTCTGATTTCTATGATTATTTTTGTCCATCATCATTATCAACATCATCATCATTGTTGTTGTTGTTGACAT
Source organism: Carnegiea gigantea (assembly GCA_029747015.1). Lineage (NCBI taxonomy): Eukaryota > Viridiplantae > Streptophyta > Magnoliopsida > Caryophyllales > Cactaceae > Carnegiea > Carnegiea gigantea. The sequence goes on from JAKOGI010000325.1 coordinate 629,414, forward strand.
TGTTGCACCATGAGACCTTCACGCAAATAATTTATTACATGAATAATAAATAATTCATAAATTACATAAAATTGTTGTGTCCAATGAATTTTAAAAAAGGCCGTGGAAAATCCACAGTGAGTTTAAGATATTATAAATTGATTTTTTTCTTTTTCCATTCACACATAATTCTGGGAGGGGGGTTTTCCACTTAGCTTTTGAAAAATATATTTTACCTTTTTCTTCGGAAGACTCAAACAATTTCTATACAAATTATATGAATTATGAATATAATTCACTGTACTTTTTACATCAAGTTATTACAACTAGAATTACATGCATTGCATAGGCACAGAAAAAAAAATTATCTAACATCCTAATCTTTTGACACATGTCACTCTAACACAATTTACCCAGATCAAAACAGAATTCTATCCTTATTATTAAAAATACTAGAAGATAATTCATTATCTTTTAATACTGTATGTACAAAAAATCATTCATTGTAAACTTTAACCAAAAAACAAAATCATGCATTATTACTAAAAAGTTTCTACCATTATATTGTTCAAGCTAATCAATTGTATAAACAATTAACACATAATAAAGATATTTATTCTGGTTAAAAACTCAAAAACTATCATGCGCATCACAACGGGGGAAGCATACTAGTTATGTATAAAAAAATAATTTTACACAATTTACAAGTTATAACATCTTTCCATTATTCAATTACAAATTTGTTTTTCAATTTAATGTATGGTAATATAAATTTTAAGTTAAGAAAAGATACTTAAGAAATATTTTGTAGTAAGACATCTATCATTTTGTTTTTATAAATATATAAAATAAACAAAAAAAATTTTTTAATCGTAAAAAATAAACGAAAAAAAGTTGATCATGAATTTCGACAATGCCATCGTGCAGGTGGTAATGCATAAAACGTACTATGGAATATTGAGAAGGAAATCACATCATTAAAAAAAATGGAACGAAGAAAATTATTTAATTAACTTCTTATGTCAATTAGATATCCTGTTGGATATGATGGAGGTGGTTTATGTTTACAGATGTTGACATCTTAGAAAGCGAATTGATATCATGCTTTCGGTCATGATTCAATAAACTAATCATCATAACAACCGACAGAGATTAAAACTTGACAAATTATGCAAAGAGAAAATAGGGAGAGAGATGAAGTCTGTATATTTCACATTCATGAGGCCACGGCCAAGCTGTGCATAAATACATGAGAAGCCAATCACTAATCGAACCCTATCCCTAACTTTAGCTTTGGCGGCAAGGCACCAAAAAGGAATAAAATATATTCACAATATATTCACAATATATTTGCAGAAATATATCTATCTTATTACTTCTCCTCAAGTTGGAGCATGAGGGTTGACGATGCCTAACTTAGACTGCAAAAATAGGAATGGTCGCTCGCCCAACGCCTTAGTAAAGATATCTGCAATCTGATACTTCGATGAGAGATAACCTGTGATCAATTCACCAGATACAATGCATTATCAAATAAAATGACAATCAATCTCTATATGTTTTGTCCTTTCATAAAAGACAGGGTTTTTAGTTATGTGTAAAGCCGCCTGATTATCAGAAAAGAGCATAATAGGAAACTTCACAAATACACGTAGGGATGCAAGCAATGATCGTACCCAAATGAGCTCACTAGTCACTGCTGCCATTGCGCGGTGTTCAGCTTCCGCTTAAGAGCGAGACATGGTAGTATGTTTCTTTGTCTTCCAAGAGATAGGTGATCCACCTAGAGTGACAAATATATCCTATCAGCGATCATTTGGTGTTGGGAAATACTCCCCAGTCTGAGTCACAGTGTGCTACAAGTTGCAAATCTGAATTGCTGTGCATGAGCAGCCCTTGTCCAGGATTGCCTTTCACATAACGCAATACATGCCCAGCAGCCATCATATGCTCTTCCTGGGGATTTTGCATAAACTGAGATAGAATGTGGAAAGAATAGCAGAGTTCAAGCCGAGTAATAGTATAAGGCGTCCCACGAGTCTCCTATACTGTGTAGGATCATCTAGAACCTTTCCCATAGCAAGACCTAATTTGTGATTGGTTTCCATGGGAAAATCTGCAGGTTTGGCGTCCAACGAGCCACATTCTTCAATGATCTCCAAGGTGTACTTATGTTGAGACAAAAAGAGGCCTTGTGAGTTGCGAGCCACTTTAATGGCTAAAAAATATTTGAGTGGCCCCAAATCTTTGAAAGCTGAACATGCGTCACTATCATTCCCAGTGAGAACCAAGTCATCAACATAAACCAACAATGCCATAAATTTACCATTCTTTTGATAAGTGAACAAAGAATAGTCTGTATATGAACTAACAAACCCATACTCAAGAAGATAAGCAGAAAGCTTAGCAAACCATTGCTTGGGAGCTTGCTTTGGACCATATAGAGACTTCTGAAGTTTGCACACCTTGTTGGAGTTTGAAGATTTGAAACGAGGAGGTAAAGTCATATAGACTTCCTCATTGAGATCATAATAGAAACGCATTATTCATGTCCATTTGATGCAATTCCCACCCCCTTACAGCTGCAATAGTGAGAAAACACAGTACACTTGTCATCTTTGTAACGAGTGCAAACGTTTTAGTAAAGTCAAATCCTTCCACTTGCTTATCTCCTTGAATCACTAAACGGGCCTTGTATCGTTCTATGCTGCCGTCAACCTTGTATTTTACCTTGTAGACCCATTTATAGTTAAGGCAAGTCTACTATGCCCCAAGTGTGGTCTACTTCCAAAGCTTCAATCTCCTTGGCCATGGCTTCTCTCCAATTTTCACCTCTTACTGCTTCATGATAAATTTGGGGCTCCACAAGCTTTGTTATAGTAGACAAATAGCATTTATACACATCTGAAAATTTGTCACAAGTAACATAATTAGCAATGGAGTAAGCCTTACTTAAAGAAACATTTTGGAGTGTAGGAGCAGGAGTCGAGGGTTCTGTGATGGACGTTTTGTAGCAAATATAGTCTTGAAGATGACGGGAGACTTTTTGAGTCCTGTTGTTGTGTTCTGGCCCAACCAAAATAGTGGGATTACCTCCGCTGGCCCAAGTGAAACAGTGGGCGGAACCTCCTCAACAGTGACTGTAGGTCCAGCACTGCCTCTGTCATCCGGCTCATCATGACCCATGCTTGCTTCGGTTGGGCTTCTTGCAGCGGCTGACCCATCACTTTCTTAGGTTAGGCTTTCTGCAGTGTGACTACCAATCCCATCACCACAGCTGGGCCCAGGTCCTGCTGGGCCTTCACAAGTAGAAGGTCCATGTTCTGCCGACCTGCTCCTATCCGCGGTAATCTGATTGGGGCAGCCCATGCTGTTCTCCATTATTCAGCCTAGTCTCACAATCAAGAATGGTTGGACGGTGCTCATAGCTCCATTCGTCAGTGCCCTTTTCCATTTGTCTTCCAGAAAATGGGAAAAAATCATGAATTTTGTCACCATAAACTTTTATTAAATATTACCCTCTCCTTTGATCTCGACTAAATATTACCCTCTTATGGTTCTCCTCTTGTTGAACCATATTAAATATTTTATCAAGTGATGGTAGTGGTTCCAAGGCCAATATTTAACTCTGAATTGTATAAAATGAGTCGTCATCAAGACCCATCAAAAACTGATGGACTTTTTCATCATCCAACATCTTTGCCATCTTCTCAGCCGCTCCACATGTGGAAGTCGGCACCTTTGTGCAATTTTCGAGCTCGCTCCACAAGCTCATCAATTTTGAGAAGAAATCCATAATCTCCTGTCCATCTTGTTTGCAAGAGGCGATTACGGGTTTTAGTTGGTGTATTCTAGGCACATTCGGTACCGAATACCTTTTCTATACATTTTCCCACATCTTTTGTGCAGAGTCCACATAGGCTACACTCGCGTGTAGCTTAGGGTCTATGACATTCATGATCCACGATGTGATCATGGAGTTTACCATCTCTTATGCAACAGCTTATGTGGAATAGACACCATCTTTCACCACAGGTTTGGTCAATTTGCCATCAATGAAAGCGAGCTTATTTTTGGCTTTAAGAGCTGTTCTTACAACTTGCTCTCACAAACCATAGTTCTTCTCATTGAACCTGACAGCGGTTATAATTGCTCCTGGCGAATCAGATGGGTGTAGAAAATGGGGTGATTGACTATCAATAATGAATTCTTTTGGTTTAGGTTCACTGGGTTTGATCTCGCCGTCCTTCCCCATCGCTTTCCGCCTTCAATGCTTTTGTTATGAATTTATCATTTTACGAATTTAGGCTTTCTGCCTTCAAGGATCTAATACCATGTTAAATTTTATATATCAATTGGGCCTTAAACAAAGAGTCATGCATATAAGCTCAAATGAAGTTCCATCTCAAAATCATTTAGCAATGGGTAGAGTAATTTACAAGTTCATATATATGCTCAAGCCCTTTATTTCTATCAATGTAGGACAATATCCACTTTCATATTCTTTGAATTTTATCAATATGGGATATTACCCACTTTCATACTCTAACATGTCTCCTCACGTGTGGGCTACTAAAAGGCCTAATACGTGCACACAATTTTAATCAAACGCGGACAGTGGCAAATCAAGATCCGGCACCTGCTCTGATACCATGACAAATTATGCAAAGAGAAAGCAGGGAGAGAGACGAAGTCTGTACATTTTACATTCATGTGGCCACGGCTGAGCTGTGCATAAATACATGAGAAGCCAATCACTAATCAAACCGTACCCCTAACTTTAGCTTTGGCGGCAAGGCACCAAAAAGGAATAAAATATATTCACAATATATTCACAATATATTTACAAAATATATCTGTCTTATCAAAACTATCAAAGGGATAAAACTAACAGTGGAAATCCTAGAGTTAGGATTTAGCTCATGTTAGGAAGTACAATAAGGATCACTAAAAGAAATCGGCGATAATAGTTATCCCCAATTTTTATTAATGGAAAATCTCTAATAAAAAGTAATGTAAATATATTGACTAGATAGTATCACAATAAATTACTATAACATAATTAAACTAATGTATAATTAGATGCTTTTGATAAGTTATGTGTTAAAGTAATATTATTATCTGACCATAAACTTTTATGATGCAATTTCACTTAAGATGGACTTAAAAAAAAAAAAAAAAAAGAAAAGACACAATGTAGGAATACAGCTCTTGTTTTCCTCAGGATCATGAATTCTATAATTTTTTTAATCTATCACTAATTGGGTGTAAAAAAGGGTAAACTAATTTTTTACTCTTTAGCTTTTGGTGCTTTTAACTATTGAGTAGGAGCATTTGATATGGTATATTCTTTTCAATTTATTTTTGTTGAGATTATATGAAGTGAGTCTATCTAAACTTAACTTTGTTAAATTGTAATGACCTAGACTTATTTTTGTTAAATTGAATCATCTGAACTTATTTAACAATTTAAATGTAAACATGCATGCAAAATTGAATAGAATGTAATTTATCTTTACTTATTTCTATTTTAGCTGAAATTTGAACTTTTTTTATTAGTATTCTTTTAATTAAACTAATTTATTTAAACTTATCTAAGCTTATTGTTAAAAAAATAAGTTAAATGTAATAGTCCCAGATTCTTACTCTTATCTTATCACTACTGACCTCCAAGTAACTGGTGACAGTGAGCTCTTCCTTCAAACTGCTTGAATTATTATTTGCTTTTTAAAGTGAACTCTTACTTCAAATTGCTTGAATTATTATTTGCTTTTGTTTTTTTGGTTTTTGGTTAGGACGAGTGCTTGGCTAAGTGCGTAGCCCTTCGTGCTTTTGATTTGCGTCTCATGATCTAACATTTCAATGTCATCGATAGTTTTCTTTTTTTTTTTTCAAATTTTACTTTGATCATTCATTTTACTAAAGTTGAGCTACTCTTAATTCAACAAGAGGGAACCTATTCATAGTTTTTCTCCATTTATTAGTTAGTTCAAGTGGCTGAAACAAGTTTCATATACTACCTTGTGACTAGGGTTGGGCAACGGACTGGATTGGGCCGAACTGGATCAACCCATTAACTAAACGGGCTGGGCGGGGTCCAATACATTTGTTAATGGGATAGGCTGGGTTATGGGCCAAATGAACCTGGCTCGCCCATGACTCGCCCGTTACCACCTAAGGAGTATTTTTGGTTAGTTAATTTTTCAACTAATGTATTTGTAATTTTCGAACCAAATTAAACTACTCTAAATTCAAAGTTAGAAAATACACAATTTAGCTAAGAAATGGGTCGGGTCAAGTCGGCCCATAAGCGGCCCTCTTTGGACCCGTTTAAAAACGGAACAAACTTGCGCAAAACAACGGTCTATGATAATTATTATTATGTACACAGTGTTGGTAATGAGGTTAACTAATTGGAACATGTAAACTAGTATGTCAATTAGGTTAAAAAAATAATGGGTCAATAAACAGGCCGTTAATAGGCCCGCCCAGTCCAGCCCGTTAGTATCTCTTAATGGGCTGGCCCATTAATGGCCCAATCTATTATTAATCCGGCCCTTTATTAGCCCTATTTTAAATGGGCTGACGGCTTAACCCAATGGGTATCCATTCCGTTGTCCACCCCTACTTGTGACCTACAACAGATTCTAAAGTGAGACTGTCTCACAAGTGCTATTATGAGACAGACCCTTTTAGAGATAACTTTTTGAGGCTTTGAGGCAACTAATAAATATATTTTGCAATGGCTTTTTAATTTAAGAGCAACTAATAATTCATCTCGTTGTGATTTTTATTAGAATCACCCCTAAATGAACAGTTAGTTACGCCAATTAATTATTAAGAGTTACTATAAAAATGTTTATCCCATGATATGACATATATAAGATGGTCTCATACAAGACTTACTATTTGATCACTTTATTGCCATATATGGAATTTTTCTCACCTTGAAGAATTTTTTTTAAAAAAGATAATGCAATTATGTCAAATCATTTAAAAACATTACAAAGGTAGTTGACTGTTAAGTTACGTTTGGAGCTGGGCCTACCAATATTGATCTAGAAAACATAGTGACCTTGTAGCAAAACATAGAACAACCCCCCTCTTGTTCGCAATGGTAGAGTATTCTCTTCTTGAAAGTCAAGCGAACTCAACATACAGGCATGACGTTTCGAACTTTCTCTTACCACAAGATTGTTATTAGTATTATTTCATCAATTTGATGATGAACATTATGTGTCCAGACTGTAAATCGCTTTCAATCATTATAATACTCCCTGCACCATGCAATTGAGTTAGAGTTAATTACATAGAATAAATCTCAAGTCTACATTTTCGTACTGTGATTTCCTTTTTTTTTTTTCTTTGGACCTCTATTTCATTAGAGTCGAGTTACTATTGGTCCATAAAACGATGAAGCTCTATTGTTAGGAATTCTCTCCTTTGTTTTTACTTTAATTGTTTTATAACATACATTTTGGTCCTAAGATTTTAAAATTTTGCTATCATAGTTGAATATTAAACTATTAAATTATGTGCTACCTTTTTTCTAAGTCTTATACTTTTATGCCTTGTAATTGACATTTCAAACTTTCAACTTTCACATTAGGATGGCTAAAATCAAGCAATGTCGTTGGGGCATTTGAAAATATCACCCCAAATAATGGGTGGAAAACATCTTGTCCATTTAAGTTACATTATTCCAAACTATGCTCCCAGGACTTAAAAGTATGATTTCAAGACTATTACAGTAATGTTATGCTTAAAACCTCGAAAATAGAACTATGACAATGTGATTTCTTATTAATTTCATGGATACAACACCTATAAAAATTTATGATCTAATGTCATAACTTTAGGACATTATTTACAACTCTTTATTCTATACTCTAAATTTCATAACATGCCTTTGTTGCATTCTTTGACATGCCACCATTAACGTTGCCTAAATATTTTCATAAACTGGTTTAAACAGAAAACGCAACAAAACTGGATCAAGGGGTTGAAAGATGAGGCAGGAAATTGGAGGGAGCGCGAAGAGGATTTGCAGCAGGTAGTACATCATTTTATTGAACTATTTCAAGGTGAAAACCAGAGGGACCTAGACCCAATATTGGCAGCATTACACCATTGCATCACAAATGAGGATAATGAGCTGCTGCTGAAAGAATTCACAGGAGAGGAGGTCCATGAAGCACTTCACCAAATGCACCCCAAGAAAGCCTCGGGACACGATGGTACATCACCATCCTTCTTCAAAATTTTTGGGACATCGTGGGAGGAGAAATGGTTCGTTATTGTCTCAATTTCCTCAATCAAGGGCATTTTGATCCTAAAATTAATGAAACTACCATTGTGTTGATACCTAAAATCTCCTCTTGAGTTAGTAGCACACTTTAGACTTATTAGTTCATGCAACGTTGTTTAATTTATAAAATCATCTCGAAGGTGCTAGCTATCAGACTCAAGAAGGTATTATCTAGGATTATTTCATATTTTCGAAGTGTATTTGTCCCAATACAACTCATTACTGACAATATTGGGGTTGCTTTTGAGACGTTACATTTTTTGAAAAATAGTAAAACAAGCAAAAATGCTTATATGGCTATAGAACTTGACATGACAAAGGCGTATGATAGAGTCGATTGGTCCTACTTACAAGTTAGTTATGTTTAAAATGGGTTTTGCTCAATAATGGGTGGCTAGGATAATGACATGTGCGACCTCAGTATCTTTTGGGATTCTAGTGAATGGGAATACAGTGGGCCCGGTGGTGCGAAGACGGGGCATATGGCAAAAAGAGATCCTTTTTCCCTTTATTTATATTATGTGCAGAAGGCCTATCACGGAAGTTGTGACAGGCAGAGCACCAAGGAGAGATCCACGGTATTCGTGTGAATTAAAAGCTCCTAGTGTTACCTCTTGTTTGCAGATGACAATTTTTTATTTTATAAGGCAGGGTCAGGGAAGGCATAGAAGTTCAAGGCAATTTTGAAGGCCTATGAAAGTGCTTCTAGACAACCAGTCAACATAAAAAAAATCAGCGGTATTCTTCGATCCTAGTCTAAGCAAGAAGGTGAGAAATGGTACAATGGAGATCCTAGATATTCATACACCCTTGGGCGGAGGTAAGTATTTGGGGCTTCCCTCTCTTATGGGTTGGGAAAAAAACGAGCTGTGTGCTTTTCTTAGGGAGAAAGTGTGGCACAAACAGAAAGATGGGCTTCTTCTTTGGCCTCTCGAGCGCGAAAAGAGGTGCTTATTAAATCAATGATACAATCTCTTGCGACTTATGCTATGAGGGTATTTTTGCTTCCTACATCACTTGTGATGACATGAAGAGAATGACGAATAGGTTTCGGTGGAGTTCGAGTGAGAGGGGAATAAGGTGGCTTGCATGGGATCGAATGTGTGTTCCAAAAGGTTATGGGGGATTGGGATTTAGAAAGCCTTACGAATTTAACCTCACGCTTCTTGCCAAACAAGGTGGGAGGATCACCCTGAGACTTTGTTGGCTCAAATTCTCCAGGTTTGTTATTTTCCTAGCTGTGGTTGCTTGTGGGCAAAAGAGGGTTATCACCCTAGTTACATTTGGAGGAGTCTACTGAATGGAAGGTGGATGCTCGAACAAGGGTACATATAGAGCATTGGCACGGGGAAAATGTGAAGGTTTTGGTGCAGGCCATGGTTGCCTAAGTAAGGTAGAATGTAGGTGGAATTCCACCTTCATTGGAAGGGCTTGAAGATTTCAAGGTTAGAGACTTGATGGGATGGTGGAAAAAGAGATTGGGATATAGCAATTTTAAACCAATTGCTCGTTCAAGAGGAAGTGGAGACGACCTTAAAGATGTCTTTGGCTGACTATATAGGGAGAGAAGAGATAGTGTAGTAGAGGAATAAGGATGATGGCTATATAGTTGAGCGGGGTATTCGCTAGCTATACATAACCGCGTGGAGAGAGCTAAGCATGAAGAAGAGGGGTGGAATGTATAAGACCTAGTTTGGAAAGCTAATGTACCTGGAGTAGTGAAAAATTTTGCGTGGAGAGGGTGCAAGATGAAGCTTAAGGAAAAAGGTATGGATATTGATAGCCACTATGACTTGTATGGGGATGAGAGGCAGGAGTTAATCTACATAATTTGGAATGCCCCCTGGCGAAATCTTTATGTTACCTTTACCCATGCATTTCTTCTTCTTTAACTACATATCATGATACCAACTCATTTAAGCAATGGCTATAGCAGATGGGGACAAGCTTCCACCATGGAAGCTTTGGAATCAGTCGAACAAGCATGTGTGGGGTGGAGATGATAAAGGCTCGGAGCTAATGAAGGCTGAATCATATATTTTTCTCCATAATTTCCAAAATGCAAATGAGCGGGGAAGCCATGAGAAGCAACCATCGAAGCAGCATAAGTGGGTAAAACCGAACTCGGGGATGTATAAAATCAATTCCAATGCGGTAGTTGACAATTACGCTAGGAGGGATTGGCATAGGGGTTGTGATTTGAGACCATGAGGGGAATGTGGTAGCTTGTTTCATGAAGCGAATGAGAGGCCCAATAGACAGCCAATGTGCTGATGGGCAGTTAGATGGATAAAGAAAATTGAGATAGTGGGTGGTATCTTTGAAATAGACAATTTGGAGGTGGTTCAAGGTGTCAATGGCACTCCCAACAGCTAACTACTTTCTAAAGACTTATATATGATATGAAGCTTGCTAGCTTGGTGCTTGATTATTTTTCATTATCGGCGCGTTCGGCAACAGCATTTTGGATAGCGTTTGGCATTTTGACTAAGTCAATACACTCATCACGTAATTTTTAGTGTTCGATAACGTAGTGTTTTGACTAGCATTTCAAGTAGTGTTTAGCGTTTTAAGTAGCGTTTTTGAAAAGCTAATAGTATTAATGTTTTACATTCAAAAGTAGCGTTTCATATTTTTTTACCAAAAATTACCCTTTGGAAATTTTATCTTTGGAAATTATCTATATTCTTTTATGTCAATTTACATTAGCCAGCTAATCCAACAGCTAAATTTACCGAACACATTTTATTCAACTACTCTTCCAAACAGCTATCCGCTAACAGCTAAATTAGAAACACTATCTGCTACCTAAACAGCTATCTGCTACCTAAACCGCTATCTACTACTTGAATCGCTAATTTTGCCAAACAGGGCATGTGAAGAGGGAAGCAAATAGAGTAGCCTACAAACTAGATAGAGAGACTCTTAGCATTAGTGACTTTGAAGCTGGGACTGAAGAATTTCCCCCTTGTACCCAAGATATTATAATGCTTGATAAGTATGAATGAAAGTGTGGTTCGTTTGTTCTAGCAAAAAAAAATTATGTACATGCCCCAAAATAACATTTTAGCCCATTGAGAAATAAGAATTAATTTAAGGGCTTTTTCTGGCCAACCACCTAATATTCTAGGTAGTTTACGGAAAACCACATTAATTTTTTAGTTTTTAATATTACGTCTGAACTTCTATGTTAATTTTCAATGTAGCACCTTATTATATAAAACTATTATATTTTTTATTTTTAGATCTAAACTACAAAATTATACAAATAAATAATTTTTTTTTTTTTACTACAACCACAACTCTCTCTCCAAATGTCCGCCATGCTAGCTAACTTATATGAAGGGAACTTTTAATTACGAGGGGTCCAAAGAAACAAAAGGAAAATAGAGGAAAAAGTATTTTGTTTGTGTTTTTCATCCCCTAATTTGAATATTGAAGAGTGAAATGTTTATTTGAAATGTTAAGGGTGGAGATTATTTATATCGTCAAGATCACGTATGATTGTAGCAAATAGATGAGAAGTTATGGTAATACATTTTTGTCGCTTAAATACATGGCTTTAAAGTGACTAAAACAAAGAAGGTAGAGCTTTTCATGCGAAACTTTCCATTTCCTGTAGAATCATTACAAAAAAATAAATCTAGTTAGCTATATAATGATTGTCTAATTTTGGAGGAACTATTCTCAATGGTTGGGATGTACATTTGATAATGTCAATATCAGAACTTCTCTTATTATCATGCTTTGATTGTGTTGGTATGTTGTTAACCCTAGACTAGCATAAATTTTACAAATGCACTTTAGCCTTCAAACAAGTAGCTATTAGTTACTTTTACTAATCATGTTTGGTTCAATTATAGAGTGACATATAATCGGAAACAAGAGTACTTGTGAGAAATTCTTCATATCTTGTGCTCACTTCAAAAAAGAAAGTAAATAGGGTTGCAAACTTCAAGTCCATATCAATTTGGGTTCGAGAATTCAGATATTCAGACAACAACTTTATACTGCCACTTTGTTCAGGTCATACATTGGACACTCTAACTAGATCAAATCCGAACTTTGCTATTAGATGTCTTGGCCTGGTTGTTTGAATCTACAATATGACTTTTGCACATTCTGATCGAATATATTATGATTGAACCTGAACTAGATTTTGTAATACCGGAACCAAGTTGTTTAAATTTTCTTATGAAAATTCTAAAGAAATTGGACCAAATTATACTTAAACCAATTGTGTGGTGTCCAAATTTAGTTTTTTGATTGTCCAAATTTGTTCAAACCCAAAATGGTTCACAAAATCTAAACCATACAGACTCTAATGCCTAACCCCATACCTAACTCATATTTAAGTTCGGGCATGATCGATTACCTGAATTTCAAATTCTGACAAAAATTACACCTATACCCGATTTTTTCTAGGTCAGACAAATTCGGGTAATCAGATCAGATAGATTTTGAAAAGCCCTATACATTTTGCTGTGTGAGATGATTGGTGGCCTTAGATTCTTAACGACTTTTGAGATATTATAATAAGCAACATTTTAACACTAAACACAAACCTCTTTTCACGCAATTCGCCGTCCGAATAGCATTGGCTTGGCCTTATATAAGCTAATTTATGGGGCATAGCCCCGGATGAAGAAAGCAGAGTATGCGTGGAGTATCAACATACAATGTCCAATCAATGTGGGAAACACTAATTCTGTGTTCGGTAATGGCATTTGGAGTAGCTTTTATGTGGCGTTTAGTTGGAAGTAATGTAATCAGTACATAATAGAATCAATCATGTAATGCAATTTTCAATATAATGGAATTGGATAATGATTACATCACAATATTTCTTGACAAATTTTTTACAATTGTAATGAGATGAATTCATTTATAAACAACACTTTTTTATATGTAGCATGAAATACTCCCAATTCAATTCACATTTTATTTTTCTTACTTTAATTATTTGCAACTTTTTTGATAATTATCATTCAATATATTATCATCATGATTATAATGCTTCACATAAGACTCACTTCACTCCATTTCCTCTAATTAACAATAATGTAATATTGTTCAAGTTTAGCAAGTAGAGAGAGAAGATGATAATGATGACGACGACGATGATGGGGGGGATGTGTGTGTGTGTGTGTGTGTGTATGAGAGAGAGAGAGAGGGGGGGAGAGAGAGAGAGAGAGAGAGAGAGAGAGAGAGAGAGAGATGATGTCTAGAATGTACAAAAATGAAATTACAATAATATGATCATGAGCTGAGTTAAAATTTTATCTAATATGGAGAGAACAAAGAAAGGGGTGGAAGGGACTTCAAACCTTTAAAAACGTGGTGATGTACTAACAAATGAGAAGCAAAAGAGAGATAGTGGAGAGAAGAAAGAAAGTCCACAAATATAGTAGTTTAGTTTATGGTTGGGTAGACTCCGATTCAAAGATATTGTAATCATAATAGTTTAGGAAAAGGCAAGTAATTGTATTTGCATAGATTGAGGTAAATATGATTACAATGCAATTTTGATTACATCCCTCAATGGCACCCAAACATGGTAATGAAATCATCATTACCATTTTGATTGCATTAACAATTTGATTACGTGGAACCAAACTAGCCATTAGCGCTTTGACCAAGTCCAATTTTTAGTGCTCGATAACCTAGTGTTTGGACTAGTGTTTTAAGTAGTGTTTAGCATTTCAGACATTGTTTCTAAAAAGGCAATAATATTAGCTTGTGGCATTCAAATGTAGCATTAGACAACTTTTGGTCAAAAATTTTCATTTGAAAATTTGATCTCTAAAAATTCCATATCTTCTTATTGTGATTTAAACTAATAGGCTAATCAAACATATGAATTGACCAAACACATGTTCTTCAACCACTTACCTAAGCATCTATCAACTAATAGCTAAGTGAGAATAATTGTTGACTTCCTAAATAGCTATTTACCATCCAAATAGTTGCTTACTACTTAAACAACTAATTTTTCTAAAAAGGGTTTAATTATGATTTGAAAAGATCCAGATGCAAACAATATTACAACATATTAGATATAAGAGCTTCTTCCTAGTAGGATATCATATAAATCTTTATGACTACAAATGCACAAAATATTTAAGATAATAACCCAAACGCTCATAAGAGCATACAGTGAAGATTAAAGGCTACTAAAAATTCCATGACATTATAATGGCATTTGGTTGTATAATTTACATGCACCACAACACAAGCTAGATGCTTTCGCATAAACTTCCTAGAATAACAAAATGTTTATTATTACTAGCTCGTACGATGAAAATAAACAACAAAAAAAATTATAAAAGATTAACAATGGAAATCTTCACATTTTACAACTTATTATTGAATAACTCAAGATGATATGACTCTATATAAGATGGAATAGGAAACAAAGGGAATGGCGCAACCAAGGCATAAGCAAAGATGCACTCTTGCACCATTAGTAGGTCTCTTCTCTTGCTTTTGGATTTCAACATTTGCAATTTGTAGTACAAACATTGAGGATTCACAAGCAATTACCTTGGCAGAATCAATTTCTAAATTTCTATGCCAATTATCACAAAGATGGTGAAAAATAAGCCCCAATGTAAGCACTGGGAGACAGATAAGGCCAATAAGGAGCATTCTCTTGGCTCTTTTTTTGGGTTAAAGTAGAAAGATGCTATTGTGATGCCAATCGCTAGGGAAAGTAATGATGATTCCAAATAGAACCATCTAGAGGTTTAACCCCCCTACATGATAGGGAAAGATAATTAATAAGAAATTGGAATTAAATCTGTTTAAGGAGGTAAAGGTAAACATAGAGTATCTTACATCACTTTGTAAACACAAATTTTGTGCCTAAAATAAATCAGACTAGAAATTGAGTAACAAATTTAATTTTGTATTAATGTTGTATGCATCGGTACAACCTCTGAATGAAATACAATGAAATAGTCTTCTGATTCAATCTCATAGTAACTTGAGTCTTCTGAGGACGTGATGCTTGAACTCGGTTGATGTAGAATCAGTTAAAGAACTCTGAAACAGTTCTTGATCTTGATTTGCAGGTGGTTGATTACTGACTCTGAAGCTTGCAAGTTTTGCTCCTTCTTACTTGGTAGCTGGATGCCGCTTATAATCTGAGCTTCTGAATTCTATAATACTAAATGTTGAATGTAGTTAGCCAGATTAATCAATGTGAGGGTGAGGTTGCAGAACTCTAAAGTAAACTTCAATTTGAGATTGCAGAAGATGTTGAACTAGTTAACTTTGATTCTTGTTGCTTAGTAGCTAGATGTTGTTTGTAATCTGAGTTCTACAGCTTGTAGGATGTTGAATGCTGAGATCATCTTGACAATGAGGGGGAAGACCCCTATTTATCGGCTCCCAGGCTAGGGTTTTGAGTCGAGCTTTGGGCTTAGGCATATAATTTAGGCATTATCTATTTATTTTAAATAAAAAAATAATTACTATTTAACGCATCAATAACAACACGTGACAATTTTTGGTTGGCCACAATTTAATTCCATTTAAATGGGCCTGGCAAAGCCAATTGTACACATAGCAGCTCCTCATTGGCCAAATAAAAATTTTCTTAGTTTACACTTGGCACCATGTGATCTGTTAGTAAATTTTTGCCTCCTATAAATACCTCATTCAAGAGTCAGACGCACACTCGAATCTTAAGTGTTTGAAGCGGTTAAGTCTTGAAAAATTGAAAGATGCTGATGATTGAAGCCCTTGTTTTTGGGGGTTTCCTCTTTTCTTTTTTTTTCTTTTTTTAGCCAAATAACTTGGTGACTTGATAGATAATCCACGCTGATTTTTTTTTTTTTGGGTGGAAGATAATTCAACTTATAGATTTGCGATAAAATTCTATCAACAACTTGTGATAAAATTTATCAACAATTTAAAGGGATAAAATTCTATCAACAACTTGTGATAAATTCTATCAGCAACTTAAAGGGATAGAATTCTATCAACAATTTGTGATAAATTCTTTTAACAACCTAGAGGGATAGAATTTTATCAACAGATTTGGATAAAATTCTATCAACAATTTTCTCAACAGTTGCTATAAATTGTTTCCTTGGGCACCCTCTTCATGATGGTCTATTTCTCTGCCTGTCGTTCTCTTTTGGGTAGGAGAAGGAGGAGAAAGAAGAAGACAACTCCCTATTCCTTCAAACTTTTTCCCGTCTTCTTTTTGTCTTATCTCTACTTTGATCCCTTATCAGTTCAATCTTCTCTTCAAATTGGGCACTTTGTTTTCCTTCTCTTTTTTAAATTTTTATAGAGCCTTCTGTTTTTTTTTTTTTCCTTGCCACAGCGATAGATGAACATCATCGAAGTTGTGCTTTAGCTTTTACTTTTACCAAACTATTCTTAGGTGTTGATCCAAAGCAACTAACACCTAAGCGCAATTTAGCATTTGTCTTTTCCAAGCACATGACCTCAACATCCAAACCCTCTGCTGCTCCACCTTTTGATTGAAAATTTTTTTAGCGAAATAGCTCCTGAGTGTTCACTCGATGTCTCTAGCAACTCATTACAACTTTAGCATGGCTTGTCTTTTTCCTCCTATGTTGCGCCTTGGATGACAAATCCTAAAAGGCATAGCATACCTTTTTTTTGTTTAATGAGAAAGAAAGCACATTAGGTCTTTATTAATGTAGTTTCTTTTTCTTTTTTTTTAAAGGCTCCTCTCTCTCTCTCTCTCTCTCTCTCTCTCTCTCTCTCTCTCTCTCTCTCTCTCTCTCTCTCTCTCTCTCTCTCTGTGTGTGTGTGTGTGTGTGTGTGTGTGTGTGTGTGTGTGTGTGTGTGTGTGTGTGTGGAGCTTAAACTAATGCTATTTTTTATTTTTTTAAGGAAACTACTGAATCGACTACTCCCTCAATTAAATGTTGAAGTAAGCTAGACTTTTAAGATGAAAAATTGTTTCTCTCCTTAGATTCAGTTTTTCGCAGGAGACTCCTTCACTTAATTTAGTTAGGGTCGACTTGGATCTCTTCTTCTAGCCTTAACACCTCCAATTAGATTGCCAAGTGAGGTAGACTTTAATGACAATGAATCATTTCTCCCCACATATTTGATTCTTTGCAGGAGACTTCCTCACCTAATCTAGTCAAGGTCAACTTGGGTTTATTCATTTTCGCCGTGACTCCTCCAATTAGATTGCGAAATGAGTTCGACTTTAAAGATAAAAAATCATTTCTCTCCTTAGATTAGGTTTTTTGCAGAAGACTCCCTCACTTAGATTAGTTGGGGTCAACCTGGATTTCTTCTGCTAGCAGCGACTCCTCTAATTAGATTACACAATGAGGTCGACTTTAAAGACGATGAATCATTTCTCCTTGCAGATTTAATTTTTCGTAGGAGATTACCTCACTTAATCTAGTTAGGGTTGACTTGGACTTATTCATTTTCACCGTAACTCCTCTAATTAGATTGTGAAGTGAGGTCAACTTTAAAGATGCAGAATCATTTCTCCCCGTAGATTCGATTCTTTGTAGGAGGCTCCCTCTCTTATTTGACTTGAGATCAACTTTGGATTTCTTCCTTCCAGTCACAACTCCTTCCATCAGATTTGCAAAGGCATGGCTTCTACACTCAGGTAGTGAAGACACAACCCCTCTAATCGGATAGCGAAGACATTCAGACAAGGAAGGTGTTCCTCCTCCAATCAGATAGTCAAGGCATGCTCCTGCAATTAGTAAGCCAAGGTTTGACTCCTCGAATTAGACAGCAAAGGCTTGACTCCTATGATCAGAGAGTGAAGGTATTTAGACTACTCCAATAAGATAACAGAGACTTGATTAGAAAGAGAAGGCTTAGCTCATCTGATCAGATAGCGAACGCAACTATCCTAATCAGAAAGCAACGACTTGGCTCCTTTAATTAGACAAATGAGGCATAACTCATCTAATCAGACAACAAATGTGACTTATCCAATTAGACAGTGGAGACTTGACCCTTTCGGTCATACAGAGGCTTGGCTCCTTTGGTCAAACAATACAGACTTGACCTCTTCGATCAAGATAGAGGCTTGATTCATCCAATCAAACAGCGAAGGTGACTTCTCCGTTCAGAGTGCAGACTTGACTTCTTCGATTGAATAGAGGCTTGGCTCTTCCGACCAGAAAGGAAAGACATGGCCATTTCGGTTAAACACTGAAAGCTTGACTTTGTGACCACTCCGATCATAAAATGAAGTGAGGTCAACTTTCAAGGCACAAAATCGACTTCAAACAGAAGGTTTCTAACTTGAAGAAAGATCCATACATTGCCAGTGCCCGACTTGAAGGAAATCACTGCCAATTAGAAGGAAGATGCCTATGTCGCTAATGGGAAGGATGAAGAGATCGTATTGTTGCCCCCAACTTGAAGGCATTCTAAGAGTTTGTAATAATTTGGTGATAATTTAAAGTCTATTAAGATGATTTGAAAATGTGCTTAGTGAGTTACGGGTCAACACCTTTGATAAAATGACTTGATAGTCTTTTACTTTAATGACTGAGAGCCTTGAACTTGATGACTTGGGAGTCTATTAATGACTTGGGAGTTAATAATTTTGCTGATTTAGGAGTCTTAAACTTTGAATACTTGAGAGTCATCAAGGTTGATAACTTGGAGCTTAGAATTTTCTTAATTTTTGAGTCTAGAGTTTGAACAACTTGGTCATCTTTTAATTTTGATGTCTTGAGAGACTTGAACTTTGATGATTTAGGAGTCTATTTGGTGACTTAGTAGTCGGTAATTTTATTGACTTCGGAGTCTTGCAAGATCGACTTGAAAGTCCACGAGATTTGATGACTTTGGAGTCTGCCAGCATTGATTTGGAAGTCCGAGAGTCTTAGGAGTCTTCGCGATTGATGACTTAGAAGTCTTGAATTTTACTGACTTGAGAGTCTCTCACTTTGGTGTCTTTGACTTTGAAGACTTAAGAGTCTATTACATCAATGACTTGAGGGTCTATAAAGTTGACTTGAAAGTCTTCGATAACTTAAGGGTCAACAACTCCATTTGACTTGTGAGTTTACAACTTAGGTGACTTGAGAATCTTTAAGCGTTAATTATTTGAGAGCTTATAACATTAATGACTTGAGAGTCTACCATGTTGATGACTTGAAATTCATTGAATTCACTTGGAAGTCTTTGATTTTGTTGGCTTGAGCATCCTACGGTGAATTGATAGTTTGTGTTGACCTAAGAGTCTAGAAGTTTGGACTTGGGAGTCTTGAAGGTGACTTTAGAGTCGAAGTTATTTTGTAACTTGGCAGTCTTAAGCAATGACTTCAAAATCTTCGTCAGGCATACAGTTACGTTCCCTTAGAAGTCTTGGAGTTTGTTGACTTGGAAGTTAATATAATTGACTTGAAAATCTTCGAATGTGATAACTTGTGAGTTTACAAAATTTGATAACTCAGGAGTCTTGAATTTAAATGACTTGATAGTTGCTTACTTTGCTAACTTAGAAGTCTATAAAGGCTGCTTTGGAAGTCTGCCCCCTAAATGCCAATTTCGGGTGTGCTTTTACTAAAGTGCTTTCTATATGATATTAATGGAGAATCAATCAGATTCTTCATTGTCTTCTTCATCTAATGTGATTTTTCCTTCCTTTGCAACTTGCAGGGCTTGCCCCTTGAATGCCTTGCACTTCTCTATAGGATGACTGATGATCCTTTGATACTTACAATATTCGAGATCATTAGTTCTTCTAATTTCTTTAAGATGCCTTCACTCTAGGAGTTCTATGAGCCCTTTCTCAAGAAGCTTGTCAAGTATTTTTAGCACATCAGACTCAGAATAAGGGCATTCATTCTCTTCAGAGCCTCCAAGCATGGAGCTTCTATTCCTTGACGATGTTCTTGATTCATCATCGTCAAGCCGTCTTCCCTAGTAGGCAATTGTAAGCTCCATATTATGAGCTTTTGCTGCCAGTTCTTGGAAGGTTTTGTACTTGTTCACTTGCAAGGCATAAAGTATATCCCAATACATCCCTTGGGCACGCATTTCAACAGCTGAGGATTCAGATAGATGGTCTTTACACTTCCGGAAAAAAAAGAGCACGCCAATGATTAATGTAAATGATGACTGGGTCGTTGTTCCATTATCTTATGTTGGTCAACTCTGTTATGCTAACTACGCGGTGTGTGTTATTGAAGCGATTCAAGAACTCACTTTTCATTTACTCCCAACTGTCAATAGACACAGAGGCAAGGTTTGTATACCAATCAAATGCAATTCCTTTAAGGGATCACACGAATTATTTCACTAATCGGTCTCCTTTAGTGCCAGCATTACTGCAGGTTTCAATAAAGTGGGCGATGTGCTGCTTAGGGTTACCCTTACCGTCAAATGGATTGAATTTGGGAGGCTGATAGCCACGGGAGATGTGAAGTGCATTAATCCTCTCTGTATAAGGTTTTGTATACAAGTGAGTTCTACTAGAATCTACCCCCAACTGGGCCTTCACAGCCTCAGCTATCAAGCTTTCAATTCGCTTACCTAACATGGAGCTCAAGGATGATTCCTTCTTTGGTTTGCATTCATTGTCAGACTGTTCATTGTGATTAGACTCTTTGCAAGAATCTTCACCATCTAAACCATTGTTGGAGGCTTCAGATGTCTGCTTCTCCAGCTTTTTGGCCAAATCAACAATCTGTTTGCTTTGAAGCTTGATTTGAGCATCCTTTTCAGCATTTTCTTTTAAGAGTCTAGCTAGTATGGCCTTCATGTCTGCTAGTTGTTCCTCCAAATTTATAGTCTTTGTCACATAACTGGCATGATGACAGTATCAAATGATTTAACTTTAACTTGTGCAAAAACTGAATCCCTTGAAGATATTGGTGAAAAATCGTTACTACCATAGTCATCATCCTCCTTACTAAAAGGTTGGAAGACAGGACATGTAGGTTCGGAATTCATCCAATCCACATGGTAGAGTCTTCCTCATATTGAGGATAGAAAGAGGCTTTAGCTTCAAATTAGGGAGATAAGTAGTTTGATGGACTCCATCAGCAGGCAAGTTAGAGCCAAATTTTTGAGTTTTGCGCGACTACAAAATTGGAGCCACGACTTGTCGCTTTAAGATGATGGAGGCAACACCTTTGGTCATGCTTCTAATCATCACCCTGGTGCTTCAATTGCTAAATGCAATACTACCCTTTGCGGATCCTTCAGATGTAGATCCGATTGTCTCCTTCTTCGAATATTGAAGAATCTCGTTCTGGGGAGCCATTTCTTCTATAAAGGAGTGTAGAACTTTTCACTTGGAGAAAGGGATGAAAGGTAGAGAAGTCCCATCGAGTGTGCCAAAAATTTATAATCACAAATTTCGCACCTAAAATAAATCAAATAAGAAATTGAGAAACAAATTTAATTTTGTATTAATGTTGTATGCATCGGTGCAATCTCTAAATGAAATACTATGAAACAGTCTTCTGATTCAATCTCCTAGTAACTTGAGTCTTCCGAGGGTGTAATGCTTGATCTCGGCTGATGTAAAATTAGCTAAAGAACTCTGAAACTATTCTTAATCTTGATTTGCAGGTGGTTGATAGCTGACTCTGAAGCTTGTAAGTTTTGATCCATCTAGCTTGGTAGCTGGATGCAACTTACAGTATAAATTCTACAATGCTAAATATTGAATGTAGTTGGCCAAATTGATCGATGCGAGGGTGAGGTTGCTTGATCTCGATCGATGAATTGGATGAAGAACTCTAAAAGTAGACTTCAATTTAAGGTTGGAGAAGATGTTGAACTAGCTGACTTTGATTCTTGTTGGTTGGTACCTAGATGTCGTCTGTAATATGAGCTTTGGAGCTTGTAAAATGTTGAATCCTGAGCTTCTCTTGAGAATGAGGGGGAGGACCCCTATTTATAGGCTCCCAGGCTAGGACTTTGAGTCGGGCTTTGGGCTTAGACCAAAACTTAGGCATTATCTATTTATTTTAAATAAAGAAATCAAAACTGTTTATTGAATCAATAAAAATACGTGACAATTTCTGATTGGGCAGAATTTAATTCCTTTTAAATGGGCTTGGCAAAGCCAATTTTATGCTTGATAGCTCCTCATTAGCCAAATAAAAATTTTTTTAGTTTACACTTGGCACCATGTAATCTGTTAGCAAAGTTTTGCCTCCTACAAATGCCCCATTCAAGAGTCAGATGCGCTGTCGAAATTGAAGTGATTGAGTCTCAAAAAATTGGAAGATGCTGATGATCAAAGCTCTTGTTTTTGTGGGCGTCCTTATTTTTTTCCTTTTTTTTGGCAAAATAACTTGGTGACATAGTAGATAATCCACGCGGATTTTTTTTTTGGAAGATAATTCAGCTTGTAGATTTGTGATAAAATTCTATCAACAACTTGTGAGAAAATTTTTCAACAATTTAAAGGGATAGAATTCTATCAACAAGTTGTCATAAATTCTATCAACAACTTAAAGGGATAGAATTCTATCAACAATTTGTGATAAATTCTATCAACAACCTAGAGGGATGAAATTTTATCAATAAATTCGGATAAAATTCTATCAACAATTTTATTGACAATTGCTATAAACTCTTCCCTTGGGCATCGTTTTCATGATGCTCTATTTCTCTGCCTATCACTCTGTTTTATATAGGAGATGAAGGAGAAAGAAGAAGACAACTCCCTCATCCTTCAAACTTTTTCCTGTCCTTTTTTTGTCTTATCTCTAGTTTGATCCCTTATCATTTCGGTCTTCTCTTCAAATTGGGCACTTTGTTTTCCTTCTTTTTTCTATTTTTACAGAGCCTTCTGTTTTTTTCTGCCGCAGCCATAGATGAACATAATCGAAGTTGTGCTTTAGCTTTTATTTTCACCAAACTACTCCTCGGTGTTGATCCAAAGCAACTAACACCCAAGCAAAATATAGCATTTGTCTTTTCCAAGCGCATGACCTTGACATCCAAACCTCTGCTGCTTCACCTTTTGATTGGAAATTTTTTTAGTGAAATAGCTCCTAAGTGCTCACTCGATGTCTCTAATAGCTTATTACAATTTTAGTATGGCTTGTCTTTTTCCTTCTATGTTGCGCCATGGCTGATAAATGCTAAAAGATATGGCACACCTTTTGTTTTTTTGTTTAACAAGTAAGAAAGCACATCAAGTCTTTATTAATATAGCTTCTTTTTCTTTTTTTAAAAGGCTTCTCTCTCTCTTTGTCTCTCTCTCTCTCTCTCTCTCTCTCTCTCTCTCTGTGGAACTTAAACTAATGCTATTTTTAAATTTTTCTTAAGGAAACTACAGAGTCGACTACTCCCTCAATTAGATGTCATACTGAGCTCGATTTTTAAGATGAAAAATCATTTCTCTCCGTAGATTTAGTTTTCTATAGGAGACTCCTTCACTTAATTTAGTTGGGCTTGGCTTGGATTTCTTCTTCTAGCCGTAACTCCTCTAATTCGATTGCTAAGTGAGGTTGACTTCAAAGACGATGAATCGTTTCTTCCCGTAGATTCGATTCTTTGCATGAGACTCCCTCACTTAATCTAGTTAGGGTTGACTTGGGTTTATTCATTTTTGCCGTGATTCCTCCAATTAGATTGCGAAGTGAGGTCGACTTTAAAGATGAAAAGTCATTTCTCTCCTTAGATTTGGTTTTTCACAGGAGACTCCCTCACATAGATTAGTTGGGATCGACTTGGATTTGTTCTTCTAGCCGTAACTCCTCCAATTAGATTACGAAGTGAGATCGACTTTAAAGACGATGAATCGTTTCTCCCTGCAGATTCGATGTTTCGCATGGAACTACCTTACTTAATCTAGTTGGGGTCGACTTGGACTTATTCATTTTCATTGCGACTCCTCCAATTAAATTGCGAAGTGAGGTTGACTTTAAACATGTGGAATTGTTTCTCCCTGCAGATTCAATTCTTTACAAAAGGCTCCCTCACTTAATCGAGTTAAGGTCGACTTTAGATTTCTTCCTTCCAGTCGCAACCTCTTCCTTCAAATTTATGAAGGCATGGCTTCTACACTCAGATAGTGAAGGCATAACCCCTCCGATCAGATAGCGAAGACATTCAGACAAGGAAGGTGTTCCTCCTCCAATCAGATAATCAAGGCATGCTCCTCCAATTAGAAAGCGAAGGTTTGACTCCTCTGAGCAGATAGCAAACACTTGACTCCTATGATTAGAAAGTGAAGGCATTTAGACTCCCCTGATCAGACAGCAGAGACCCGATTTCTTTTATCAGACAGCAAAGGTGACTCTTTCGATTAAAAAGAGAAGGCTTGACTCATTCGATCAAATAGCGAACGCAACTATCCTAATCAAAAAGCAATAACTTGGCCCCTTCGATTAGACAAATGAGGCATAACTCGTCTAATCAGACAACAAATGTGACTCATCTAATCAGACAGTGTAGACTTGACCCCTTCGGTCATACAGAGGCTTGACTCCTTTGGTCAGATAGTGCAGACTTGACCTCTTCGATCAGATAGAGGCTTTACTCGTCCAATCAAATAGCAAAGGTAACTTCTCCGTTCTGAGTGCAGACTTGATTTCTTCGATCGGACAGAGGCTTGGCTCTTCCGATCAGAAAGGAAAGACATGGCCCTTCTGGTCAAACACCAAAAGCTTGTCTTTGTGACCGCTCCGATCATAAAATAAAGTGAGGTCAACTTTCAAGGCGCAAAATCGACTTCAAATAGAAGGTTTCCAACTTGAAGGAAGATCCCTACACTGCCAGTGCCCGACTTGAAGGAAATCACTACCAATTAGAAGGAGGATGCCTATACCGCTAGTGCGAAGGATGATGAGATATTATTGTTGCCCTTAACTTAAAGGTGTTCTAAGAGTTTGCAACAATTTGGTGATAATTTAAAGTCTATTTACATGATTTAAAAATGTGCTTAGTGAGTTATGGGTCAACACCTTTGATAAAATGACTTGATAGTCTTTTACTTTAATGACTGAGAGTCTTAAACTTGATGACTTGAGAGTCTATTGGTGACTTGGGAGTCAATAGTTTTATTGATTTAGGAGTCCTAAACTTTGAATACTTGAGAGTCATCAAGGTTGATAACTTAGAGCTTAGAATTTTCTTAATTTTTGAGTCTAGAGTTTGAACAACTTGGTCATCTTTTAATGTTGATGTCTTGAGAGACTTGAACTTTGATGACTTAGGAGTCTATTTGGCGACTTAGGAGTCGGTATTTTGTTGACTTCAGAGTCTTGCAAGATCGACTTGAAAGTCCACAAGATTTGGTGACTTTGGAGTCTGCCAGCATTGATTTGGAAGTCTGAGAGTCTTAGGAGTCTTTGCGATTGATGACTTAGAAGTCTTGAATTTTACTGACTTGATAGTCTCTTACTTTGGTGTCTTTGACTTTGAAGACTTAAGAGTCTATTACATCAATAACTTGAGGCTCTATGAAGTTGACTTGAAAGTCTTCGATAACTTGAGAGTCAATAACTCTATTTAACTTATGAGTCTATAACCTAGGTGACTTGAGAATCTTTAAGCTTTAGTTATTTGAGAGCTTATATCATTGTTGACTTGAGAGTCTACCATGTTGATGACTTGAGATTCATTGAATTCACTTCAAAGTTTGTAATTTTGTTGACTAGTCTTTGACTTTGTTGCCTTGAAGTAACCCACGGGTGACTTAAGAGCCAAAGTTATTTTGGAACTTGACAGTCTTGAGCAATAACTTCAAAGTCTTCATCAAGCATATAGTTACGTTCGCTTAGAAGTATTGGAGTTTGTTGACTTGGAAGTTAATATAATTGCCTTGAAAATCTTCGAATGTGATAACTTGTAAGTTTACGAAAGTTGAGGAGTTAGGAGTCTTGAATTTGAATGACTTGATAGTCCCTTACTTTGCTAACTTAGAAGTTTATAAAGGTTGATTTGGAAGTCTGCCCCCTAAATGCCAATTTTAGGTGTGCTTTTACTAAAATGCTTTCTAATACGATCTTAATGGACAATCAATCGGATTCTTCATTGTCTTCTTCATCCAATGTGATTTTTTTCTTCCTTTGCATGTTGTAGAACTTACCCCTTGAATGCCTTACACTTCTTTATAGGATGACTGGTGATGCTGTGATACTTGCAATATTCGAGATCACTAGTTCTTCTAATTTCTTTAGGACTCCTTCACTCTGGGAGTTCTATAAGTCCTTTCTCAAGAAGCTTGTTAAGCATTTTTAGTGCATCAAACTCAGGATAAGGGCATTCATTCTCTTCAGAGTCCCTAAGCATGGAGCTTCTATTTCTTGGCAATGTTTTAATTCAACATCATCAAGCTGTCTTCCATAGTAGGCAATTATAAGCTCCATATCATGAGCTTTTACTGTCAGTTCTTGGAAGGTTTTGGGCTTGTTCACTTGCAAGGCATAAAGTATATCCTAATCCATCCCTTGGCACGCATTTCAACACTCGAGGATTCAAAGTCATGGTCTTTACACTTCATAAGGAGAGCACGCCAATGATTAATGTAAATGATGACTGGCTCATTATTCCATTGTCTTGTGTTAGTCAACTCTGTTATGTTGACTCTACAGTGTGTGTTATTGAAGCAATTTAAGAACTCACTTTCATTTACTCCCAGCTATCAATAGGTGCAGAGGTAAGGATCGTATACCAGTCAAATGCAATTCCTTTAAGGGATCGAATGAATTATTTCACTAATCAGTCCCCTTTAGTAACAGCATTACTGCAGGTTTCGACGATATAGGCGACGTACTACTTAGGGTTACCCTTGCCGTCAAACGCGTTAAATTTGGGAGCCTGATATCCATAGGGCATACGAAGTGCATCAATCCTCTTTGTATAAGATTTTGTATACAAGTGAGTTCTGCTAGAATCTACCCCCCAACTGGGCCTTCACAGCCTCAGCTATCAAGCTTTCAATTCGCTCAACTGACATAGAGGTCAAGGATGATCCCTTCTTTAGCTTGCGTTCATCGTTAGACTGTTCATTGTGATTAGACTCTTTGTTAGAATCTTCACTATCTAAATCTTTATTGGAGGCTTTAGATGTCCGCTTCTCCAGCTTCTTTGTCAAATCAAAAATCTGTTTGCATTAACTTGTGCAAAAACTGAATCCCTTGATGGTGTTGGAGAAGAATCGCTACTAGCATAGCCATCATCCGCCTTACTAAAAGGTTGGAAGACAGGATATGTAGGTTTGGAATTCATCCAATCCACATGGTAAAGTCTTCCCTATATTAAAGACAGAAAGAGGCTTTAGCTTTAAATTAGGGAGACAAGCAGTCTGATTAACTCCATCAGCAGGTAAGTTAGAGCCGAATTTTTGAGTTTTACGTGACTGCAAAATTAAAACTACGACTTGTTGCTTTAAGGTGATAGAGGCAACACCTTTGGTCATGCTCCTAGTCATCACCCTGGTGCTTCAATTGCTAGATGCAATACTAGCCTTTGTAGATCCTTCAGATGTAGATCTGATCATCTCCTTCTTCGAATATTGAAGAATGTTGTTCTTGGGAGCCATTCCTTCTTTAAAGGAGTGTAGAACTTTTCACTTGGAGAAAGAGATGAAAGGTAGAGAAGTCCCACTGAGCGTGTCAAAAATTTATAAACATAAATTTCGCACCTAAAGTAAATCAGATAAGAAATTGAGAAGCAAATTTAATTTTGTATTAATGTTGGATGTATCGGTACAATCTCTGAATAAAATACTATGAAACAGTTCTCTGATTTGATCATCTAGTAATTTGAGTCTTCCGAGGGTGTGATGCTTGGTCTCAGTTGATATAGAATCAGTTGAAGAACTCTAAAACTATTCTTGATCTTGATTTACAGGTGATTGATTGCTGACTCTTAAGATTGTAAGTTTTGATCCTTCTCGCTTGGTAGCTGGATGGCACTTGCAGTCTTAGCTTCTGAATGCTACAATGCTGAATGTTGAATGTAGTTGGTCAAATTGATCGATGCAAGAGCAAGGTTTCTTGATCTTGATCGATGAATTGGATGAAGAACTCTGAAGTAGACTTCAATTTGAGATTGCAGAAGATGTTGAACTAGCTGACTTTGACTCTTGTTGGTTGATAGCTGGATGTCGTCTATAGTCTAAGCTCTAGAGCTTGTAGAATGTTGAATGCTGAGCTTCTCTTGAGAATGAGGGCATGGACCCCCTATTTATAGGCTCCTAGGCTAGGGTTTTGAGTCAGTCTTTGGGCTTAGACCTATAGTTTAGGCATTATCTCTTTACCTTAAATAAAGAAATAATTACTATTTATTACATCAATAATAACATGTGATAATTTCTGATTGGCCAGAATTAATTCCATTTAAATAGGCTCGGAAAAACCAATTTTACACATGACAGCTCCTCATTTGTCAAATAAAAATTATTTTTATTTTACAGTTGGCGTCATGTGATTCGTTAGCAAATTTCTGCCTCCTATATACTTATCTTAAGTAAGCAACTCACATTGGTATGCTAATTAGCCTTGTAGAACTAGATACAGGCAGTTCCTTAAAGCCACTAGGGTAGTTCTTTAACCAGAAGTATCATATAGAGATAGCATCTTGTACCTGCATGTAAAAGAGGGAACAAGAAGCATATGAGAATATGCATCTGATGCAAAGCGTTGAGAATAGATTAATAATGTTTAACTGGTTGTGCAATACATGAGATTTTGTGTAGTACCCATTATACTACCCATTAACTCACCTTCTCCCTCTCCTCTAATCTACCATCTTAATCATGGGATTCATTAGCAGTTCATGTCTCATAATAAGAAAATTACTTTGGTACCCTAAACCATCTAATAAGGTGCAAGCCCTTGTTGTTCTTTTGGCTATGGGTGTGTATGATTCTTTAGGGCTAGCCTTATGAGTTCCCGCCGTCCTTTATTTAGGAGGGAGGGGGGCACCACAATGTAATAGTTGTGTTAGATGAGAATTAAGGCCCAAACTTTACATTGGGAAGGGATGCTATAACCAATATAACACCTCTTGATTTTCTTCCTTAACATAACATGAGAGGCGATTTTATCTACAATTCTTTTATGATAAAGGGAAGAGACAAAAAAGTCAAATCAAATTATTCTGGGTAGATAGTCAAGCTTGGAGGGAGACCACCTAGTTTGTTTGGACTTATGCTTAAATATTAAGTAAGATTGAATAAAAATAAAGGAGTATAATAGAGGGTCAGTAAGCCAAATATGACACATAATTTAATTAATAATGCATCAAACTCAATATCACATTGAGTAATTTGAACTCAATTGTTTGGTAAATACTCGAATGGAGTCAAGTTCCAATCCCTACTATTTGGTGAACGGTATGGAATAGAATCAAACATATTTTTATTTTTAAAATATTATACATAATCATAGGTAATTCTTTAAATTTTTAGTATTTTTACTTTGTTAAAAATGAAGTCTCAGCACGTTATTTGCTACCATTTGACATATGTATTTTATTATATTTATTTATAATTAATTATTTTTTACTTATTTAATAGTTAATTATTATTTTATAATTTGTAATGTCAGAAGTTATTTTTTTGCTTTTTTATGTGATTGATATGTACATCAACTTACGAGATCATGATGTTATAAACTCTAAACATTATAGATCGACCGCTAAAACAACATTTCATTCCAGATAATATTTGCAAATAAGTTTTATGTACACCTTGCGCTTACAATCATTAAAACGTTACAAAGAGACATTTGGTGTGCCATCTAGTAACAACTAGCAGTGGGTAAAAAGGCGAGGTACCAGGTTTTGGACCCTGAACTGGTACGGACCCGACGGATTCGGACTCTGAACCAATCTGGCCATCTAGTAACAACTAGGGGTGAGCAAAAGAACCGGGTACCTGGTTCTGGACCCATAACTGCTTTGGACTCGATGGGTACGGACCTAGACCTGGTTGAACCGGTTCCAAAATTTAGGACCCGGTTATAATCAGGTCCATTACTAGATCGTGAAATTTTAGAACCGAACCCAGACTCAGTACGCAGTACTATCCCAGTTTAATCCTTTTTCTTTTTTGCATTCAATTTATCCCCGACTTACCCTATATATATTTTGACCGCCATGGATTTCTTCCTTTAAGCTTTGATTCTTCTCCTCATAAGCCTTGTTCCGTACTATGTATTTGTTTTATATTATTTTGATAGTTTCCCTCTCTTCCTCTCTTTATTTCAAGTCAACTAAAATAATTTTTAGGCTTCTCGTTCGTTTAATTTGTGGGTTTTTGATTAGCATTGTTTCTAATTCTCTAAGTTTATTTTAGAGTACATGAATTTTTTTAACAGCTTATTGCGTATTTAATGTAGTCTTATAATGTGGTTTTTAGGAATTTGGCTTCAGGTATGAGTTCTTAACTTCTTTCAGTCTCTCTCTCCCTATTTTCCCAGGGGAAAACAAGAAAAAAAGTAGAAAATATTACTTAGGAACTAGGTACCCAGAATCAGACCCAGTCGGGCCCAAATTCTAGGACCCAGTTGCAACCGACTCTGGGATCGGTTTCAAAGTCTCTGGTTCTTAAAAATTCAATCGGTTACCTAGCCCAGCTCACCCCTGGTAACAACATAAGCATCATCTAGAACTTGAAGCTTATATTAACTCTAGTGAAATGGAGGAAGTCCAGATGAAGAAGACTGATGACAAATTGTCTTCCACTTTTCATCAAGGCATTCATAAAAGATGGACAAATTAATCTCATTGAACATCAACTTTTTAACTACCATTGTTACTTCAACTCTAGTGAGCCCGAGAATTTTTACCACTTCATTGAACATACCCTTCTTTTTTCTTCAAGTTCCTTTTGTTCTTCTATAAATCCCTAATTTATAAGCCTTAATCACTTTCTCATGTTGTTGAGTAGTAAAGAAAGCACTTGTGATGGTTTCAAGATAAGAATTCATGCAACACTAAAAGTAGATATGTTAGGAGACATATTAGTAAAAGTAGAAGTTAAGTCTACAACCTTTGACATTCTCTTTTTCCCTTGACTGTTGGAGTTTTTCTCCTTTCTTGCTCTTTTTGAAAGCTAGGGAGATGCTTGAGCTTATTGGACCAACTCATCATCTTTATCCTCATCATCTTATCCAGTCTTAAGATCGATGGTCTCATTATCATTATGCAAGCTATTTGCAACTTCTACATAGTCCTCACAACTAGCTCCAATAGCTCTATTAATGTCGAAAATCTTCTCTAAGTTATTCAGAAAGTGAAAAGGAACATCCCAAACTCTTTTTGCATTATTATATTTCTGGAAAAAAAGAAACACTACAAAAAATTAACCAACATAATAAAGAAAACAGTGCATTAGGAATTTTAACTTACAAAAATCATCATAAGATTGTCTTTCACAATGCATCCTTTTGGTGATGTCATCCTAACTAAGTTCGAATGCACACAGCATCTTAGTCAATACATTGTACTTGTCCCTAAACCATTTTATCTTTGAGTCAAGATAAGGGTATGCCTTTAAACTGCATCTAGGAAACTTTGCATTTAACATGGCCTCTAACTTCACCAAATACCCACTTTTGAAGTTTCCTCCAACTTCCGTTGAGGTTCAACAATCAACTCTAATAATCCATGAATAAGAGCCCACTTCGTTTGTTTAATCCAAAATGGCTTGCTTTTTTCTTTTCTAGGTTGACTGTTTCGGCTTACTTCTATCCTACTACCATCTGAAGAATTTTGATTAAATTTCATCCTACTTCTAGCTTTAAACCTTTAGCTCAATTCCATCCTATGTTGTATTTAATGATGCATTAAATAAGTAAAACAAATAAAAATAATTGAATTCAACAAGTAATTAAAAAAACACATCATAAACCATTTCCATCAAAACAATAGGAGTTCATAATAAATACCCCATAGTCCAAAACATCATACATCATAGTTCAAAGCACATACAAGGAGAAATAAATATAAAAAACAAGGAACTCAAATAATCTTAGTACATAATCTATTCCTATTTAACCTAACTCACCAATATTGAGCACAATTTGGGCAAATGAACTCCTAAAAGTCATTCGTGCATCGGAGGTTTCAATGTGAGTAACATACTCAACTTCATCATCATTATCATCATCTTCATCAAGTTCTTCCTACCTTCATCCTCAAACAACACCTTTTTACCCATTAGCATATATTTTCAAAGAAGGTTATGTAATAAAACACATGAAGAAATATATGACCTTGAGTACATATAGGAAAGAATGAAGGGCATCTAATGTACCTCATCTTCCTTTTTGTAGTCCATGGCATCACTCTGTCACACTTTTTGCTTTAGAATGTCTCATGTTAAAGTCCTCTTCTGCACTTACTAGTTATCTATCTCCCTCCTATTGATGGCATCTATATGTTGCCAAGAATCCATCTCAATTAGTATATCCAACATCTATCAGATAACACATATGTTACATATAAAAATTTTATTTATTATTGTGAGTATATTTTGATTGCTAAATAATTTTGTATCTTGTAATTATTGCCTTATGGAACCTTTAAACCATTAGGCCTAGAAAGTGCACCTTTGAGGGACACAACCATCATGTGCAAATCCTTTCCAACTTGGCAACCTACAGACAAATTTCATATTAGTTGTGCATACACCTAACACATTCAAGTAAGAGTGTCTTCCCTAGTCAGTACCTTGGCGTATCCTCAATGAGTACCTTAGACGTTAATGTACTGACCATGTAAAACACTTATGAAAACTAACGCCTTTACTCTATTCTAGATTTATTTGATAAAAAGACAGCTATAGGAGGTGTCACGTAGCTACTCACAAGGAATCTAGAGCTACTACGAGTCAATTCATAGCGTTTTTTTTTCTTTTTACTAAGGAGTGAATATGTAGATTTTTTGCAATAAGATGATAATCATTCTTTTTTTCAATGCGCTTTTCGAGAGACTATGTTCACTTATTTAGTAAACTATACTTATTCTTGTATACCATATCAAAAACTAAATGCGTAGATCCTTTCCAACTTGGCAACCTGCAGACAAATTCCATATTAGTTGTGCATACACCTACCACATTTAAGTAAGAGTGTCTTCCCTAGTCAGTACCTTGGCATATCCTCAATGAGTACCTTAGACGTTAATGTACGGACCATGTAAAACACTTATGAAAACTAACGCCTTTACTCTATTCTAGATTTATTTGATAAAAAGACAACTATGCGAGGTGTCACGTAGCTACTCACAAGGAATCTAGAGCTACTACGAGTCAATTCATAGCTTTTTTTTTTTTTCTTTCTGCTAAGGAGTGAATATGTAGATTTTTTGCAATAAGATGATAATCATTCTTTTTTTCAATGCGCTTTTCGAAAGACTATGTTCACTTATTTAGTAAACTATACTTATTCTTGTATACCATATCACAAACTAAATATAAAATAAAAACACCAACCTTTCCAATAGAAACCTTACCCCCTCTACCCTTAGGGCCCCACTATCCCCAAAGTGTACCTTTAGCCCCCTCTACCACACTTGTGACCTAGACACTCGCACATAGTGGATACCACCATAACCCCTCTCTAAGCCTCACCAAACTCTCTCCAAAAACACATTGAAAAAAAAATGCCCCACCTAGACCACCAGAGGATCACAACTAGCCAATGATCCTAATGGTCACATCTCTCCTAACAAATCCAAACTAAAAAAGGAAGCATAACAATAAATACCCCTTCCCTACTCCTCAATTCACCACAAAGCCACCATAGGTGTTGTCTTCAATTGTCAATTGTAGCCCCATCCCTCCTTTGGCCGTTGCCTCATCTCTCCCATTATCGTGCCCCCTCTAGCTATTTCTATCCACACAGAAAAAGGCCACATAGTCCAGAACCTTCCCTACTGCACCATCCTAGTAAGGTGGTGCAGATGAGGCTGCACACAAGCTTTCTACATTGTCCCCTTCTCCACCTGCACTATATCCTTTATGTTCCCCTCTTACTCCATTTCACTCTCTAATCACTACCCTTATGGTTTTCAGTTCTTTACACCACACCTACAAAGGGATGTTCAAGAAATATGCATTGCATTTGATCCTATCCTTAAGAACCTCCTGTCAACATGACGACATGGAACGGCAATATATTAAAGCCTTTAGAAAAACATTGCATAACAAATGTGAAAATATCTTTGCTTTTTCCCTTTTCTTCTCTTTTTGGGGGGGCGGGGATTATAAGGATCATCACCACATGGGCAGAAGACATATCAATCATCTAATTTTCTTGGAAACTTTTTCAAATTTGACAATTTTGCACCAAGTGCCCCCCCCAAAACACCATTAAAGGTTTTGCATTAAGATTAGATATTATTCAATAAGCAGTTTGATACTTCAATACAAGAAATTTAATTAGACCTTTTTTTAATTTGATGAACATATCAAATGCTAGAACTTACATACCCTCCTATAGCATGATCATCATGACACAAACAGGTTTGAGTGCCGCAAAATAGGGGAGTTGCCACAATTACAAGGATGCAGGGAGAATCATCCCATTAAGAGATATCCTATCTAATGCTGATGTCCGTCTGCAAACAAAATAAAAAGAATTCAGCATAATTAAATAAAAGATTCATCTATCGTTGAGGCATGCATAAGAATCTATATAATTTACCTCAACTAGGTATAGCTTAACAGCAGAACCAACTGTTATGAGTCAGTTTCATCTAGAAAAATCATCTCTGAAATTTAAAACTAAAATGATGCTTATAAACAAAAAGTCATACTAATAAAGTTCTCACTCTATAAAACATTGCTAAAGCCTGTATCATGTGCTGCTGGTTAAGGAATTTGTATGTGACAGCTATATAAAAGCTATTATTATACTCAAACTACTCTCCAGTACTTGTCTCACTTTGTTTGGAAGAACAAGTTTTGGTCAAAACAGCATAACGAATGTGTTCAGTGCTTTTGTAGATCAGTTGGTCACTCCATTTAGTAATGAAGTCTAACTTGTTCATTTTTTTGACAAGAGATGTTAACCGTGTAACATTACTATGAAACATAGAGGCATATAAGAATGGATCCTAACCCTGCATCTGGCATGACAAAACTAATTGCAACCCTAAAAGAGGCCATCAACAGTAACAACTACATCAAAGGCATAGGAATAAAGTTCTTCGTCTTGAATATCAAAGCATTATGTAACTTGCACCCAATACTCTGTATTGGTTTTTCAACCACATCAAACACTCTTGTTTTTCTCTTTCCCTCCACATTGTCCAAAAATGAGGGACGACCTAATGCTCTAGTTCAGTTACGCTTCACTTTTTCATCCAAAAGACCCCTCTCAAGCCACTGTATGATATTTAAGAGAATCAACCACAACCCAAGGGTACCGGCCCTAAACACTACAAAAGACTCTACTAAACAAGCAGTGAAAGAAGATGAAACAATTTATTTATGCTTGACTTTTTCCTCCAAAAGACCCCTCTCATACCGTTATATGATATTTAAGTGAATCAACCACAATCCAAGGATACCCCAAACACTCCAAAAGAGTTCTACTAAACAAGCCATGAAAGAAGATGAAAGAGTATTGTCTTTAAAAACGTATTCAATTTCTATCATCATTCATGATTTGATCACTTTCATAAGAATCTATTAACAATTGGCAAACTACTAGATTTAACGAGGCAAGGCAAAATAGAGGTTTGTGAGTTTTATGCCTTGAATTTGAACCAAAGACAACTACTCAAAATTAGGCCATTTTAGACGGAGGAGATGAGGATATAGGTCAAAAAATCAAGCTTTTCCAA
Source organism: Carnegiea gigantea (assembly GCA_029747015.1). Taxonomy (NCBI): domain Eukaryota; kingdom Viridiplantae; phylum Streptophyta; class Magnoliopsida; order Caryophyllales; family Cactaceae; genus Carnegiea; species Carnegiea gigantea. The sequence continues at coordinate 665,451 of JAKOGI010000325.1, forward strand.
GCTTCTGCGAGTAAACTTCTAGGTTGCATTCTTTTTTTACTTTTCTTATCAAATTCTTAGTAAGTGGCAGGATCATGAACCATATCGTAAGTTTGATAAAGAATTTTTGTTAATGTGCAATTGATGTTCTCCTTCTATTAGAACAATGCAGCAATTCTAGATTTCAATTTCTAGTACTCTTATGGACTCGTCTTGTTAAACATAGGCTAGAGCACCAAAATGAAACATTAAAATAGGCATTTTACTAATGAATTTGCGATCACATTTTTCTCTCTCTACTCTCAGGCTCTTCCAAAGTTCACAAATTTCTTTCCAATCTAACCTATCAATCTCCTTGGGATCTGGATTTAACAGTTGATTGTTCAACTAATTAGTGATATTACGTAGCCATACAGGTGAACGAAGTTAAACAGTACAGTCCTGACTGCTATTGCACGGTCTCTGAGTATGATTTGAAGGCTCTTAACAATTAGATCAATCCGTTGATTATAATTTTAGGTAGAAACTAGGCAGCTAATTATAAATTTCCATACAAACTAGGCGACAAATTATATGATCAGCCCTGGCTAGAATTGTGTGAGACGGGCGAGTGTAAAACACGCACCCTACACATAGGCGTTACAGACGCATGTGAACTGCGAACAGTTATTTTTCTTAGGTGCATGGACAATTGATGCAATGATGCTGGAGGGAGTCCAACATCTACCACCCCAAGGGTGATCAGTAGACTTGGTAAAATGAGCTGACTCGAACCCGAATGAAAATTTTAGATCTTGAACACGATTTTCACGACCCAAACCTGAAATAAAACGAGCTTTAAAAACCCGCAAATTTTTTTGTCAAACCCGAACCAAATTCCAACCTGCCTGCTCAACCCGAATATTATATCCTTATTTTTTTATTTTTCTTTAATTTTTTCCCCTTGACATGATAGTGTTTCATTTTAACAAATCATTTAAATAGATGTTTGACCACTGCCGCAAGCGCAAGGGGTTAATAGTATAGATAAGATATTGTCCTCAGGGACTGAAGCAAAGTATCGAGTCCTTTCTATCAGAAAATGCTAAGCAACAACTTAATCGAGGATTTGACTTAACAACTTCTAATTAACTAATTCTAAATTCAATCAAGAAGAAAATGCCTAGGGATTTATGTAGTTAAGAAAGGTGATTGGATCAAAATGATTAACATGCAGCTTTCTCTAATCGGACAATTTCAAGGAATTGCAATCTATCCAGAATTTAGTCTATTCTTTCGAAATCAACCAAATTACCTAAACTAAGCAATAGTCATTCTCCCAAACTAATTTGACTTAATCTAAGTTCAACATTTTTAATTACTCTCGAGTCCTCCTAACATTCAAATCTCTCTTTCGAGTCATCGCTATGTTAAGTTTTATCAAGCAGTCTAATAATCAAATTTCACCTTTCAGTACTTCATTCAATTATTTCAAGTGCGCAAGCAAAATTTGGCCAAAAATCCACTTATAACATAATAATCACTTGATAAAACAAAATCCAACCAATCATGAAATAAAAGCACAATTCTATTGATTAAAACATGATCTAATTACACTTCCATAAACTAACAAATCCCTAGACAAGATTAACTACGCACTCATGATTAGAAATTAAATAACTAACCAGTCGAAAGCAAAATCTGAGAGGGAAGGGCTTGATAAAAACAGCCTTCAACAAAATCATCAAACTGCCAACAAAACCGAACTCCGCACTCAAGATTTCTCACTTGCACAAAAAGCAAACTAAAAATCCTATCTAAGAAGAATAAAATTTGGGAAGAAAATGAACTAATCTATGCTATGCTCTCCTTATTCTACTACTAAGGGACGGGTTTATAAAGAAGAGTATGAAAATTGTCAACTACACAGCCGAAGGAAAAACAAAGAGGTTACATTTAGACAGCTCACCATGATACATGGTAGGCACCACGGTTGGACCATGGTCTTGGCTGGAACTATATTTTTGCTCTTCTCTTGCTCCACAGACATAACACCTCATGGACATCCATGGGGGGTTCAAAATGCACTCAAATGAGGGTCAAATGCTGGGTCTAAATGGTCCAAATCCCTGCAAATATCAGCAGACAACCATACCCATGCATAGATCGAGAATATAAGCATAAATGGTAACCTAAAGTGCATAATTCTCCTAGAAATGTAGCAAAATGATCCTAAAATTATATATATATATATATATATATATATATATATATATATATATATATATATATATATATATATATATATATATAAATAAAATAAGCACTTATCAAACTCCCCCATGCTTAAATTATTACTTGTCCCTAAGCGACACTAAACCCAAAAAAAAAGTATACACAATCTCCTCATGATAGACATAGGTAATATTCTAATGGCAAAGTCGATCCAAAGTTAACCCAAACAAACGCAAAAATCATTTAGAAAACAGATTAGGGAATAAAATTTTCAAAAATCACTCAATAGATTATAATGTCAAATTTAAATCAATCCCCCCAATTCCTCAAATACAATCATTCGATATATGAAACAAATGGAGCTAGCAATATCGGTAGAACCTCACAATAGTCATGTGGTACTCATCGCTCATGTGTTTGAATATATATGTGAAAGTTCCCTCAATTCTCATTTTACAGACTCAAATCTACCATAAGCTTGACAAGATTCTCAAATTCGCCACCACTAAAATGCAAACACACTAGACAATCATGAGGACTTTCATAAGGTTATAATGAAGCCATGGGTAAAGTTAAGAGGGGAACAAATGTTTTGGAAATATGGAGCTAGAAGCCAAAGACTAAGAACTAAACTTTTCCAATACATCACACAACATCCTCCCTAAACAATACAAATCAACAAAATACATCCCCAATTGAAGAGCCAAAGAGTTGAAAGTCATAAAAATCTACAATCCCAACAAGGCTAACACTCTCTATATTATTCTCTTTTTTTTTATTGTTTCTTTTTTTTTTTCTTTTTGTGTTTTGTTTTTTCTTCCCTAAAAGAGTTAGCCAAGGGAAACTCATACAAAACTTTGAACCTCAACTCTTCTCTAAATTTTGTATAAAAAAACAAGGGGTTTCCTTTTATCAATCACGATCACACATCCCTTCACTAAACAACCAAAATCCACTAAAAAGATCTTAATACACCTTATTAGCTCTCAATTAAACTTGATGCAAAAGAATGAAATGCTTCTTTAGTCATGTCTTAAAGGTGAGATAATGATTTGGCCATAGGCTATAGTAGGAGGTTCAAATCAAGAAAAGTGGATATAAGCACAAAGGGGCTAGCAAGGGATATAATATGCAACAAAGGTGGATATTTGGCCGTTGGGTTTAGCAAGTCAAAGAATGTCTCGACCATCTTGCCTAAATGCATATGCGAAATATGATCTTGAATGAGAATCTAAGCAAGTTCTAGAGAATTAATGACAAGGAAGAGTCACATATGAAAAAAACCTGAGACTAAATTGATAAATAGTCTCTAAAAGTTCAAAGCCTCACGGGACATCCACAAGGGTCATAACTAGCTCATTAGTAAACACATGCCAAAAATCATGTAAAGAGTCATGGGGTAATCAATTTGCACTCAACATATTATCAAAACATGAAGCTCATTTCGCAAACTCATTCTTAAACATTTTTATACACAATTGGACGAATCAAATGATCAAACTAATCCAAAGAAATCTACCTAGTCTACAAACATCATCATCGGAGGATTTTTTATGTTATTTTTGTTTTTGTTTTTATTTTCATTTTAGGTTTTTTTTTTTTGGTTCATGTAGGCTCCAAATAACAAAATGCAATGAAAAGAAACTTTAAAAAAAAACTAAAATCCATTCTAGAATGAAAAGAAAAAGAAAAACTAAATATACTTCTAAAATGCTTCTAACCAAATAAGATTAAAAACCTACAATGAAACTCCAAAAACAACTATCACAAACAATATATACGATATACAAGCACACCAAATGAAATCAGGCATCAGACGCCAAATATAATTACTAATTCTCTTATGCTTGAATCACAAATTGCCCTCAATGTGGGCACATAGTCGAAAAAGGGAAGGGGAGTAGTAAAAAGCAATCAGAAAGGAGATTGGGGAAGAGGATGGGGTGGTTGGCTATAAGAGATATGCCAATCTCACCAGGTCTCTAAACAAGCCCTATAGTCCTGGCTATATTGTGTCTGGGTAAAAGCATCCCACAGAGCTCGTTGTGACGCTCTTTGACAAAATCACGAAGAATGGCATTCTCAGAAGCAACATAAGCTTAAAGGGACACTTGCTCCTCCTTAATGGATCTAAGGGTGGCCTGTAGGTCGGCATAGGCAGTAGGTGGTGTTTGGGAGGAAGAGGTAGGTCTGGCTTGACTAGAATAAGGGGGTAGATGATGGGACGCAGGTTGAACAACCTCGACATCACCAGGTACCCAATAAAGGTTAGCCCCATGAAGTAAGGTGGTTCGATCGACATTGGGAAGTGACAAAAGCCTATCCCCAGGGTAAAGCCTGCATAAACGCCCAACCTTGACTTTACAAAAGTTCATGATCTCAAAGGTGGCTTGATCAAGCCACTCAGACCTAGAGACCTTATCCCTAGGGTTGGGCTCAATACCCAAAAATCTAGCAATAGTAGTCACAATACCAGCTATAACTATCCTACCCTTAGTACTAACAGCAGTATTACACAATTGCCTGGCTAAAAATGAGTCGGGGTCAAGTTAGACACCATTAAGCATACATGACAAGAAATACAACTTAGATAATCCTGGGAGATTCAGACTATCTTCCGAGCAAAGAAACTGCAACCTAGGATACGCTAAGCTACCCGAATGCAAGGTTTGCTAATATGTGTACACTTGGATGAACTAACACTCCTAGAAAGCTCGCCCCAAAGTGCATTTAAGTTGAATTCGCGAGGAACTTGCCAGTTTAATAAATCCATAGTAGAGGGAAAACTGAATATATTGTTAAAGGTACCCAAGTTCAACTCGTATAATTATCCTTACAAATAAAATAAAATGTACCCGGCTTGACATTGAGGCCCTCCAGTGACCTCAATGTGGAGTGTACTCAGAAACTCTAGGGCCAGGTCCTGGTATGTATGCTCTTTTATTTCTATGAAGTGTCCCATACCAGCCCGTGCAAACAACCACCTAATGTCATGTAACATGCCTAAACGTGCTAACAATTCCTCATCATATTATCAGATTGCTATAATCATGCATTCATTCGAATAGTTATATCTAGCAACATGATTAGAGTTAGTTAAACCAAGAGGGTGAGAAATGTTACTATGAGTTCACGCATTGGTGTAAGTTCGGGAGGTCCATTGAGGCCAAGATGGTACTTGGCTTGATGATCCAACCTCCTTGAGACTCCTTTGTCTTTTGGTTGGTACCATTGTTGCAAAATGGAACAAAAATTAAAACTAAAACCTAATAATAAAATTTGAGGAAGAAAAAAAGAAGTTAAGTAGAAAGAGGAAGAATTAGAGAGAGAAGAAGATGGTTATGGTGAATAGGTAAAGGTGAGATGAGTTTGAAGAAGAAGAAGAAGGACGAGATGAAATTTGTGGAAGAAAGAGAAGGATTAAGTGAAAAGGAAGGATTTTGAGTGAAAATGGAGTAAAAATAGAAGAAATGAGGGAGGATTTAAAGGTTTAGTTATAGTGGGTTCAGAGAGAGAAAGAGAGAGGGAGAGAGAGGAGTAGTCGAGGAAGAAGATAAAGTGTGGGGAAAATGGGGGGTCGCCACAGTCGAAACCCTTGACAGCGACCTGTAGCAATTCACCACCGTCCGTGGCAGTGGCCATGGGCTGACCATGGTGTCTGCTGACACCAGTGTTTTTTTGAATTTTTGGTTTGGCACACCATGGCCTGCAGTGCTGAGCTACTGGGCATGGTGCCAAATATTTTATTATATATATATTTTTTCCTTTTTTTTCTTTTCTTTCTCTATTTTTATCTTTCTCCTTTTTTACTCTTTATTCTATTCTTATCCTTTTCTCTTTCTTCTTTTTTGTGTCTCTTTTTTCTTATATTTTTTTTATTTTTTTCTCTTTATAAAAAAAACTAAAAAATAATGAAAAGCAAAGCAAAGAAAAAAAAAGGGCTTGGATTGCCTCCCAAGAAGCACTCTTTTAAGATCAAGAGCTTGACCCTTCTTCTATGCTTAGCCCGAATCTGTGAGTGTATTGACATTAGCTTTATCACGAACCACAAAATCAAATTTCTTCAATCGAATGTACCATATTAAAAGTTCTACTTGAAGGGCCTTCATTGTGATCAATTTATGCCATAACGCACTATCGGCATATGGGACAAACTGCTGACATAGCCCATCAGACTGACTACTATCACCTTGTTCAACCCACAAATCAAAATTTACATCAAATCCTTCTATAGAGGGCAAAGAGAGAACAGTTTGAGCAAACCTACAATAATTGCTCATAGCAAACTTGCTAGAAGCATGCGCCTTGACCTTGGGCATGTTAGGCGGCATAGGAGCAGCAAACTCCACCTTAACATACCTTTTGGTTGGGGTCCTCAGTAGAAATCCAATCAAAGTCAGGAGGATCTTAACAATTTAAATATCCTCCATGTCAATCTCTGGAGAAGGGGGTAATTCATCTAGTAGAGAAGAATTAGGAGATACCACTTTCTCCTCTATATGACAAAACATAACATAGGATTACTCCCTAGGGTTAGGTTCGAGCTTGTTAGGAAGTCTATCCGAGGGCGTAGATGAAAATCTAGCTTGCTGGGCAATTTAGGCTTCCAATATCTTGTTATGTGAGTTATAAGCATATTAACCTAGGAGGCTAATTGCCTAATATACTCATCCTGCTTTAGTTATGCCATAAGCATACTTTCGATCATAGCTTCTAAATTGGACTTTTGGGGTACTTATGGAGGGAAATGAGATCTTTGAAAAATGGGGGTGGTCTAGCATTCGTTGGGCGCATATTCGGAGGGTTGGGATTAAACCAGATGATTCCTCTAATCCAGATTGTAGGTACTAGAATAAGGGTCATTGGCCAGTCTCAAGTTGAAATTTTGGACATAGCAGACATCACTAGCGTATTCGGAAAAAGGATTCCTAACTTGACAATTCAAAGTCACATGTTCAATACAACCACAAATTTCATATAGGGGAAGGGCACTAGAATTCACAGCATTAACATTTATACGGTCCAACCTTTGAGTCATAGCATCAACTTTAGTAGAAAGCAAAGTAAGTGTATCAACTTCAAGCTTACCTCCAACCCGTTTGGGGTGGCCTCGTTCGGTGGACCATTAGAAGTTGTTAAGTGTCATCTCCTCAATCAAATTATAGGCGTCATCTTTAGTTTTACTTATCAAGGTTCCTCCTGCTACCGCATCGATAGTGGACCTTACAGGTTGGATCACACCATTATAAAAAGCTTTTTGAATAATCATCCATCGTTGAAGACCATGATGGGGCCATAAATGCAGCAAATCCTTAAATCGCTCCCAAGTTTCATAAAGCATCTCATCATCCCTTTGAGTGAAGTTGGTGATTTGATTCCTCAAACTTACCGATTTGCTTGGAGGGAAAAACTTAGAGAAAAAAGCTCTAATAAGCTCATCCCACGTGGTGATACATCCCGAAGGTAGAGAATGCAGCCAAACTCTTGCCTTATCACTTAACGAGAAAGGAAATGATCGCAGTCAAATGGCATTGGTGGGGACTCTGTTAAGCTTCAACGTGTCGTACACCTCTAAAAAGACCGAGAGGTGTAGATTTGGGTCTTCCAAAGGAGTTCCTCCAAACTAGGATTGTTACATCATGGAAATGAGAGCTGGATTGAGTTTAAAATTATTTGCATCAACGTTAGAGCAGGCGATACTTGAGGCGATTCCTTAAACTCTAGAGGCAACAAAATCCCCAAGTGTCCTTCTTTGGTCACCTTCTCCTCCCGCCATATTTGTTAAAGTCCTTCTTGCATCACGCCTTTGTTCTTCAATCTTTTACTTCTTCCTCCTCAAGCGGAAAAGCCTCTCGATCTCAGGATTGGGTTCGTATAGAAATGGACCTCGCATAAACGGGGAAGATTCCTACAAATACTATCATCAACACTACCAATGCAATCAAACAATAAAGGAAAAGACTAAAAAGAATAAAATACTTAGTCACATTCATAAGACTAACTCGATAGTTAAAAAATTGGTCCCCGGTAATGGCGCCAAAACCTTGACCACTGTCGCAACCACACGGGTGTTATAGTATAGATAAAATATCGTCATCAGGGACCAAAGCAATCTATCGAGTCCTTTCTATCAGAAAATGCTAAGCAACAACTTAATTGAGGATTTGATTTAACAACTTCTAATTAACTAATTCTAAATTTAATCAAGAAGAAAACACCTAGGGATTTATGTAGTTAAGAAAGGTGATTGGACCAAAATGATTAACATGTGCTTTTCTCCAATCGGACAATTTCAAAGAATTGCAATCTATCCAGAATTTAGTCTATTCTTTCGAAATCAACCAAATTGCCTCAACTAAGCAAAAGTTGTTCTTTCAAACTAATTTGACTTAATCCAAGTTCAATATTTTTGATTACTCTCGAGTCCTTCTAACACGCAAATCTCTCTTTTGAGTCATTGCTATGTTAGGTTTTATCAAGCAGTCTAACAATTAAATTTCACCTTTCAGTTCTTCATTCAATTGTTTCAAGTGCGCAAAAAAAATTTGGCTAAAAATCCACTCACAACATGATAATCACCTGATAAAATGAAATCAAACCAATCATGAAACAAAAGCACAATTCCATTGATTAAAACATGATTCAATTAAACTCCCATAAACTAATAAATTCCTAGACAAGATAAACTACTCACTTATGATTAGAAATTAAACAACTAACCAATCAAATTAGTGAAATCTGAGAGGGAAGGGCTTGACAAAGACAACCTACAACAAAGTCTTCAAACCACCAACGAAACCAAACTCCACACTCAAGATTTCTCACTTGCACAAAACGTAAACCAAAAATCCTATCTAAAAAGTAAATTTTGGGAAGAAAACGAACTAATGTATGCTATGCTCTCCTTGTTGTGCTGCTGAGGGACGGTTTATAAAGAACTGTATGAAGATTCTCAGGCACACAATCGAAGGGAAAATGAAGATGTCACTGTTACACAGCTCACCACGGTCCATGGCAGGCACGATGGTTGGACTGTGGTCTTGGCTAGAACCATATTTCTGCTCTTCTCTTGCTCCACGTGCATAACACCTCATGGACATCTGTGGGGGTTTAAAATACACTCAAACGAGGGTAAAATGCTGGGTCAAAATCACCCAAATCCCTGCAAACATATCAAACAACCATACCCAAGCATAAATCGAGAATGGGAGTATAAATGGTAACTTAAAGCATATAATTCTCCTAAAAATGTAGCAAAATGACCCTAAAATGATATCTATAATAAGAACTTATCAATGTCATAAAATTATTATATCTCTTCGCAAATTCGACAATGGTGCCCATTCATTCACATGAATTAACATCATATATAACTTATAAATGGAATAATTTTAGAAAATAGGCACGAATATCTAGACTTAACAAAATCAATTTAGAGTAAGACAAGTATTCAATATGTGCAAGTCATACCATTATATTCTTCATGAAATGAATATATCTCTTCGCATTTTAAATAATATTACTCTATAATAATCTAAAATTTTGACAATATAATTGATAGAAAATTGCAATATCTTATATGTCTATAATGTTCTTTCATTTGGTTTCCTTCTAATTGGTCTCGAACTTTACGTTAGTGTTGTAAAATGAAACAACTTGTGTTCGTGTTAGAACGACCTACTAATAAAGTATACCCAATTTGGTAATGGTAAGTTAATAAACAAAATATCTAATTATCAAATGAGTTATTAACAGGTCGAAACACTTCATCCTGTTAATATGTTTAGATGAGTCGGCCCATGAATGACTCCATCATTATCAATTTTTTAATATATGGGTCAATCCGCTCAAACGTGAGTCATTGTCTGCCTGTACATGACGTTCATATATCATATTAAAAAGTTTGAATATTTTGATATTCTTTTAAGAAATTATAATTACAATGCATGTTCAGTAGATGCAGACAATTTTAAGCAATAAATATGACGAAATTTTGATATGGTAAAAAGAGAAATAACTCACTAAAAAGACGCTCCAAGCTGTTGCGTTGACCCGAAACTTGCAAAACTAAAATACTCCCGACCTATTTTACCCAAACCCAAAATACACCAAATTCATATTTTACTGAACCAGAATACATCTTGTCCGTATTTAACCCACGTATCTGAATTGATAGGTCTAGTAATTAGCCATCACTCATCTCATCCAAACCACTTACGCTGACATGGTGTTGCTACACCACATCATTCTTGTTTTTATTTGTTTATCTATCATATCGAAATTTATTTCCAGGCCCCTACAAATTCAAAGTTTATATGATACACCCAGGAGTATTCATTCTTAGAAGTCATGTAAGTGAAATATATTAATAATCGCTCATATGACAAATATACATTAAAAAAGGCATATACATGTGGCAATAAGAGTATATGTTTCCAAGAGTATATAATAATTTGCCAGCAAATTGAAAGTCCCATCCGACATATAAGGCATGATTTTATGCGTCACTATATTATTTTTATTTTTTATTTTTACTTAAAAACTATACAGAGCAATGACTTTTAGAAAATGTTAGGTGACCAGTTCTTCCTTTGTGGTTTACAATATTTTAAGATTGACTAGTTAGATTCTTTATGTGATAATTATTTATACATGATAGTTATTTGCAAATAAAACATCAACTTAAATGACTCTTTAGTCATCTAAAATATTTTTAAAAGGTGGAAAAAATATCTAAAAGATGACATTAGATGATTGCTCTGAATAACTTGAATCTAAGATCATGTTAAGGTCACTTCTAACAGTGTTAAGACTAATTGTTTAAACATTTGGGTGTGATGTCATTGTGAAATGCATTGGCAACATAAATTAAGCGTAATTTTTTTTTTATAGTTGTCCCTTTCTTCGATGGGTAAGATGAGCAAGATCCATAACAAAAAAAATTAGTCAAGGCATAAATTTCATCAACTTATTTGGGAGATCTTAAGAACTTTAAGGGTGAGTCGGTGACTTTTAAGAGAGGTAAATATAATAGGTTAAAAGTTTTAGCAAATTAATAGAAGATACAATGGCATGGATAAATTGATGGTGACTTTTTAAATATTTTTAGGTGACTCATTGTACATATATGGGTGACCTTTATCTTCGGTGATAACATAAGATGAAAACGTTGAGGTGACATGTACAGTGATTAACTAATTAATTATTTATTTAGGACTATCATTTAATTAGAGATTAAAAGGCAGACTAAATAGTTTAACCTCAACTAATTGGAGATTTTAAAAATGATTAGTTATATGTCCTCTTAGATATTTGAAGATTATCCAATAGATATTAATATATTATGAGATACATAGTTTTATAGTAACTTTTAAAATTTATTGAGTGATGAACATTCGGGGTCTGATGTTAAAAACAAACTATGGTAACTATGAATCCATGTTGGTAATTTTCAATTAGCATAAAGGGTTCGAATTATATAAAGAGTTTACCTTGTACCTATACTAATGAAGAACTTCTAAGATCTTCGCAATTACTAACTATTTACTTAGTGGGTGACTAATATTAATTTGGATGTTAAAAGTCACCTAAAACTATTTATAGCTATTCTAAACAAAAGCCATCCTCTTGATCTATTAATCAATAGAAACATTTAAAATAGTCACCTTTACATCCAAAAGTTTTGGGACGCTAATTAATAAGTCATTTATGATAATTATTTTTTTAAGAAAGAATTGATCACTATGTTGGAGATGCTTAACATATAAATAAAAGTCCACTCATAGATGAACTACTAGTCATTCAAAAACAATATAAAAAATAACTTACAAGTCATTTAATAATGAATTGTATTCAATTTGATGACAAATTAATGCATCACTTTGAAGTGATCTTTAATCATTCAAAAGAATCACTATTGATGGGAATTTTCTCTTGGATGTTTCAAAAATTAGCCAAAAGACATTATAGGCTACATATTTTTATGATATCTTCTAAAAAATTTATTGGGTGACTAATAATTCAAGTGACATTTGAAGAAAAAAAATTTTTTTGGATAAAGGGAGAAGAGGATTATATTAAATTAGACGTAATGTGCTCATACAAGTCCTCCTAAGCTCGGCTTGCCACACTACTCGGGACATCATCAACCCATAATCTCCTATCAAGCGAAAACGGTTGCCAATGAGCTAATTCATAGGCAACTTGATTCCCTCCCCTCTTTACATAAGCCCAAGATAAATAACTAAAAGATTCAACACAAGTTAGGCCTTGAGAGATCTTTGATCGTAGCTTTTGGATCAGTTGCAAATAGTCTCCTTCCATAATCAACACATCATGCCTTTCTTCCCTGATGCACTGGAGTGTAAATAGACAAGACCTTGCTTCCTCCAAATCCGCATTAACGAACCCAGCCCCTTGCTTAACACCCGACATTAGAACGTCGCCGTCACAGTTTTGCAGCGCAAAACCCCAGCCCCACCCAGACTCCCCAACCTTGCCCCCATCGAGGTTTAACTTGAGAAGACCCGAGGGGCGATCATCTTTGCGAATGAGAAACAGTGACTGAACCAGATCTGGCACATACATCACGGAAGCTCTGAACAAGCCCCTGTGCATGCTGGGCCACAAAAGATGGGTGGCATTCTTTGGCCTAAAAAATAAAATGATAACGGACTACCCAACACTCGGCCATGGTGGCCACAAACAAGCCCAGTGCGTCCCGATCCATCTTTTCCATTACCTCCTCAATGCAGTCCCTCATGGACCTAAACCGACCCGCCCTTACCCCCATATTCATCCCACTCGCCTCCCACACCAACTTAGCAAACGGACACTCAAGCAAGATGTGTATGTTCAACTTTTCCATGGAACCGCAAATTGCACAACTCATTCCAACAGCAGCCATTCTCCTTGCTAGATTGCACTTGTCGGTAGGACACCCCTACAGACTCTCCAAGTAAAGAACTTCACCCTAGGTAGTACCTCCAACTCCCATGGGGCCCTCTAGAATTCATTATTATCCATGGAAGGGAATCCTACATCATCCCTCTTGCTCTCCATAATCAGGTGATATGTTGAACGAACCGTAAAGAGCCCATTAGATGTGCAATACCGAATCAATTTATCTACATGCTAAGAATTACAAAGTGGGATCCCTAGGATTGTATCAACGTCACATGGTAACAATAAACTCTTAAAGTAAGACTCACACCAACAACCCTGATTACCATCTATAAGGTTGCTAACCTTTAAACTCAACGCAAAGTTCCGGTTTGGGTGTGATAACCTTAAGGGTTTTCGGACGCGGCAACCATCTATCCCCCTATACGTCCACGGACTTTCCATCACCAATAAGCCACCGTGACCCCTTAGCTATCACCTCCTGAGCACTCCAAATGCTCCGCCACACAAAGCTGGGCCATGGCCCAAGATTAGCATCTGAGAGACATTGATTTGGGTAATACCGTGCCCTGAGAATGCAGACCACAAGCGACTGTGGCTTCTTAAGGAGACGCCAGCACTGCTTGGCTAATAAGGCTACGTTAAAAGCCTCCATCTTCGAAAAATCCAAGCCCCCATCTCCCTTATGTTGGCATAATTTGGATTTACTAATCCAGTGAATCGTCCATTCTTCCTGTTTGTGACCCCACCAGAACCTCGAAATCATTGCATGGATAGAATTACATAACTCCTAGAAGAATTTGAACACACTCATAGCATAAGCAAGGATAGCTTGTGCCACAGCCTTTATTAGCACCTCCCTTCCTACCTAAGAGACGAGTCTCCCCATCCACCCAGATAGCTTGGACTTGATGCGGTCAATAATGAATAAAAACAGCTTCTTCTTTGATCTCCCTATAACTGTTGGTAGGTCAAGATATTTATCGTGGGATAGCACCTCTCTAATGTCAAGGCAGTGTGTGATCCGTCTTCTTTTATCGATCGTGACAGCCCTGCTGAAGGAAACTGTAGTTTTGAGTAATTCACCTTTTGCCCCGATGCTCTCTCATAAGTGAATACTAGCTCTTTAATCTTGCACGCATGCTCCGGCTCTACCCCACAGAAGATTACTATGTCATCTGAGGAGGTGAGAGATTGCAGGCGCATTAGAGCAGATACGGTATCCAATAATGGACTTGGATTCAACCGCTCTCTGCAACAAGCTAGATAAGCCTTTGGACACAAAAAGAAATAAGTAGGCGGAGATCGAGTCTCCTTGACATAGGCCATAGCTTGGCACAACATGACCCCTCTAGGTTTCATTGACCAGAAATGAGAAAGACACTGACCTCACACACCTCATAACCAGCCTCACCCAATGGTCCCGAAATCCAAGCCGCAACATAACCTGTTCAAGAAAAGGTAACTCCACACAGTCATATACCTTAGCCATATCCAGCTTAATTGCCATTGCTCCTCTCGAGCTACAATCACCCTTCATTGCATGAAATAACTCAAATGCCATAATAATGTTATCATTAATTAACCTGCCAGGAGTAAAAGCCGATAGGATGTTAGAAATAATAATCGAAAGAAAACTCTTTAGTCTATTAGAAATGACCTTTGTAACGAGTTTGTAGACCACATTGCAAAGGCTGATGGGCCTGAAGTCATTTATAGACGACGGTTTTGGTTTCTTGGGAATAAGTGTCACGACCGTGTGATTCATCATAGGCGGGATAGAGTGGCCTTGTAAGATAGCCAGAACTGCATGGGAAGCATCATTGCCAACTACATTCCAGAACTTCTGATAAAAAAAGGGATTCATCCCATCCGGCCCCGAGGCCTTATGGGGATGCATATGTTTAAGTGCGACTTCCACTTCCCCTCTCGTATAAGGTGCACACAACCCCTCGTTCATAGCTTCTAAGACCCTCGGTTGAATCCCGTCTAATACATTATCCATCACTAAATTCCCTGAAGAAGAGAACAGATTAGTCAAGTAGTCCACCACAGTATTATCAATCTCCTCAAGGGCTGAGTGTATAACCCCATCCTCACCCATAAGTTGTTCAATAGAGTTTGACGCCCCTCTCATACTAGCTCTCGAATGGAACCAATGAGTGTTAGAATCACCGTACTTCAAATAATTAGTCAGAGCCCTTTGCCACCATAGAATCTCGTCCTTTCGTCGTCACTCCCTTATCTTTCCTAGCATTTCACGTCTACTTACAGCATCCCTTTGCGTCTTGAGTAGCGCCTCCAACTTCCTGATTTCATCCCCCACATTACCAAACTACTCCTTGTTCTAAGATGTGAGTCTTGCCTCACAATTGTGCAATTTGGTGAAAAAACCGTCTATAACATCCCCAGCAGGCCCACTCCCCCAAACTTGATCAATAACATTTTCACAATCAACGCTAGTTACCCACATATTCTCAAAGCGAAACAGCTTTTTGGGCTTACCACCATAATCAAGCCGAGATGCACATTTCAGTAGAATGGGGATATGATTAGATATGTCACTATCCAGCCTTTCCTCCACCACCTCCCTTTTACTTTAAAAATTACACCATGTAAAATCATAGCTGGAGTAATCCAGGTCATAAAGATCATTATCCAAGAAAGAGTTCCTAAAATTGTCAATAAGAGTCTGTGGCTTAGCCGGGCCTCCCTTCTTATCTGAGTGGTAAAAGATCTCATTCAACTCACGCTCTACCAACCAAGGCAATGCTGAGTGAGTCTTTAAGTCCTCAACTAATTCACCCATACGAAGTTTAAGTTGCTTCTTATGCCACCCATATAACTCCGTAAAATGCCACTGAGGTTCATGGTTAGTCCACTGGATACTCACATCTGTGTGATGCATGGAGCTAGACAAAAAATTTAGATCAACCGACTTAGCCCAAAGCATGGCCACGCATCCGGCTCTACTATGAGCATCCACATACCATCCCTCAAAGTCACCCAATTGATTCTTAATCACCTTCATTTCTATTGCACTCCTCTCGGTCTCCAATAGGAAGACCACTTTAGGTGAGTGCCTTCACGAAAGATGACGAAGGTTGGAAACTGCCTGGAGCTTGCCTAAACCCCGACAGTTAAGGCATAGGATACTCATTGGCCTAGGCGAGGTTACGTTGCATCCTCCACCTCTGTTAAACCAAGAGCTGAGTCATTGGATATCTCCCTAATCCGAACCTTCTCCACCACCTCCACCCCATTCCCACTCTCCAGCTTTCGTTGAAAGACTTCACACCCTGGCGAGATTGTCACTGCATCATTAACTAACATTCAAGTAGCTTCTCCCACCACGCTACCATGACTGTCTTTTGGCCCCTCCTCAGCATGTTTAGGTTCATAGAAAGTACGTTTCTGTCTGGCACTGCAAGCCTTCTTATTCTTCTAAAAGCCTCGAACAACTGTCGTTCCTCCTAGATACCAACTTCCGCATTACATCTCCTTGACTTGAGGGGGGAGCCACACAGCCAGGGACCATACTATAATGCCTCATCATGAGTATCCAGATCCACCTCCTCACACTCCTTTAGGACATGCCCCATCCTACGGTATCTGTAATAAAAATCGGATAGTTTAATGAACTTAAAATAAATCCATATTGACTTACCATCCATCTTCACATTCATCCCCCTCCTCAGCGGCTTTTTGACATCAACCTCCACCTTGAAGCAAAGTGATCAATCAGCCCCATACATGGACTCCGCCTCATATCCAACAAAAGATCCGATTTTATCGCCTAACAGCCGAGCAAATGCCGCAGTTTGCCTTACAGTTGGAATGTCATAAGCCTTTAACCCAAAACTGAGCAAGATGAAATTCCATCTGGGATACTTGTTTAAGCCCCGTCCACTCCTTCAGCAATATAATGCTTCCACTGAATGCCCAAGGGCCATCATTCAAGACTAATTCTCTATCATTCTTAGAAAAGAATCGGAAAACGAATAAATTTTTGTCTAGTTCCCGTCTCACCAATCCTTCAGCCAGCCTCCAAATATTTTTGAAGACTGTTTTCATGGCCCTGACATTTATATTAGTCTGAGTCAGTAACTTACCTACCAGGCTAAGAGCAATTTCCTCTCTTCTATCATCTGGCACCTCTTCATCAACGACCACCACCTATTCTTCCTCCTGGGTCAGTTTCAATCGACCCCACTCAATCTCTAGGTCATCCAAAGCCCTGGGACGAACCTTAGGGTAGAAGAAAGCTACGCACAAGCCCTACTTCCTACCCTAGAAACAGTCTCCATCGGTCTAGGAGAAGACAGCATCAACAACATGACAAGAACCACCTACGAAAGAGGTGAAGAACAAACAACAACTGCCCTACGACAAGGGCACCCACTCCCATAGCAGATTAGGGTTCCATCAGAGAGGGAAGACTGACACGGCAAATTAGGGTTCCGTCGGAGAGAGAAACAATTTAATTTGATCCTATAATCCTAACATTTGAAGAAAATTTAATTCTGGTTGGCTGATTTTCAGATTTCAAATAAAAGTTATCCTTATCCATTTGCTGTGACTTTTCTAATTAATAAGCGTAATTAATAATTTAATTTGGTGTGAATAGAGTGAGTCACCCTTAGAAGAACTATTAATCACACACTCACACTTGGATCTAAAAATTATCAAAAATTGAATAACTAGTCGCCCAAAAGTTTTAGAAATGCCTATAAATCAATGTGTCTTGCCATTTCTTTTACAAAAAAGAAGATAGTCTCACTTGAATTTATGCAACAATATTAAATTGTATGTTTGGAAAGAAACAAAATTTTTACTTCAACAAAATGGTAAAGACAAAGAAATTATAAAGCAGGAAAAAAAACAAAAAAGAGTAAAAGAACGACACAATAATTTAAAAAAAAAACCAAAGTAAGAAAATGGAAATTAGGGTCCGTTCTTTTTCTGGGTAAATTCCAAAATACCAGCCTCAGCTCATTTCAACTCACTTCAACCCAGTTCAACCTACTTTAATCCACTTCCGCTATTTTAATCAAGTTTAATTTATCACATAAAATAAATTCAACTCATTTTAACCTACTTCAATCTACCTTAATCTACTTCAACTCATTTCACCATTTTAACCACCTCAATTTACTCATGAAAAGAATAGGCCTCATGATACAATCGGGTGGACAACGTATTTTGTCCGCTGGGCTTTCATGTAGATAATCTGTGGCACATGAGAAAAAGTCAGTTCTTGAAACTAGCCTAGGTGGTCAGCCGCTTTTAGACCTACCTTGTCAAAGTGTAGCTGGTGTTTTGTTTCTTTTTATCTTCTCATCTCCTTTTAAAATTATTTCTCATCTTCCTTTAACAAAAATACGCTATTAATTAATTCATTTACAATTCATTTACTTCAATTTTTTTAATTTATTTATTCTATTCAACAAAGTTGGTTTTCATTGTCTTCTCATCTTCCTTTGACTTTTTTTTCAAAAAAGTATTTAGTCCATTAGTTAATTTATTTGTACTTCATTTATTTTAATTTAAATTCTCTTTCTTTGTTTTCTCATCTTCCTCTGAAATCATTTTCTCACCATTATTTTTTTAAAAGAAAATGCCATATCTCAAAATATGAACAAAGAATGTAAAATTATGTCTTATATTATTTGCTTCCTCATTTTGATTCGAATAATTAGTATTGCTCACTGAATCATATTCATCACCTAATACATTTTATAACACACTAAATATCTATCATAACTCACTAAATAAATATTGTACCTTACTAAAAGAAACAATAAAGTATAAGTCATTGAAACTTCAAATATATCATTCTTGTACATTTAAAGAATCTTATGTTTGAGTAATTCAAAAGATATATTATTGCATATCAGAAGATGAATCTAAAGTATAGCTCACTAAATATATACCATAACTCACCAAAAGTTATAGCAGCTCACTAAGAAAACATCATATCTTAAATGTTGTGATTTTCTGCAAGTATACGGTTTATCATTGTAGGAACTACAGATGTCGTCCTCAGAGATGGACTATGAAATCAAGTAACCTAATAGACTAAATTTCCTATGCTACAATTAACTATTGCATATTAATAGAACTAATTGTGTAGAAAATCTGTAACAGCAACTAAGAAGACGGGAGGCTTAAACACCACAAGAACTATGTCAAACTATAAGCCAATATTACAACTAATGGAAATTACGAAGCCTCAAAATTCAAAGGGTGCATATCAAAATTTGAGTTACTAAACTGCTAAATTGAGGGAGGGGAGAATCAACCCACAACAAAGACAAGACACAAGCAATAAAGTTCTTGGGGGACGAGATTGAACATCAAAACTGAGCCCAATAGCGGCAACCCAGATGACTAACGCTCAAACAATTGAATATCTTCTAATAGGGGAGAATAATGAACTGAAATTTGGATCAATTATGTATAATTCCTACTTCAAGGCATCACACAACGCACTCCAATTCAGATAGTCTCAAAATAGATACATGAATCTTGAATTCCAGAAAATGAGATTGAAGAAAATAAACTGAATATGAAAACCTAAGTCATGAAACTAAAGAAAAATAAAACTAAATGCTAATCTCTCTCAATCTACTTTGTGATTGCCCTCCATGTGAAGATCTGAAACCGCCGCTTCCATTGCCAAAAAATACCTCATTGATAACGGTGAGTAATGATGGAATGAAGGAGGAGAGAGAGAGTAAAGCGGTTATGGGAGTGGGGAAAACAAAAGGCCATGGCTGCTAATAGGAGACCCGAAGAAGAAGATGAAAAGTGGCCCTCAATCTCTTGGGCGGCGCTAAGGAAGAGGAAGGGATGGAAGGGCATGGTACTCTGTTCTGTTCCCCTATTTTCGACGTGCTAGGAATCAAGAAGAAGGAGAAGGGAAGATGGGGAGGGGAAGCTGGCCATGTGACACGGCATGCTGAGGTTTAAATGAAAAGAACAAGGCAGGCTGGGCTGAGGAACGAGATAAGGGAACAAACAGGCCAGGCCCAGCGAGGGAAGAGAAGGCGGTCCAACGTAAGAAAAGAAGGAAATGGAAGAGAAGGAGGGGGGAACTGGGCCGGTGTGTGTGAATTAGACCACGGCTTGGCATGGTTTTTTTTTCCTTTCTTCTTTCTTGTCCACTTCAATCTGATCCAACCCTTGCACTTGTTTGAGCAAATTTATTTGTTTTTTTCAAGGTGTTTTCAGTTCCTACAAAATAAATAAAAACATTATTAAAATTTTAATTTAATAATTTATTCTAAGCAATTATTAGATAATATGAGGGTATAAAATGTCATAATTTACGGTTTAACAAATACCTCCACGCCTAAGTTTTGCTTGTCCTCGAGTAAAATAAAACTAAAAATCCTAGAAAATAAAATAAAATCCTAACTCACTTTTGTAGGAATCACGGTTGCACTTAGCACGTGCAATAAGCCCTTTAAACCCCTAGGTTACCCTAGTGGACGAGTAAGATCTCGTGAGGGTTTACAGAAAATACACCCACAAAATCTATAAAAGAAAATAAAAAAACAGAAGGTCGAAAATCATTTTGGTTTTTTCAAAAACTTTTATGCACAATACTGGAGAAAATATATACACATTCTAATTAAACATATCATTCGAGTAACTAAAGAACTAGGTCACATACAAACGCAATAAGCACATCAAGAAGCCTTAATCCCACTAATGACATCTATATACAATCTTTCACCTCACTTAGAAATTATGTACAAGTATGACTGGTAGAACCTCACTTTAGGGAAATACAGAACACTCCCGCTTATGTGTTTAAAATATATCAAGGTTCACTCAACTCTCTTTCAATCAAACAAACTACCATAGGCTTGATAAGATTCTCAATTCTCCACCACTAAAATGCAAAATGCAAAACAATAATCAAGAGGACTTTCCAAGGGTTGTAATGTGGCTAAGGGTAAAGGGTAAGAGAGGCACAAATGATTTGGGAAATGAGGAGCTAAAAGCCGAAGCTAATGAGCAATCAACTCTTACACCAATTACTATAATGAACACTCACTCTCTCAAAACACAAAAT
Source organism: Carnegiea gigantea (assembly GCA_029747015.1). Classification (NCBI taxonomy): domain Eukaryota; kingdom Viridiplantae; phylum Streptophyta; class Magnoliopsida; order Caryophyllales; family Cactaceae; genus Carnegiea; species Carnegiea gigantea. Next base: position 686,629 of record JAKOGI010000325.1, read on the forward strand.
AAGAATACCCCAATTGAATTGACCATTGGAAATGAGTATACATAATGATACATCCTTGCCAAACTCTCTTATTCACAACTCCTTTTGAATTCTTTTTATTTGAGATTCCTCCAACTTTTTTCATTTATTTTCCTTCATTTTTTTTGTTGCTTTTTTTCTTCTTTTTTTTTTTTTTCAAGAAGAAAATGAATTAATGGCTTGTCCAAGAGCAAAATAACTCAATTTCAAAATGATCACATGATACAGCCCACATACACCAAAATTAACCACAAAATTCATAAAATACCCACAAGTTACCCCCCAGTAATGAAGTGTTACACCACTAGCCTTGGCTTAGGAATAGGAAATATCTTTAGGTTAAGGGCTAGAATGAAGGGGTCACAACAAAAAGGTCAAGGCTCAAAAAGGCTAGCAAAGGCTAAGCATTCAAACTCGGGTGGCAATTTGGCTATGTAGTTCACAAAAACAAATGAATGCCTCTATCATATTTCCATAATGCATATGCTCAATGTGATTTCAAAGAGAATCAAAGCAAGTTCTAGAGACGTAATCATAGAAGAGGCATACATGAAAGAAAAATGTGAGACTAAATAGGACGAATTTGTCTATAAGGCTCAAAATCTCATGAGTTATCTACCAAAGTCAAGCTTGCTTAAAATTAATGTTGGGGGTTAGGATCGTATACAAACATCACACTTTAGGACTAAGTTCTATCAATGCACACTACATCTATATACAACCTAACACTGAGGATAAAAGAGAACATAGCTAATCAGAAATAGTACATATATTCCCCAAAACCAAAACAAAAACAAAAATCTTTTTGGATTTTTTCAAATTTTTCATTCCATTTTTTCAATTTTTTTATTCTATTTTTCTTCAATCTCAATTTTTTTCAAAAATTTTTTAAACGTGATTTCCCCACCACAACACCTGATTCTCACAATGTCCGCATTAGGAGTGGAAAGAAACAAACAAAAGAAAAAACTAAAAAGAAAAACAAATATACAAAAAGAACACTAAGACTCAAAAAGAAAGAAAAAGGATATAACTCTAAAACTTAAAAAGAAAACAAAAATAAAAGAAAGCCACAAATATATATAAAAGAAAACAAAATAAAAAGAGGAGATAAAGAGGAACGTTTATACCAGGTCAGGTGCAAAAGTACACCTAAGCTATAGCCTCTAGAGATATGTTTAGATAGCGGCTCATGGAGTATCAGCCACTCCATATTAAGCTGAAAAGTAATACTCAAATCAAATCCCATTAGCACACGAAGTAGCTTATCGAATACAGAAGACCAACTCTAAATAACATAGAAACAGTGAAAAGTATAGAGTTGGAGCCAGAAAGAGTACATCTACCATGTCGATGAAGTACAAGTAAGTGCCCATTTCAACTTGTCAAACTATTGGGCCCAGTCAAGAAAGAGATAGACATATTTATAATGAGCCAGCAAATAGGTCATTTGCCTAGAAATTGTACCATCATGACTAAGCGGTCTAGGCAAAATAGTGGATCCAAAATTTACAAGTCTCTTAATATCAAAATGTGCAAGAGTCTGGTCCAAAGCAAAAGTCATAGTGACAGTGGTCTCAAACTCGATGAATTCAAACTTGCGATATTCAAAAAGGAGGTCTGTATTGATGGGGTCAAAAGAAAAAGATTCATATTTAGCACAGAAATCCTCATCAAAACTTTCATTTTCATCAAACCCACATGAAAAAGATTCATATTTCACAAGAAGAATATCATCATCAAAGTCCAAAATTCATAGAAAAATCCAGACAATCCTAAAAATTTTAGAAAAATCCGCACAGACTGTAAAAATTATGAAGAATCCAGGAAAAATATCAGTACAGCAAAAATCACACCAAAATACTCCAGAAAATTCAAATAGAATCTAAAACTATAGAAAAATCTGCACTATATTGTTTTTTCGGGATCAGTTCTACCCTGATTTTGCTGCCTATAAACTAAATTTGTCAGTACTATTTTTTTTTAGCACTAAATAATCTCTAAAAATTGAAATGAAACTAACTTGAACAGAAACAAAAATCAAAATACTAACTTAATTCTTATTAATACAAACTAAATTACTAAACGAAATAACGACTTAATTAAAACTAAAAATCACAACTAAAACGAAAACGACTTGAACGACTCGAATGACTGAATTATGACCAAAGCAACCAGATTTTGACAATCTATCCCCGATAACGGCTTCAAAAACTACTTGTGATTTTCTGCAAGTGCACGGTTTATCACTGTAATAATTACGGGTGTCGATCCTCAGGGCTGTGTTATGAAATTCGGTCGCCATAAAAGTAAATGTGATACGATTGAATTAAATTGTCAAGGCTCAGTGAATTAGTAACCAATTATTTCATAATGCTACATTGGAAAATCAATATCAGGAAGAACAACCAGTGCAGAAAACTCGAGTCTGGGCTAGACTGAAGCTGTGTCAATGCGCGAAGAATACAAACTTGAATTTGCAACTATCGCTTGACTTTAAATCTTAACAACTCAAAAATAAATTCAAGCAAAATTCTGAATCTTGAACCAAATTTTAGAGTCTAAAATCCAAATTTACAACTAGAAAGAAGAATGAACATTGGAAATTTAGAAATCTAAAAAAACTACTCTACTGCCTAATTCCCCCTGCGATACTCGCTGCCTTGTATCTTTTTGGTGCACATAAATCAAATTTGTTAGTACTGTTTTTTTTTCAGTAACCAATAAACTCTAAAAATTAAATGAAACTACTCTCAACAAAAACAAAAACCTAAATATTAACTCAATTCAAAAATCAAAACTAAATTAAATTACTAAAATGAAATAATGACATAATTAAAAATAAAAATCACAATGATAAAACTAATATGAAAGTGACTCAAACAACTCAAATCACTAAACTACGACTCCATGCAACCAAATTTCACAAATCCATCCCCAACAACAGCACTAAAAACTTATTGTGATTTTCCATAAGTATACAGTTTACCATTATAGGAACTACAGATGTCGTCCTCAGGGATAAGTTATGAAATCAGGTAACCTAATAGACTAAATTTCCCATGCTACAATAAACTATTGCATATTAATAGAACTAATTGTGTAGAAAATTTGTAATAACAAGAAAGGAAGACAGGAGGCTTAAACACTATAAGAACTATGTCAAATTGTAAGCCAATATTGCAACTAATTGAAATTAGGAGGCCTCAAAATTCAAAGGGTGCATCGCAAAATTTGAGTTCCTAAACTGCTGAATTGAGGGAGGGGAGAATCAACCCACAACAAAGACAAGACAGGAGCAATAAAGTTCTTAGGAGACAAGATTGAACATCAAAACTAAGCCTAATAGCGGCAACCCAGATGACCAGCACTCAAGCAATTGAATATCTTCCAATAGGGGAGAAATAATGAACTAAAATTTGGAGCAATTGTGTACAATTCCTACTTCAAGGCATCACACAACTCACTCCAATTCAGATAATCTCAAAATAGATACATGAATCTTGAATTCTCGAAAATAAGATTGAAGAAAATAAACTGAATCTGAAAACCTAAGTCACAAAACTGAAGAAAAATAAAACTAAATCCTAATCTCCCTCGATTTACTCTGCAATTGCCTCCATTTGAAGACCCGAAACCATCGCTTCCATTGCCAAAAAAATACCCCATTGATGATGGTGAGTAATGATGGAATGAAGGATGAGAGAGAGAGCAAAGCGGTTATGGGAGTGGGGAAAGCGAAGGGTCATAGCTGCTATTAGGAGACACGAAAAAGAAGATAAAAAGTGGCCATCGGTCTCCTGGGTAGCGTTGAGGAAGAGGAAAGGATGCAAGGGCACGGTGCTTTGTTCTACTCTCTTATTTTCTGCTTGCTAGGAATTAAGAAGAAGGAGAAGGGATGATGGGGAAGGGAAGCTGGTCACATAACACTTCATGCTGGGGTTTTAATGAAAAGAACAAGGCAGGCTGGTCTAAGGAAGGAGATAAGGGAGCAAATGGGTCAGACCCAGCGAGGGAAAAGAAGGCCAGTCCAATTTAAGAAAAGAAGGAAATGGAAGAGAAGGAGGGGGGAACTAGGCTGGCGTGTGTGAATTGGGCCACGGCTTGGCATGGTTTTCTTTTCTTTCTTCTTTCTTGTCCACTTCAATCTGATCCAACCCTTTCCACTTGTTTGAGTGAATTTCTTTATTTTTTTCAAGGTGTTTTTAGTTCCTACAAAATAAATAAAAACGTTATTAAAATTCTAATTTAATAATTTATTTCGAATAATTATTAGATAATATAAGGGTATAAAATATCATAATTTACGGTTTAACATTAAAATAAAAAAAAGAAAAATGTATAATTGTGTATTATATTGTTCACTCACTCATTTGATTAGGAATTGTTAGTATTGGTCACTGAATCATATTGATCACCGATTATATTTTGTAATTCACCTAATATTCAACTAGCTCACTAAATAAATATCATAGCTCCTTTCTTGCAATTTTTTGTAGGTTAGATTAATTTAAACTTTTAAACTCCATTCATTTATGTGTAGAGATAGTAATAGGTAAGATTAATTTAAAATTTTAAGCTCCATTTATTTATGTATAGACATAGTAATAGTAGTAGTAGCACCAACAACACATTAGAAATTGAATATAAAGTATTGCTCATTGGACATATATTACATACCTCACCAAATTTTTGGTGCAACTCACTAAAAAAAAAATGTCACACCTCAATATAGGAAAAAGAATATGTATGTGCTCACTAAATTATATATTATATTATTCATTTACTCTTTTTTTATTATGAATACTTAGTATTTCTCACTAAATCATATTAATCACCAAATATATTTCATAACTCACTAAATATTTGTCACAACTCACTAAATAAATAATATAACTTACTAAATAAATAGCATCACTCAATAAAATAAATAGTACAAATTACTAGAAAATAATTTTTTTCAAGTTCCAGAGTTACGTCATAGCTTATGTATTTTTCATTATTATATTAGAGCGTTTGTATTATATTTAGTAAGTATAGTACAAATGTTAACGAACTCACCAAATATAATCCAGCTCACTAAATATATATCATAACTCGTTAAATATAGGCCATTACTCACCCAAGACGTAGTAAAATCACTGAAATATAATATATTTTTTTAAGTATTTGCTCATTAATTGTATATTTTAACTCATCAAAATATAATATAAATAACTCAGTAAAAAGTCAGAGTACAAGTGCCTGAGACCTTTTCAAGTATGTCATTGGTATGGATTTAAGGAATCTTATATTTCAATTAACCAACAAATATATCACAAACATTATAAGATAAATATAAAGTATTGCGTATTAAACATATACCACAGCTCACCAAAAGTCACAATACAGCTCATTAAAGAACAGTATGTCGAAATATGAATAAGAATGTGTATTTGCTCACTAAAATTATGTATTATATATTTACTCAGTACTCTTTTGTTTTGTTATGAACAATTACTATTGTTCACTAAATTAAGGATATTGATTATCAAATATATTTCTTAAATCACAAAAGAACTATGCAACTCACTAAATAAATATCATAGTTCACTGAAAAAAAGAACAACATAGATAACTATAATATAATTTAGTGAGTTTGAGGTGTACAATAACATTTTTTTTTTTTGCACAACACCACATTTTCATAAGATACATAGTGTTCCTACAGAATGAAGCTTGAATATATAAGGCACTCTGGTTTGGATCGGACTACTCACTAAAAATATTTATTAGCTCAGAAAAATGCATCTCAGCTCACTAAATTTTAATGAGCTATAGAGCATTTTTAATGAGTGAAAACGGATGTACAATAGTATATTTTATTGAGCTATACAACATTTTTAGTAGGCCGGAATCCGGTTTTCAACTGGTTCTATATATTATACGTCACCAAAACATAGTAAGATTAGTGAAATATAATTTTTTTCAAGGATTTGCTCATTAATTGTACATTTTAGCTCATTAAAATATAATATAATACCTCAGTAAAAAGTTAGAGTACAAGTGATCAAAACTTTTTCAAGTATGTCATTATTACGCATTTAGAAATCTTATATTTTAGTTAACCAACAAAGATATCATGTCACATTATAAGATAAATATAAAGTATTGCTCACTAAACATATACCATGCTCACCAAAAGTCACAATACAGCTCACTAAAAAATCATATGTCAAAATATGAACAGGAATGTGTATATGCTCAGTAAAATTATATATTATATGTTTGTTCACTCTTTTTCTTTTTGTTATGAATAATTAGTGCTGTTCACTAAATTAATGATAGTGATTACCAAATATATTTAATCACTAAAAAAACTACTGCAGCTCACTAAATATGTATCATAGCTCACTAAAAAAATAACAATATAGATAACTATAATGTAATTTAGTGAGTTTCAAATGCACAACAACTTTGTTTTGTACAATGACACATTTTGATAAGATACATAGTATTTTCACTGAACGAAACTCAAGTATATAAGACGCACTGATTTGGATCTAACTACTCACTAAAAATATCTACTAGCACTAGAAATGCGTCTCAGCTCACTAAAATATTTAGTGAGATATAAAATGTTTTTAGTAAGTAAAAATGGATGTAAAGTAGTATATTTTAGTGAACAAAAATCCAATTGTATAACTGTATCTGTATATTATATCTCTCCAAAACGTAGTAAAATCAATGAAATATATCTTTTTTTTCAAGTATTTGCTCATTAATTGTACATTTCAACTCATCAATGTATAATATAAATAGCTCAACAAAAGTCAGAGTACAACTGACTGAAACCTTTCAAGTATGTTATTGTAACGCATTTAAAGAATCTTATATTTCAGTTAAGCAACAAATATATCACAACGCATTATATGATAGATATAAAGCATTGCCCACTAAACATATATCATAGCTCACCAAAAGTTACAATACAGCCTGCTAAAAAATCGTACATCGAAATATAAACAAGAATATGTATGTGCTTAATAAAATTATGTATTATATACTTACTGACTCTTTTTGTTGTTATGAACAATTAGTACTGTTCACTAAAGTAAGGCCATTGATTACCAAATATATTTCTTAAATCACAAAAGAACTATACAACTCACCAAAACAATATCATAGTTCACTAAAAAAAAGAATAATATAGATAATTATAATATAATTTAGTGAGTTTGAGGTGTACAACAAATTTATTTATTTATTTTTTTTGTACAACACATTTTCATAAGATACATAGTATTTCCACTGAACGAAACTCAAGTATGTATGACGTGCTAGTTTGGGTCTGACAACTCACTAAAAATATTTATTAGCTCAAAAAAATTGTGTCTCAGCTCACTAAGTTTTGTTGAGGTCCGCAATATTGTAACATCCCCAACCCCTAAGATTAGGAGCATTAACGACTTCTTAAATCCTACTTAAATTTTAGGGTGAAACGGACAGAGTTTCGCCTAAAAACAACCCATTTTGCAGGCTTAAAGTCTTACATTAATTCCCTACAATCAATAGAAGCATAAAGAACTCTAAAATAAGCTCAACGGCTAGAGTCCACAACTTAAGGACCACTCGTCCAGAGTACACCAAACAATATAGTTCAATAATAAAGAAAGAAATAAAAGATACAACTCAACGGATAACACATCCGAAGTACTGGGATTTACATCTCTAAATGTAACTAACTTCAGCTAAAAAGGACAAGTGGCTAATCAGATGGTTGGCTCACATGGCCATGTAGAGCGACTTATAAACAACACGCATTACATGAATTAGTGTACTTTGTTTACATATATTTACAACTCTAGGGCTACATTATATTACATCGTTTAACACGTGAATCCACTCCTATTTGTACATAGATGACACCTTTTCAAAGAAAGGGTAGACTCCAATCCAGAATAAGTAAGTTGGCTTCTACCTGTCATAATGAAAGCCTAGAAAAAGAGGAAATAGTAATGGGATGAGCTACCACACGCTCAGTGAGTATTTCCCAACTCCTTAAAAACCAAAACTATTTGCAGGCAATAGTAATAAGTAACAGGTACACGTCATTTGTATATTACTATCATATTAGGCAATCATAGTCCCTAAAAGGAATCATCATCACCCTTAAGCTTCATAGTAGTCACCCAAACTTATTGCTAAGCTCTTGATGACCAGACTTCCTAATGATCAAGCATTTAGGCACATAAGCAAGTAAGCAACAAGGATAGAGCAAAAGTACTTTCAAATACTCAAATTGAAAACATGGTGACTCATGTTTTATTCAAAGAATAGTTTACAAATTAAGCCAGCCTCTTCAAAGCATAGTTTACAAAACAAACTGGCCTCCCAAGGTTTATTTACTTTCTTTCGCAGGATACACACATTTGAAAACTTATATGCTTGATGCATTACAAGGATATAGCCATACTTTATTTAAAATTTCATCCAAACTATACTTGGATCTCATTCATAAGATATGCACAGGAAGCATTCTTTCTTTTTTTTAAAAACATTTTACTTAGCCTCTTGATGCTCATATTCTTTAAAAAGAAATTTCTTTCGAATTGGTCCTCTAATGACCCTTATAAGCTTTTCCAATCTTATTCGAACTGCCTCTTAATGGGCCTTACAATCTTTCTTTCTCCTGAAATACTTAAAATGGCGAAATGCCAACTATTTTTCTTACTTATTAGGAAAATACTCTGGGTATAAGATCATCATAATGTGCTGGTTGGGTGAGATCTATTCTCAACCCCTAGTGAGACTATCGCTCGCGCTAAGTGCTTACTCTCGGGATGGCTTCATAATTGGACCTACACTCTCGTCAGGGTTCTTTAGGGTTTTCCACTATTGGGACTACTCCCTAGGCTAAAGATTCCCCCATTCTAGCAGGTTCACTCTCATCTTATTGTCCCTAAGCACGATATCTTTGCCAATCAAAAGCGTATGGCCATAGCGGCTAATAAGTTTAATGTCTCTTACAGCAAAATCAATTATCATGTAACGCACTCCTTTTTAAAACTCTTTAAGCCTTAAAACTGCATTCATATAGCTAAAAATAGGCCATCATTTGCTAATAGGTATGGCTACTTTTATTTTCGACCACGAAAAGCCTTCTTTTTCAAAATTTCATCCTCATACACATGTTAAAGCTTAATGACATGAAAGGGAGGGGTTCACACATAACACATTCAAATACCTCATAATTCAACTTGGCAGAATAAGTCACGCATGACCTCGCAATCAACACGATTGCGATTAATCACAACCCAGGCTCCCTTCTCACTCAACACTGGCCACAAAGAACCTCAAAACTCTCATTAGTTCAACCTCAAGCCATCCAACTACCAACCCGATTTCAATTTCACAATCATAGCACTTTATCACAAAGATCATAATAAAATGTGTAATAGTGACATATTAACTTACCGAGCAAACAACACCCATCCAGCGACACATTACAGCATATATGAATATATATATATATATATAATATATATATATAGTATATATATATTATATATATATATATATATATATATATATATATATATATATCATTAGCTTAAATAAGGCCCTCAGTGGACCGAACTGAACTAACAAGGCATGAAACTAGCTTTGTATTCATAATTCACAATTAACGAAAAGCATGTCCAATTCATGTTATTTTTCAAAAGTATAATCTAGTCACATTAAAGCTTTCGAGTCTATTTTAATTTACCGAGCTTATTAGGCCGTTTCAAGTTCATTTCAAGTATGAATTAACCAAATTAGCTTGCATCGATTTAAAGCATTCTTAGGTTGTTTCAAGGTCATTCTCAAACATGAATTAACTAACTTACATGCATCGATCCAAAGCATTCTTTACTCACAAGGTGCCCAATTTGCTAATCATATAGTCCCTAAAGTCTGCTTGCTCTACGAATACCTCAACCACCCGGTTAGCAATCTAGGGTATAAGCGACCTTCTAAACATATTTTAGGCACACTAAAACTGAACTAACAGCAGCTTCTTGCATAACTTCGCTTGTTTCACAATTCTCCAAATTAATCGAACAGTAGACTACGCTTCAACTCAACATGCAAGAATCATCAAATCAGCATCATCATTATAACTACCGAATTTCCGTTCTAAATTCTCCAAATACTGATTACTAACTCAGATTCAGACATGTATCAACTAAAATTAGTAAAATTGGAAATTAGTAATAATTTAGGAGGCGAGAAGCCCCCATCTCGATTCCAAGCTAGGGATTCATTTGAAGGGCTTTGGGCTCGACTTTAGGTGCTTGAAGACTCATATTTTCGACTCCTTGCTGAACCCCGCCTAAACCCACACGAATCTGCTCCAACCACTCCCAAATCATGCAATTTGAACCCCAAATTCGCCGCAAATGTTAACTCATTGACTTGAACTCGTGGGAGATGCTTGAGGCTGCGAATTTACTCCCAATTTATAGAGGAATTGAAGTAACTAAAAGTTAGATTGCATGGTTATACTTCGACTTGCGTTTGGGCTTCGAATTGCTGCCCAAATCCACCAAAAACATGTTAGTTCTTCTCTATTTTCGCCCAGATTTCGCACAAGAGGATTGTTAGGTTATAGGGGAAGTTGATTGGGGGGAAGATTCAAGCTAGGTTGACGAGAAATGGAGGGTTTTCGAGCTTCCATGGATGCGTGTATAGTGGGTAGCAGAGGAGGAAGAAGAAGAGCATATCAGAGAGAGAGAGATATGGGTGTAGGGGGGTCGCGTGAAGAGGAGAGAGAAAGCCAGACTTGAGTTCTGGCATGGCTTGACAAAAATGCCCCTCGTCCCTTTTTTTTTTGTTTCAAACTTGCTGAATACTTAACACTGTTAGCCTAATTTCATATCCTGTATTCTAAACCCGAATCGATAATGCATTCCTTCGTAGATTATTCGTTCTCAAATACGTCAAGGTTCAACTTATTAAACAACGAAATGAATTCTAAGATTGACAATCTAATCGTACTCGGGATTCTGCTCGACTTAGTACCTGATAATAATCCTCATGAACACTTATTAGAAATCATCAAAAAATTTTCAAAACTAATAATAATAATAACAACAATAATATTCTATTTTTAATAAAATTGTTGCTCACATCAGCACATTAATAATAATTTAACTCATATCGTTACTAAAATACGATTTTATAATGTCAAAAGGCAAGACAATCAGCGTAACATAAAAATAAGGAATGCGGGTGTTACAATATGTGCAATGAGCGAAAATGGATGTATGGTAGTATATTTTAGTGTGCTATACAACATTTTTAGCAGGCCAAAATTCGGTTGTACAACATAGCGAAATCATAAATTTGGTTCTGTATATTATATCTCATCAAAACATAGTGCAATCAATTAAATATAATTTTTTTCAAGTAAAAAGTTAGAGTACAAGTGATTGAAACTTTTTCAAGCATGTCATTGTTACACATTTAAGAAATCTTATATTTCAGTTAACCAATAAATATATTACAGCACATTATAAGATAAATATAAAGTATTGCTCACTAAACATATATCATGACTCACCAAAAATCACAATACAACTCACTAAAAAATCGTTTGTCAAAATGTGTATGTGCTTACTAAAGTTATGTATTACATGTTGTTCACTCCTTTTCTTTTTGTTATGAACAATTAGTACTGTTCTCTAAATTAATGATATTGATTACCAAATATATTTCTTAAGTCACTAAACAACTACTGCATTTCACTACATAAATATCATAGCTTACTAAAAAAGGAATAGTATTGATAAGTATAATATAATTTAGTGAGTTTTAGATGGACAATGACTTTTCTTTTGGGTACAACAACACGTTTTGATAAGATACATAGTATTTTTACTTAATGAAACTCGAGTATATAAAATGCACTGGCTTGGGACAGACTACTCACTAAAAATATCAATTAGCTCACTAAAAGTGTGTCTTAACTCACTAAAACATTTAGTGAGCTATAGAGTATTTTTAATGAGCAAAAATGGGTGTATAATATTATACTTTAGTAGGCTGAAATCTGATTGTACAACTGCATCTGTATATTACATCTCACCCAAACATTGTAAAATCAATGAAATATAAATTTTTTTTAAGTATTTGCTCATTAATTATATATTTTAACTCATCAAAATATGATATAAATAGCTTAATAAAAATTCAGAGTGTAACTGACTGAAACTTTTTCAAGTATATCATTATTACGCATTTAAGGAATCTTATATTTCAGCTAACCAACAAATATATCACAATACATTATAAGATAAACACTAAGTATTGCTCATTAAATATATACCGTAGCTCACCAAAAGTTGCCATACATCTCACTAAAAAATCGTATGTCAAAATGTGAATAAGAATATGTATGTGCTCACTAAAATTATGTATTTTATGTTTGATCGCTCTTTTTTTTGGGTTATGAACAATTAGTACAATTCACTAAATTAATGATATTGATTACCAAATATATTGTTAAATAGCTAAAGAACTATTACGACTCACTTAGTAAATATCATAGCTGACTAGAAAAAGACTAGTATAAATTACTATATTGTAATGTAGTGAGTTTCAGATACACAATAACCTTTTTGTTGCGTACAACAACACATTTTCATAAGATATATAGTATTTTTACTGAATGAAACTCGAGCATATAAGATGTGCTGGTTTTGGACATGACTACTCACTAAAAATATCTATTAGCTTACTAAAAATGTGTATATTTTAGTGAGCTATGCAGTCTTTTTAGTGAGCGAAAATGAATATATAGCAGTATATTTTAGTAAATTATACAATATTTTAATGAGTTGAAATTTGGTTATATAATAAATTCTATACAACTGATTATATGATATAATAATTGGAAAGAAAATGGGTTGGCGCAAGGCGCACCCCCCAAAAACACTCTACAATGACTTGAAGTCTTGAGCGCGGAAACATGGAAACCAAGTCAAACGCATGCTCATGCCGCGGACAAAATGAGCTAGAAGGGACCAGGGGTGTTCAAAAATATCCGTAATTAATAATTCGAACTAAAAATTCACTACCCAACCCGAAATTTTTGGTACCCGAACCGAACTATTTGAAAATTTTGGTTTGTGTACCCAAAACCAATATTTTTTTGGGGTTATTGGTTCGGTTACGGTTCGGGTGTTTCAAGAATTCGGGTACCCGAAAACCCGAAACTTTTTTTAAATTTTTTCAAAACTTTTTTTATATTATCCATTCCCTAAAGACTTTGCAAGTCAAATATTCCCAAATCCAAAAAAGGCAAGTGCTTTGACTTCGTTGCATTGTTTTGTTTGCCTTGGTTGGGCATGAATATGATGTTAATAAGCTTACGCCTTATGCAGGTGCGGGTTAATTAAAATATAAATGGTGGTAAGATATCGGAATATATTGTTATATTGTGTAATAATTTCAGGTGCAACTTAGCGCAATACGACAACGTTTTATAGTATAAATAGAAATAATTATATTATGAATACGATAAATTATTAGACAAAGTAGGAAAAAAGATTTTAGAAAAAATGGGTTATTGGATAACCGAAAACTTGAACCGAAATTATCGGGTATCCGAATTTTGATTACCCGAATATTTCAGCTCCAATACGGTTCACAATTTTGTCCATCCGAAATTTTGATTATCCGAATCAAAATCACTTTTGATTCGAATACACGAACTATGAACACCCTACAAGAGACCACTTAAATACCTCAGAAGAAAACATATTTATCAGTTTTTCTTGGAAAGACGAAAGAAGATATCAAACGTGAGGCCTAGAAATTCGTGGGCCCAAAATGTCCGTGTCACGGTATTGTTCGCTGTGATGATCCTACGCAAGATTTTGCCTTTTTGTGGCTATCCATCTGCCTTCTGCCTTTCACCTTTTCCAATATTAACTTGATTTTTTTTTTCATTATTGTGTATGATATATATATATATATATATATAGATATATATAGATATATATATATATATATATATATTTTTTTTAAAGTTAAATTGAATTTATATCTAAGTGACATGTAAATTTGCCATGTAAGATGTCATATAGGAAAGAATAACCATGTGAGATACTTTAATATAACATAGGATGTTATATGAGATTTAAAATTAAAAGAAAAGACAATGTAGGGTGAATGTAAATTTAATACAATGTTAATTCTATTTAATCACGCAACTTCCCACATATCTTCATATTATTTAATAATAAAATTTAATCAAAAAATGTATATGATTTAATGATGCAAATACAGCAAAAAATGTGAGTTAGATATTAATTAAGAATAAAAGTATGTTATCAGTAGGAAAAAAATTAAAGAAGATTCGCTTTACTTTTGCATCAACAAAATAATACAATACATCAACTTACTGTTTGCTTTTTATTATTAAAAAAAAAGTCTATTCTCTTAGTAATATATTAAAAATTATTTAGCTCACACCCTTACATGGATATAACCCTAGTATTCTTTCCAAGTTGAATGATTTTTTTTAACCTTCTAATCCTTAAAAAAAAATTCATCATTTCTTTATTTTTCTTAATTTTTTAAAAGGTATTCTATTCAATTAGATTTGGTTTACAATGAACACATCCCCCCCAAAAAAAAAAAAAAACAATGCATTGAGTCTTATTGTAAAAAAGAGGTATGCATAATTTTTTTAGGGAGAAATGATTTATGCTTGGCATTGTATTTGGTAAACATTAGTAACATGTTTGGTGAGAATAGTTGCTATATTTCTTGAACATCAGTAATGTGTCAGCAATAGTAACTTATATGGTGATTGAGATTACATTTTTCCACCCGTCGCTCGTTTATATTTTATGGACAATAAGTTCATAGTTGTTGAACAATAGTTTAACACTTTGTGAAGAATATAATCTTTTTTAATGGAATTTTCACTAATAGAGTATATTTTTTAAAAACCTATTTTGTGAACAATAGGTTCATATGTCGTGCGAGAAAAGTTTATATTTTTTGAACAATATGTCCATATTTTGTGAACAAATTTTAAAATTTTGTGATAACAAGTTAATATTTTATGAATATTAGAACATTTTTGTGAACAATATGTTAATATTTTGTGAACAACAAGTTACTGTTTGTGAGAATAGCACATTTTTATTGGAACTTTGACTAATAGAATTATTTATAAAAAATGAAGAATTTTTGGCTAATAATAGAATACTTACTAGCTTCAAATTCTATTTTGTGAACAATGAATTTGTATTTTATGAACTATAGGTTAACATTTTGCAAGAAATGAATTCTCCTTTAACCATGATTATTGAGCAACAGAAATTTCTATAAAACCTAAGCTATTGTTGCCCAAAAAATAACAATGATTAGTTGTTAACTATTAACTTTATTGTATTAATTATCACATGTATGAATCAATCATTTGTTCAAACATTAACTATTTAAATCAGTTATGTGAACAAAAATTTTTCAAAAAAAATTAATTATAGATATTTAATAAAATTTCATTTATATCATATTATAGTTTACTAATTTTTTTAGTTGCTTTTTAGCAATGTAGTTTGCTACTTAATTGAACATGATTTTTATTTATGGGTAACCTTATTTTTTTTCAATAGGCTAGGAATTAAGTTTTTGTAATATGTACTCACTACTTCATTCATATAATGCTATTTCTTATTAATCTCGCATAATTTATTTTTTTTTTGGGCAAGAAGGATTTTGTCCAAGTGTAAGTCTTTATTTGCTACACAATAGTAAGTCTAGTTAACTTTGATTTTGCAATGTAAATTGAGAAAGAATAATATGTTTTTCACCACTTGCAAAACTGTCATACGCGTTTGGATCAAGTGTGTTGTACTAAAGAATATGTTCATTATTATTGTGCCAAATTTGATGGTGAAGTCTGGAAGTAAACTATCATACGCATTTTCCCTTTTAAGAACTGGATTGGGCAAATAGGCCATTTGGTTCATTATGTGTTGGGTTAATTTCGAGTTAGGTTGTGTTTAACCAACCAGATTCAGCTCAGTTTCAGTTTCTAGTCGGATTAATTCAGTTTGGGTTGACTTCATGGCACTCGACTTTTTGGTCCAATAATCTTGTTTTGCAAAGAAAAGTAAGTTTGGAAAAAAAAAAAAATTAGTAAGGTTGGTTCAACCTGGGTCAATTTCGGTTTAGGGTCAATTTCGGTTTAATTGCTTTACAAGTTGGTTCAGTATAGATTCGGATCATTCGACTCGAGTTTCGGTTGGTTTTGTCAAGTCTCTTAACAATCATCTATGACAATGTAAGAAACTTGTATCTGTTAGTTCCGTAGTTTGTAACATACATTCTCGCTCACCTAAATATCATTTCAAAAGGAGAAAAAAAGGTGTTCTCTACTTTCCCTTGTATGGCCACAGACAACACATGTGATATTAATTTGTGTAAATCTAGGCAGCCTATTTCTAAGCGGGAGTCTATCTCAGCATAGCAGCCATGTAAAGCCTTTATATTTAGCAATAACACTTTTGCACCTTGTTACTTTAACTTAATAAACTCTATCCCCTTCTACTGTCAGAAATTTGTAACCTTGGTCATCATCAAAACTTAATCATGTTCTTTATATTATCCTTAGACTTGCAAATTTTCTTCCAATAATAGCAGATATCCTGATTAAGGTATAATCCCACCATTAGACTTTTTTTTGGATGATGGCTATGCACTAACCTAATGATCAATTTTTTTCTTTGTCATAACCCATATATGCTTAACTATTAAATCCCTATTGAAGATTTTAATACCCAATCCTGCAAACTTCATTTTAGTGCACACTTAAGAGTAGGCTGCCAGTGGCTTTATTTTTTACTAACCTTAGATGGGTTATAGAGGAGGTTTTTGCACATAGCATCTATTTTCTTTTTTAAGGAACCACAAATATTCTAGAGCATAAGGTAATAAATGCCACAACAACTGAGTTGATTAGTGTGATTCTAGCAACAATAGGAAAAGTGCATATTGTGCGAAGTCCTAATCTGCAATTATCTGATCAACAACTATCTGGTAATCCGTAACAACGAGTCTAGAGGAAAATATAGCTATTCCAAGATATTTCAAAGGAATATTCCCTTCAGCAAAACCAGATAAGTTAATCAAATGGTCTTTCATGCCACTTTGCATTCTAACCATAACAACTTCATACGTCACCTCATTAATACAAAGTTCTAACATCTCAGAGAATTTCTGGAAAATTGTTTTAACACTAGTAATAGAATTCTCATATGCCTTATAGAACACCAATAAATCAGTTGCAAATGACATTTGACACAGTTTGATAGCCTTACACGTAGGATGTAGCAAACTTTTTGTTATCAACAGATCTTTTCGGCACTCTAGGCAATCCGTCCATTGTCAACACAAAGAGTAATGCTGATATAGGGATCCTTGCCTAAGATGCGTACCATTTTTAAGAGATAAACTATGTGAACCTTCATTAATAATTATAGAGTTCCTGAAGACATCTAGAAAGTGAAAACATTTGATAACTTCACCTGAAATCCCCTTATTTACTGAGTTATATATTGTACTTAAATCAACTTTCATGATGCATTTAGGACTTAAATTATATCTCTTGTATCCCATAACAATCTCTTGGTGCACCGTGATATTATGCATAAGCTGTCTCCCTCTTATGAATGCACATTTGTCTGTGACTAACAAGTTTAGGTAAAATAGTCTTGAGACTTTCACAAAGAACTTTAGAGTAAATGCATTTGTAAATAACGTTATAGCATGAAATAGGCCTAAAGTCTCCACTAATGATATGACAATTACTTTTGGGAATAGCTACCAAATTAACAGCATTTACTTGATTAAGTAATTTATCTGTTTGGAATAATTCCTACATTGCGACCATTACTAGGTCTCTTACCACATTCTAATTTTGCTTGGAGAAACCAATGATGAAGCCATCTAGTCCTAGTACCTAATCTTCTGAAATGGCATGTGATAAAGCAAGTTGTTGTTCAAAAGATATAATTCAATCATTTTAGGACTCTTCTTCATACACACACTAACTACTTATCTATTGCTTCCCAAGAAGCCTCTTGTAGAAGTTCACCATGTTGTGAGCTACCACTCTTATCCATTCAATTCTTCTAACTCATCTTACATTGTATAATAAGTATTTTGTTGTTTTCTTTGCACAAATACAATAAAAAAAAGTATGAAACATTGGTTTGCAAGCCCACGCACTCAACCTTACACTACTAATTCAATAACTTAAGAGAAACTTCAACATTGATGATAAGTTCGGCCTTCATTCTTACCGTTTCCACTTACAGCTTAGAGTTTAAACGATCTTCTTTTAAGTCTCTTTGAGTCTCAAAGAATTCTAGCCATGCACATGTTAGCTTTTTTCATGAATATTTCCATACTTGCACCAATGAAAATTCTTTAAAGGTTTCTTTTCACTCCTTCAATTTTTGCACAAGTTGAAACATATAACATTCAACAATTCCCTTGCTCTATATCTATTGAATAATGTCTTCCGACTAAATCTTGTTACAAAATTTGATTTATAACTTCTCTATAATTAGGTATGCCTTCAGGCACAAATTCAGCTTGTGCATCATCCCAAGCTAAAAATAGCTTCATAATTGGCTAAGGCTTTGTCCAGTTTAGAGAGAACATATATCATAAATCTCGCTTACTAGACCAACCATAAAAACATCTTAAGAATTTCATATCGACCAATCACTTATTTGCACATACTCTCTAGAATCAGTAACTTCCTACACAGTCACCCTTCGACCCCCTAATCTTCCCTCTAATCATCTCCTATCATTTGTACTAGCATTGAAGTCCCCTTAAACCAAACTGGGTTTTCCAATGCTCCTTGCAAAGTTTATGATATTAGCCCAAAGGTTTTTCTCTGTCACCTAGTTATTTATACTGTAAATGTATGATCTACAAAATGACATACATGTATCAAGTTGTATCACATCACAATGTTCACAATGACTATTTACTTCAAGCACCTAATCATACATAATTTGTCTTTACTATTTATCTAGCTTTTTCATAATTTGAATTTGTATCTATTGGACCATTTGATGCCTGAGTCTTATAGCTTTATTTTGTTTATTATTTAACAAAATTTTTCTTTTCTTATGAATTGATATTTATATGAAATTAAAATAATTTGATCTTTCAAATGAAAAAAGGAAGAAAGCATTAAATTAAATTCAATTACAACATAACAACAAATGCCATTCCTAACTTGCATTAATCCAAAGCTTGTTGTTATAGTGCGGATAGGCGAAAATTATACTACACATGCGTGTGTTTGTAAGTTATGTGCACTCCTCACGCCCGCACAAGAAATACACAAGGCATAAGGTTTTATTTCTATTCTACAAATCTCCATATATTTAGTTTTTATAAGGCACAACAAAAAAGTGGCAATTAGACTAGTGATAGAAGCATTGGCATTACGTTGCTTGATGAGGATCGAATCCTCACCTAAAATCTTTATACATCTCTCAATTATTTATGGTTTTATAAATTACTCTTTTGGTTTTTGGGGGGGGGGGTTGAACTTGTTTCCTGTCCTATTTATACTCCAGACCCTCCAAAAAATATATTTTAATGTTTTACTAAAACTATTGATGTAGAATACAATAGCTTTTGGTGAACAATAAAATATCTCTGATGAAAATACTTTTGAGATTGGTTTTAGTGAAATAGCTTAACTTCTTGCAAATAATTTAACATTTTTTATGGATAGATTTATTCGACTTATTTTTTTATGAACTTAACCCTTAATATTTTGAACAATATTGACATCTTTTTTAAAGAAAAAGCAAATAATTATAATTATTCTTTTTTCAAAAAAGATTTTATCTTACAAGAGTCACTCGCACGAGATATCTATATGAGATACGATCTCCCCCATTCAATTAGACATCTATCAACTTTAATGAAAAGTGTATAAAAAATTTGATGAACTCTCAGATGGCAACTTCTTGAGCTATGCTGAAATTTTTGTAAATTCTTCTCATGCCAAAATGCATCCATTGCACCAGCCAATAGGGCATGTATATGAATTTCCTTTATATCTGTTAGTATACGACCTAAGTTCTTGTTTGACCTATGCTGAGATTTTTGTAAATTCTTCCCCTGAGTTCTTATTTGAAAAACTGGTACGGCTAAGTCTGGGTTAGGCCATGTTTCAGGTTAAAAGACATTTCAGTTCATTTCCGTTTGGGTTTGGCCAACTTTGGGTCAATTGATGCTCAGCTAGATCAGCTTCTCATGAAGAAGGGGCAACTTTGTTATAAATTTTAGTTTAGATATGGTTCAGTTCGGTTGGGGTCAATTAGATTTCAAGTCTACTTTGGCATGAGGCTATTTGGGTGTCGGGTCAAGTATGAGTTCAGGTCATTCGATCCTAGTTTTGAGTCTCGCTTCATTTTTTCAGGTCTACATTTGAGACAAAGCACTGGAAAAAGAGTTGATTATGAGTCTCCATCCTTGGGTTAGAGTATATGACACATCTAGTATCCATTGCAATACCTCTAGACTTTGGGAGTTAACTTATCATTAATCTATTTTTTGAACAGTGAGTTAGAGCATGAAGCTATGCTTGGCCTAGGATTAGTCCTTCCAAACTATTTTCCATCAAAATATATTTTGTTTGAACACGTTGACAATGCAAACAATTCTTTAGCTTGAGCTTACCATCAATGATACAATTTGGAACCCAATTTTTAGCTTCATTAATTGCACTGGTCAACTACATAACTTCATCTTTGAATCTAGCTAGCAACCTCTGAATCAAAGCATCCAAGGAATAAGAATGAGCATAACATACATCAACTCCCTTCAACCGGTAGGCTTTAGCCTAAATAGTAACCATTATTTGCTGATGAGTTAGTTTCCACAACCACTTGCCCCAAAAAAAAAGTCTTATTCTGCCCTTAAAGATCCTTGAATTTTGACCCTCTTTAGTATGTAGGCTAGTAGAATGAGTTCCATCTAAGAGAAACCCTTTTTTTAGCCTCCATAATTCCTCCCCAGAGAAAAAAAGGCTCGATGCCATGCAGAGTAATTTTTGGTTGTATGAAAACTGCTTATCAAAACTCACAATACTAGAAGTAACAAAGGGATAATTTACATTTGGGACCACTAAACTTTGGTATATTCATTTGTAGGACCAGCTTTTGAAAAGTTTACTGCTAGGACTATTGAGTTATTGTGCAACTAAATTTTGGGGGACAAATCACTATTGAAATTTTTATATAATTCCCAAAAATTTTCATATTTGCAAATGTAATATCAATCCTTAAAAACTTACTTTGAAAAAATCTAAATTTGTGCATGTGATATTCTACTCCATAGTACTACTTGAAGCCTTCTTTAATATGGTATCACAGCCACGTGGCCAAAAATAATTAAAATTATTAGGCTAATTAATATTTCATTAAGCTAATTAATTATGTTTAATGCTAAAATCATCACCTACTTATCCTGCTCCTAATTATTCACATATTATTCACCCACCAAAAGGAACTGTTGCAGACTAAACAGAGTTTTAATATTTATAAACCCCAAGTGCAAGGTATATCGTTGAGTACTTGGGGTGTCGTCCGCAGGAAATTGTGTTTCCAACTATCAGAATTCACTAGAGCGTATCAATCTAGGCGAGATCAAAGGCGAAGGAGGGAAAACTAAATTACGCTAACAAACATAGAAAAAACGACTTGGAGTTGTGATTTGACCAATGGACGAACCAACTAATCAAGACGAGTCCTAACCTACTCAAACTACACTATGAACAAGAGATGGTCGGTTGCACCATCAAAGACCACCCAAGCCCTCTCTCGAGGGTTATGAGTTAGTCTAATTCGCCTAACCACCTATTTTCATGGGGTTAGCCCAATTAGACCACAAAACCAGCAACCCCGGACCTAACTCGATTCGGATACTATTTTCATGTCCCGAACTCGGCTATTCCCTCTCCCACATTAGCTAATTGACCTCACCTCTCAGCGTAAGTCAATCGTCCAAAAATATGGATGAAAGCTCTCTCAAGCATTTCATCGAACACTTGGCGGGCGTGAAGAAAAACTCTAAATTCTAGGCATAGATTGGGTACGGTTAGGCCAAATACAAGGTTAATTAGCCATCAAGAGACTAATCACAATCCAAACCAACACAATCTACCAACAAAACATCACAGACACATGAAAACCTAAACTAACAAGCAAGAACGTAAACTTGAAGAACAAAACAAAGAGAATGAAATAAAACAAATCTAAACAACTAAATAACTTGAATCAACAATGAAAACTAAACATATAAACAAAACAAAACAAATACAAGAATCAAACTAGCAAAACATAAACAAGAATAGATATGAAATAAAGAGAGAAAAGGGAAGAAAACTTAGTCTTGAATTGATAGAAAGAACTTCAAATCCCAAAGGTTGAATCCAATGTTACAATTTTTAATCCTAAACAAATCCTCCTATTGGGGTTTTATTTGCTGAAACCTAACCTAAACTACTCTAGAAATCGTCAGAGAGAAGCCCTAAACGAACCCCTGTGCGACCCCCCTAAAAATCACAAAGCAAGCCCCTTAAATAGAAGTCAAAACTGGCCTAAACTGGATAGGTGGCACGGCCGTGCCACCTGGCACGGGGTACCCGTGCCACTTCTCTGGCAGTGGTGGCATGGCCATACCGCCTAGCATGGGGTGCCCATGCCGTTTTTCTGCCGCGCGCACTTTTTCATTCGTTTTTGACCCTTTTTCGCTCCTTTTTGCGGCACTTGCCCGATTGAACTTATTATCTACAAAAGTAAATAAAACAAGTAAAAATCCTAAAGATTACTTAATAAAACAAGAAAAATCCTAAAGATTAGATTATTACACAAGCTAAAATCAGGCAAAAAGGCATGTAAAATGCGATAATTTATCGCCTAACAAATACCCCCACACCTATCTTTTGCTCGTCCTCGAGCAAAACAAAGAGAAAAACTAAACTAAACAGCTAACTCACTTTCGTAGGAATCACGGTTGCATTTAGCATATGCAACAAGCCCTTTAAATCCCTTGGTCACCCCAAGTGGACGAGTAAGGTCTCGTGAGGGTTTGCGAAAGATATACCTACAAAATCTTAAAAAGGAAAAACAAAGAAAAGAGAAACAAAAATCAAAAAATGAAAATGACAAAACAGAATATATACATCAGGGTGAACTATACACGTTCGGATCAACCAAAATCCCCTAGTGACTCAAATATCAGTCTGTACACAAGCATTATATGCATTTCAGGACACATCATCCCAAAAAATGGCATTCAGACATCAGCTTTTCACCCCATGACGCATGAGAACATTGAATCCATCCTGGTGTCTGGTGTGCAAGTGTATCATCACCCTAAAACTAAGCCTACCAAAATCAAACTCAACCCCACGCAGCTGACACAAGCTACCTTTTTGAATGGCTAGCATGGAAAGTAAGCTTTCCTAATAGCAGTATTGCCTCAAAGGGTAACACCCAGTAGCGCATGCCTCAAAGGGGTAATTGTCATTTCCAACTCTTTTCTTCCCCACTTTTTTTTTTCTTTCCATTATTATTTTTTTTTTCAATACAAACTCATGTTATGCCTCAAAGGGATACACCTAGTAGCGCTTGAATCTGTTTGTTTTTGCTTTTGTTTTGGAAAAGGGGGTGCCAGTACATATAAAGGGAACTGTGCAGTAGACAAGTGGGAGAGTCAATCATGGAAGACTAAGAATGTAGGATGATGACAATACATAAATCAGGACTGGATTGCAAAATTACAATGGACTGTTGGGGTTAAAACTGAGACCTAAAACGACAGATTGGGGATGAACATCTATCATGCACATTATACTTATATACGAGCTAATAGTCAAGGTACCGGAGATCAAGGGTGATCAAAATAGTACAAAACTCCCCTAAATGCAAAAAGAAAAGAAAAATTTATACAAAAAGGAGAAAAAAATGAAAAAAATAATACAAAAATGAAAAATTTTCACAAAAATAAGAAGAAAAAGGGGAGATGACCCCACCCCCACACCTAAATCTCACAATGTCCCCATTGGGAGCCGTGAGTCATCACCAACACACAAAAATAAAGAAAACAAAATCAAACACAAGAAAAACAAAAATCGACAAAAATATACACAAGCTAACACACTCTCCCAAAAACACAATCTCACCCAAAACAAC
>JAKOGI010000326.1:0-360000 GCA_029747015.1 Carnegiea gigantea
GTGTCTATATGTCTATATGCATGTATGTATGTAAGTATGTATGTGTACATATATATATATATATATATATATATATATATATATATATATATATATATATTGACGCACATACAGACACACGCACAGAGACACACACACTGAGATATATATATATATATATATATACACACACACACACGCACGCACGCGTTGACGCACGCACGCGCACACACGCGCGCGCACACACACAAGCACGCACACACACATTATTATTCAAGAAGAGATTAGAGTTTTTTAAGTAGATAATTTGTACCTGCTACTTTAAAGGGTGTAATTATGAAGAGTAATGTTCCTTTTGAAGTTGTGTTTAAGAAAGGATGTCATGATCTCACTAAGGGATATGAACATCTCTATAAGTATGTAACATGGTGACATATGCATGGCATGCCTTGAATGACATAATCAAGAGAGTTATACTGATGTCAAAATCCGTTGAGTTGCTGTAATGTCTTGGACATTTAGTATTCCATCTTCATGCGTGCAACACGCACATAGAGGATACTTGTTTGTATCCCAAAATCCTGTTCAGTAGGTCATGTTCAATGCGCGAGGAGGAGGCGAATAGAGTCTTTAGGATAAGTGTGTTCTACCTACCTAGAAGCCTTGTATAATTTAACACTGAGTTTGTCATGGACAAATTTATCTATTTATCCATCAAACCAAATTTTTCACCAATATGAGAAGGATACAACATCCGACTTGTGAAGTCAAGAGAGTAGGGCGAGACCTAAACAGAATCTAGCATATCTAGAATTCACCCGAGCAAATCTCCCTGACAAAATGGCCCCAGACATGGCACCATGGGCAACTGAGGATCTAGGATACACATGAGTCTATCCTCTTTCTATTATTCTTAGAGTCTCTCTATATTTCAACGCATTCAACCTATTCTTCACGTGTCTTTTACTTGGACTTTTGTTTCCCAACTAAGCAATCTCTTCTTAACATGCGTGCCATTCCCTTATCCATTGACTTATTTGCTATTTTCATGCTTACACACTTCTTCTCTTCAAATTGTTATCAGGTCCCCCCCTTTTTTTTGCTTTTAAATGATACTTCAATAATATTTTTAGCAACCACCTCCCTCTGGAAACCCACCGTCTCACACCCCGGGGGGCGGGTGTGCTTCTTGTTAGGTGGTTCTTTTCTTTAATATAAAATGCAACAGCCAAGCTCAATTTACCTGATCCGCCACAAAATTTAATCATAGCCCTGTGACATTTTTGTAGATCCTCTAATTTTCAGTTGCGTGTCAAAACATCAAAAGAACATTGGCATTTTATTAGAATATTGAAATTGCCTATGTAAGATCTACGCTTAGAAAGTGCCATTGTTCTTTTAGTTGCAACTTCTTCAAAGGCTCAGTTAACTGGCATTTGGCAGTGGCTGGGCTTCAATAAGCAAATGAGCTCTTTGGCAGTTGGCATTAGCCAGACTAAAGGAGCTACTAAAGGCAGCAAATTCCGGAAGACAATAGCTGAATGCTGAAGCAAGCTCGGCTGAGAGTGTTCCTGTAGCAGAGCAGGAATGGAATAGGAAGAATCATTCACAAATTCATTCATGATTGGCAAACCAAAAAAAAAAAAACAAAAATTCTTATACATTCTCTCCTGTTAATTTGGAACATTTCTGATGCAGATAGAGAATATATACAAAGGATTACGGATCCTGAGGCTTAAGGGTGGTTAGATGACTACAAACTCTTCCTAGTAGGTGTTCCAGTGCCTTCCAGTCCTTTTGGATATTGTACAACTGAATTTTGGTTAGTTTTGATAAGATTCTTCTATTATTACCCAAAAAAAAAGGTAATAGGTCATGCTTGTTTTTAGACATTGATTTTTAAGTGGCTCTTTTCTCAATTTTAAGCACAATGGCGACGTGAATTCCGATAAGTTTAATTATAGCTCTAAAATATTTTGTGGAGCTCTCAAATGTTCAATAATGCCCTAAAACTTTCAGTACAACACTGGATTCTCAGTAGAGATGAGGATGATTCAATGGATGGGTGCCCATACAAGATTAAATAGAATAAGAAATGAACTGCCTAGAGAGAAGGTAGGAATGGCAGTTGGGGGAAAAGACACAAGAAGCAAGACTCATATAGTTTGGGCACATCATCAAGAGAAGCACAGGCACGTCCCTGAAGAGGTGTGAGAGAATAGACATTCCAGAATGTGAAAGAGGTAGAAAAGGACCAAAGAAGAATTGGAATGAAAGTTATCAAACTAGATTTGGCACATTTGCTACTTATGAAGGATACAGTTCATGATGGGAGCTTACGGATGCTCAGCACCTAAACGACACTCTTACGTACAATCAGATTTGAGCATTCACACTCTTTTGCATTTCCCCACTTCTTTTGTAGGTACTCATTGTAGCTAGAGATATGTGGTACAGTGCACTTGAATTGCAGTCAATATGTAAGATTGGAATGTTCAAATCTCAAACCTTGATGCTGCTTGACTAGTATGCTTGGTGATAATTAATAATTATCAATTGTATTCTTTCATTATGCCTTCCCTTACTCTGATTTTTCCTACAAAGAATTTAATCCATCGAAACATTTTCTATAAATATTCTTTGGTGGGTTTCTCGGAATCTCTCCACTCCCAGCAAGGTACGGCTGCCTACACTTGGATCCCCAGACCATGCTGGCAAGATCTACACTAGGTGGTGTTGTCATTGTATAAAGGCATGGATTACTGGGCCGACAACCAGAATATTTCCACCCCCAATTCTTCCTAGCTTGCTAGGAATTCATGACTAGCTATTTATGAAATTCGAGAGTCCATAGTAAACAATAAAAATAAAAATAAAGATAAGAGAAACAGCATAGATCACTTTAATTATCTCAACCTCCAGCATTCAGGAAGTTAGCCTCCTGACACCCCAAAGAACCACAATAATTATTTTCATCGTCAGGCTGCCAAGAAACAAACTACTTTTTGATGCCTTCTCTAGCACTTGATGTACGTACCTGAATCAACTGGTTTGCATCTTCAGGGGATTTCTTTTGCTCGCGACGTAGACGGGCCTCCATGTCTTGTAATTCTTGATTTAAAGATGCACATTCAACCTGGCAGAACATGAATGATAACTACAAATATAAATAGTGTTTTCTTCCAGGGATGTGCAAGAACTTTATAATGTTACACCTAACCATACCTCAAGTAATGCCACCTTTTGTTCAAGCTCACCTGCCTTAGCAGCCCTCTCATCTGCCATTCGCTACATCACCGAAAGCAGAAAAGTCAGCAAAAATACATCAGCAACATACACTGCACAGATGTATCTACGTCTAAACAGTCCCTTAGTCAAGTGTTTTTGCAGATAAAATGAAAAAGTAAACAGAGCCCGCTAGCAAGCACTCTATGAAAGAATCTGTGAAGATGTGGGGTAAAAATCCATATGAAAGTCTAGGATATGCATGAAATGCTCCTACTTTCAGCAAAAGAGATCCATATGTGAGCTGTTTGCAAACTAACCGACAAAGGGACTCTTCTTTGCTGATCCAGATGCACACCCCTAATCTAGAAAGATGACTTCGCCCCAAATGCATGAAGCACCACATGAAATCCAATGTATTATCGAGAAGGATCACAGTTCTCATTATACCTGAGCTCTAGCAAGGGCAGTAGCTGCCTCAACAGCTCGGTGTTCCAACTCTACTTCTCTTTCCATAGCAGCCTGTTGATTTGTACAAATGACACTAAGCTACTGAAAATATTTGAGTGACAGGTAGAAGAGGAGATATATACATCCTACATGGTTAAGGACAAACCTTTTTGGTGGCATTATGAGCTGTGCGTTCCTCTTCTGCCCGCCGTTCAGCCAAAGCAAGCTCCTCCCTGAGGGCCTGGCCATTTAACTCCATGATTTTTTATCCATATAGGAACATATAGGAAGTGCTAAATATGTCCCAGGTGTTTCCATCTAATAGATATCTTCCTATAAAGAAGGAAGCCACTTTGAATTCATATAGCCTCAATGGACTTACTTGCATCATGCGTGTCTCAGTTAGCTCCCTGTTTCTCATTAAAGTTTCCATGTTTGCCTGATGGTAAGTTAAAGAACCAATCAGCATAACCGAAACAGCTTAGACTTGGGAGTCTGCTCCTAGAAAGATTACACATAGATACAGAATTCTGACTATCAAATGAGAGCAGTTGCTTTTGCTTGCTCCCAGCAGAGATAAAGCAAATGGAAAAAGGTCATGGAATCATTATCATTTTCAAAAGTGAAGTAGGAAAAGTTACTTATGCAACACAATAGGCAATAACACTCAGCAGGTAAAGTAAATTCTGGAAGCACAAAATTTGCATGGATCCAAGCAAACTTCATCTTGTAACAAAAATCAGCGCCCTTTTCGGCCTCATCAGATGCAGTGATGAGATCAGTTATAAAAAGACAACAACCATTTTGTACTGGCGATGCTTTAAAAAATAATTCACAATCTATAATGTAAAGTTAGGTATTTTAAGAGATAATATAAAAGGGATCCCTTCATCCCCAGCCTATGGGATACGACTAACCTGTAAAGAAGCCATATTCCCTTCAGATAAAGCAGCCTGTTTCTTCAAGTTATCGAGAGAGCTGACAAGTGTCTCGATCTCTGAATTTTTGGCCGCTAATGCTTCAACCATGCTTGACTCGACCTTCGTCACTTCTTTCTTTGCAGCTGATAACTCCAGCTGCAACTGCTTTATCTGATCCTCACATGATTTACTGAGCTCTCTCTATTATGACAGAAAACAAGAACTAAGCATGTTTTGTACAGTAATAGTACTTTGATACCTGAGAAACACCATATATAAGAAAAGTGAGGAGAAAATTTACTTCTGCTGCTAGAAGCTCCTCTAACTGAGCATTCTCAGACTTGTACTCTTGGAGGCGGGATGAAAGTCCAGCACAGACCTGAAGGACATTTCTCAGCTTAATGGAGCATCCATATTACGATTTTAAAATGATAGATGCACTACTCCTGAATTGCAACATGTAACAGAGAAATTCCGCATAAAGCTACATAAAGCCCATAGACTACTGGGCAGGAAGCAAGATGCTGAAGTAACCCCCCCCCCAAAAAAAAAACCCCAATCCCACACCTACTCCTTTTTCTTTCTATTTCTTTTCCTTTTTTTTTGTGGAGGGGGCGGAGCGGACCGTGGTAAGGGGAGGCCGGGAGGAAAGTGGAGTGCATTTGCATGGAACCCTTCCCAAAGTGTTGCTTGAAAAGAGTCATCCATATGGCAACATGTTTTCTGGAAGGAGTTTCCAAGAGCATGGATAATAACACTAGATTTTTCAATCATAAAAGAGTGGTGACAAGCATGTTGGCTAGATTTCATATTCTAAACAAAACAAAGCCATCTAATGAGATTAAGATAAGATGGGCGAGTAAAGAACAACAACCTAATAGAACTTATGATCATCTGCTGCAGTAAAGACATGCAACTTTTAGCATATGACAGTGCACTTATACATGTTGGTTACCAAACAATTTATATATCCCCCTCCCCCCCTAAAAAAACCAAAAAAAAGGAAAATTAAGAAAGATAATGGTTCAATTTTAATGGAGGTTTTGGTGCAAGATATATGGATAGGAACCAACTCTGATAAGAAGGTTCCAGACAAAATGTGGGATGTCTGAGATATAAGGGTAGGACCTAAGTCTGATGAGATGCCATTCGTAGTACTAGCTCTGATAGGATCCCAGTGAGGCTTATTAATCAGCCTTCAATAGGGACGAGGTTCTATGCTTTTACAGGACCCTCTTCTGCTGTTATTAACAGATTGTGCTGCTTTTGCGCCACTTCCCCCCCCCCCCCCCCCCCCCCAAAAAAGAAAATCGTATTCTGTGTTTCCTTGTTTATCCTCCCTGCGACTGTAGGTTATATAGAACGGAGAAGGGAAAGAATTTAAAGAGGAAGGGAGAAAAGGTAAGGATAGGGAGTGTGGACAGAGGAGGGGGAAAGGAAGACAGATAAACAAAGGCAGAAGGCAGTGATCACATGCAATCTATCTAAATAATCAGTCAATAAGTAACCGAGTCCTAGCTCACCCTATCTGAAAAATACAATCTAGGACATATTATCTATTTATAAGTCTCTAAAAGGCTTACAGAATTAGTGGCAAAATAAAATGACCCCAAATACACAAGGAAGATGGAACTTCGTAGAACACTCCTGAATAACCTTGCTTTGGTTTGTATGATTTTTGTTTTCCTTGATAAGGAAAATAGAATATTTTAATAAAATATGAACAAAATGATGGATGCAAGCAAGCACCCTACAAAAGGGTTATGTACATCCAAGATAGAACCTATCCACCAAATCAATGACATCAAAAGAAGATTGGTAGGGTTCACACTGTCCCCAAAAAAAGGAGTCTTGATGAGATTATCTTTGACATGTTGAAAAGGCATCTCCTCTCCCTTGAAGAATCTTTTCTTGGGTAACATTGTTCAAACAAAATAGAATATATTATCTTTGATTCATACGAAAATATCAGTAAATATCCGGACAAAATCGATAAAAATATTAAAGTACAATATATTTCCAAATATCAAATATATATATGCCAAAATCGTAAATTTTGGGCTTAAAAGACATCAAAAGAGTATAATCATGTCTTCATTAGAAGAAAGAGCTAGGATTAACTTCCCACATGCACTCACATACCATTTGATAGTAGACCTTGGACCATATAAGCACATTACAATTGATGGCAAGAAGAAATGATCAATTAAATATGCAGTCCATTTAACTATGTCAAGTGTGTTATGTACAAGTAAAAATGTATAGAAACAAATATATAAATGTGGCCTCTACCACATATCAGCCCACATCACTGTATAGAACATGTACACCACGTTTCACTATTGAAATTCACAAACATATCCAGGAGAAAGCCGCAAATGTGGATAACAATGTGTGACCTTACCCGAGCTAATCTTGCCTCTTTTGATTGACCATTTGAATTGGTTGACTTAAGTAGACCTTGAGCCTGGACACCAACTAAGGAGAGGTAGTCAATCACAATATCAAACATTCAACATGCTGTTGAATTCCTCCACTCAATCCCATAACATGAAGAAGTTTTTTGCTGCCTTAAGCTACTTTACCTCCTCCAGTTGCTCTTGTACTTTGTTCAAAGATGGCTTTTCTTTCTCATTCTCCTGTTTTGTCGCATTGGAAGTTGGTTCAGCAGTATTATCAAGAGGTTTTGATTTCTTCTCATCAATGGTCACTGGACTCGGAGCATAATCAAGCACAGACTGAGATTTCTCTTCCCCAGGCTTCACAGAGTCATCTGGATCTTTTGACCCGATATTTTGGCCAGGATAAATTGAATGATTGTCAAAGTCAAGCTCAGTGCCTGGGTTAGCAGATTCTGACAAAGGAACCATGCTGGGAGTAGGTGAGACATTCTCATCTCTAAGCTCGCCGTTTGACGATGAAGGGATCACTTCATCTGGAGTCTCCACCTCTTGAGTAACCTCTTGTGTCATAACAACATTTGATGAGGCATCAGATGAACCAGCATCCAACACTACACTAGTGCTAACCTTGTCTTGAAGCTCACCACTTGAGTGAGCTGTTGAACTTCCAGGGGCCAGCCCGTTACTTTCGACAGTTGAAGTTGTCTCATCTGGTTTTGCATCTGATACTGATGGTTGTGGACTGCTTTCATCCTGTCTGCTGTCAATTTTTTTCAAGTGTTCATCCATGGAAGCTCTCTTCTGAGCCTAGAAAGACCCTAATTGTGAGATCGAGGAACATTTTCTAATTTCCTTCAAATAGAGCACAACATGCATATTGAAACATTCACAAGGATACAATCAAGCTAACTGTTTCAGATGGGATATAAACACCCAACAAGTTGAAAATCTATATGCTACCCCCTCGCCACCGGTGGTCGCATATTTACTGATCAGTAAAGCAGCACTGACTTCCAACAACATTATAGATGCACTATATTATTCCATCAGATTCAGACTTTGTTTTCAGAAATACTTTTAAAGATACATTCAGTGGTTGTTTTTAGTTGAAAAGAGAATTAAAATACTCATAGAAAAAGAATACAATATTACAAATTTAAAAAAAAAAAATAGAGGGAGAAGGGAGTACGGGGGAGACAGATGAAATAATAGAACATTACGAAGGATGAAGAGAAGAATGACAGGGGAGTATTTGTCGCATAGAGACCAGGGGGGTTGAATCCTTTTGCAACAATTCAAGAATTCTACCTATGTAACCTACAGCAATGGATACTTGGATTGCACCTAAATGATGGAATTTAGATACAACCTCCATTGTTGGTGCAGCTAGATAAACCCAAGGATTTCAAGCAATCACCTTTGCCTTTGACTTTGACCTTCTTGCCTGAGAGCCTTTCCCATTGGATGCTGCCAAAATGAACAATAAAAGAAATAATAAAGGTATAACTTTAAAAGGATAATGAAACATGGAATTAATTTAGAACAACCGCCTATTTATTCTTGAAAACAAGAGAAATCAGAACAAAAGATTACCCTGCAAGAGTCTATCATTTTCTATAGGCATACAAAGTCAATGAGAGATATGTTGCCAGACATAAGGAAACCATTTCCTGTATCCACAGTACTACCCATTTTTTGGATCCCGCCAGTGGCATAGCTTGGCAAAATCAGTATCTAACCATATCAAAATCCTAAACACAGTCTGCTAAAGAGGAAATTCAAGTCAAGACTTAGTCCATAAACTATTTAGCCTACTTCGCAAGGGGATGAAAGAAAGCATAGATTCAATAGACAGTTACAAGCACATTGATTTCTTTACCTGCAATTGCTATTGCACTCACTCTCGAACCAACTTCTAGTACGCATACCAATTTCTAATAAACATTTGAGGTGAGGAATTATTTGGAGGGCCTTGGCACAGTATCAGATACAGACATAATCCCAAGACTTGGTAATGTACAGGAATCCAGCAAATTGAAAACAAACGCACTACGGCATGTTACGCTAAGTAAAGAACTCACTATTCAATGTATTCATCAGTGTACTTAGAATTCTACAAGATGCTAACATATTGTCTACAGAATCTAGTTCCAATAAGCCATAACTTTCTGCTTACAGCTTACCTCATATAACAATCCACCAATTTATCAGCTGCAGGAAAATTTTGTCTTTTCAATAAAAGCACTTTTATACTCTGGGTGAGATTGAAAGGTTCTCAGCACTCTACCTTCAAAGCCTCTTAGTATGCTCAAAAATCCCTCTAAAAATAAATTAATAGCATAATGCTTCATCGGAAACACCTTACGGACTTTGAGGCGTAAATTATAATCCTAAAAATAACCAAAAATGGGCATTATCAAAGTACTCAAATGCACTAGAAACCTAGTTTTTACCAGAGACAAGCATGGAACGAGCATAGATAAAATGGATCAAGCTAAGCAAACAGGAAGCTACCCCAAGCAGAGCATTCATCTTGATAGTCGATAGATAAACTTAGTTTTAAAAAGCCCACCTAAGGCACGCCTCAGCATGAGGCTACCAGGTCAGCGCTTCGAAAGGAATGAGATGCACCTCAAGGGTGCAAGGCTATACCTTTCCCCTTCCCTGCTTTTTCTTAGCCTTATGTTTGACCTTTTTTTCTCTTTTCTTCCTCTATGAGCTAAAAGGTGAGCTATGCCTGTGCGGTAAGTGTGTGCATTAGGCAACTACGATGATAAGATAATATATCTTAAAGTTATTTGCAGTGTTACTAGTGATATTGATGTCTAAACACTTTTTTAATGCATTTATCTAACTTGTCTTTATAAAATACGCTTTGTAAACTGTGAAAGAGTTCTAAAAATTTTTCCATAGAAGTGCGCCTCGCATCCATGATGCATGCGCCTTCACCTCACGCCCGGCACTTTGGGATCCTATGCCCCCTCAATGCGCCTCACAAGAA
Organism: Carnegiea gigantea; assembly: GCA_029747015.1. Lineage (NCBI taxonomy): Eukaryota > Viridiplantae > Streptophyta > Magnoliopsida > Caryophyllales > Cactaceae > Carnegiea > Carnegiea gigantea. The sequence goes on from JAKOGI010000326.1 coordinate 9,978, forward strand.
GATAAATGTGCTTCCCATAGCCAAGAAGGAAGGTTGTATAGCAATTTGCAATCTTTTTATAGGTCTATGAGTCTAGACATCAAGCTGGATGAAGGAACACCTGTACTTATGTACACTAAAGCTTTTCTACGTATTTGATTAGGCTTTGCAGAGATTATTACGACTGTTTGGAGGCTTTACCTCATTAGACCTCGATTACTCCTTGTTATTTCCATGGAATAAACCTACTTTAAGGTCCTAAAAAACCAAAAAGTATTTTACAGGGTTAATAGGAGCATATAGTCACCATTTGAAAACTACTCAGAATTTTTCACACAAACCAACAAAAAGCTGTGTATAATAGCACTTATGTTGGAAGTCGTGAGATACTTTCACCACCCCACCTCAACCTTAAGACATTTAAACATCCATATAAAGAATTCCAATACATGATATGGCTTCATTGGCACAATCCTTTTGATTTTCCAGTGTGACTCCAAATGTCAAGAATCGGGCATTATGGTGGTACAGAGTACACCCTCAATTGTCGATGATGGTCCTAAAACAACCTAAAACATTTAGGGGGAAGGGGGTCAAAAGGAGCATATAGTCAAGTCAACATTTAAGAACTCCTAGGAAATTTTCCCCACATCACACAACCACATATCATTTACCCTTCTGAAAATCCTAAACATTATCTTATTAAACAATTCTAATAAGCATACGGTTTCATTAGCATTTTCTTGTAGATTTTGGAGCAAAAAATTAAGAAACGACTTAAATATTTTAAGGGCTCCATCAATTGCCAACAACTCATACATTCTTCCCAAAATCATGAGAATCCACAAAAGCTTTCATTGTGAGGGAAGAGGCTTCACCCACTCTACCTCCAAAAACCGCTTGGCATGCTCTAAATACCCTCTAAACAAATTTGATGAGCATAATAGCTTCATGCTACTCTAAATTTTGAAGTGTGATTCCACAATTCCCATGCACGGACATTATAGACTTCATAATATTATATATATTGCACTCTAAAGTGTTTGGCATGGTCCTCAAACACTCTAAAACATTTGGTAGGGTAACCAAGAGCACTAAAAACTTCCTAGAAAAATTCCCAAGAATCCCAAACTCACATATGGCAGACTTCATCTAGTGGTTCCTAAGGATTCCAACCATCTACATTCGGAACGTTTTATGACAGTCCACATGTCCCTCCAAGCCAAACCCTAATGGTTTCATTAGGAGCATGGAGTGTTTTGGAAAGTGTGATTCTTAAACATCATTTTATTTTCATTTTTTTTTCCAATAAGTAATCAAGAGATGTATTGAAAAGACACCAAGAGGATGTCATCTATTTACAAAAGGGGTAAATACAAAAACATTATGCCCTCAAGCTCCCATCCATGACAAAATCTACACAATCCAAAAAATTAAAATTTCTACCACCATTCTTATCCCCCCCCCCTTCAAAAAAAAAAAAAAAAAATCTATCACTACTAAGCACAAAATCCAACTATACAACAATCTCAAAAAGTAAAGCTTCGAAGTCTTGAAAGGACATAGCTTTGTCCTCCAAAATCCGTCGATTTCTCTCCTTCCAAATAGGCCACCAAATAGCCGAAGGAACCATTACCAAACTCCACAAACCCAACTCTTCTTCATCCTTCTCCTCCAAGCAACCAACTGATCTTTCACATTAGATGGTTGGAGCCAACTAGCCCCCATCAAAGGAACCATTTTATTTTTAGACACCAATAAGATGCAAATTTTTAAGCATCCATTAAACAATTTAAGCAAGCATAATAGCTCCATGAGCACCTCTCTTGTGGATTTTGATTACAATTTGACAACTTCTCGAACTTTCTTCCCAAAATCCTAAAAATCATATATCATAGCTTTTGTTTGGGGGTCCTTAGATGGTTTCACACTCTACCCTCAAAGCCTCTAATCTTAGCACATTTCAGGTATCCTTCTAAACAATTTTGACGACCCTAGCAGACTTTTTGGCACTATCTTATTGGTTTTGAAATATGATTCCATAATTCCACCGCAATGGGCATTACGGAAAAATGCAACACCCGCTAACTTATCAAGAATGTACCTACAATATTATAACATTCTGAGGGTGCTATAAGAGCACATAGTCAGCATTTGACATCTTGACAGCATGTCATCAATAAATCCTACAAATCGAGTATAGGATACTGCATTTTAGGCATCCATAGATTTACCTCTGAAAAACTCATAAGATACTCTAAATATCTTTCTAAATAATTCTAGTGAACATAATGGCTTCAATGGATCCTCTCATAGATCATGTCCCATAGCCTCACTAAGAAGGACATTATGAGTCTTGCAATACCTTCTAGATTATCCAAAATGGACATGAAATATCAAGGAACATGGGCGGGCTTGAAAGTTGAGACCTTCTGAGATATTTTCTAAAGATCTTGAAAACCATGTAATAGGTTTCACGTCTTAGTTCAGAGGAGAGGAAGGTCATTCCACCTCCAAAACGAATTAGGATACTTTTAAATATCCCAGCAAAACAATTTTAAGAAGCTTAATGGCGTCATTGCCACCATCTACTAGATCTTGAAACGTTCTTTAAATTTAGTATCGTCCAAGAGCTGGAATTGAGGTGGCATAAAACACACTTATTGGTTTTAAAGTATCTCAAAACCTTTTGAGGGATGAGAGGAAGTAAATGGTCTGCACTTAAAAACTTCTCAGGAAATTTTCAAAAACTCCCGAAAATCAAGTACAGTAGCCTTAATTTTGAGATTCCACTCACTTCGCATCTAAAACCTCTTAGAACATTTAAGATGTGTGTCCTAAGCATTGATAAGCAAAGTGGCTCCATTGTTACCATCTCAAAGATTTTGAATTGCGATTTCAGAATGCCAAAAACAGTCATCGTGTCAGTACACAATTCACTCAAAACTTTTTAGAATGGTCCTAAAACCCTAAAACATTTTGACGGATCCCCCGGAGATACACTCGTGACTCGTCATATGGCCAATTCTTACTAAACTAATCCAAATCAGACCGTACAAATTTAAACTCACTTCACTTAGTTCTTGACATTTACTGTCTGATCTCTTTTCTGCAGCTAACAAAGGCAGTACGAATTGCAATGTAATTCATGCATGCAGAGTATATAAAGGGCTAAAGTCAATACCTGCTTGCTGGAGATTGGATTGCTCTTCCGAAAGCTCACTCACAACAAGCTTTGCCCTTCGATCAACGACCTCAAACAAGTCTATTAAAAAAACGAAGGATTTACGAAGGGAGAAACAAGAAAGACATTCAGGGAAAAAGACAACAATAGTGACGAACATTAGTACATTACAAACAAGCAAAAATATTGCATAAGCAACAATCCAGGGACAGAATTTATTTAACTATCACAGCTTAAAGAGCATAATAGAAAGCAGGACTTCGTTCTAAAACCAATTGGCAATAGTCTGAGAAACCTACCACGGTTATCTGCTATGTCCACCTTCATTCACTTTCTTTTTTGGGGGGGAGGGGGGGATGTGGTACATTTGGAAGCGTATACTTCGTAACCTTACTATAAACATATAGGGCCATTGCATTCTTCTGATTAATATCCAACTCAGAAGACAACCTCAGTATAAGCAAATTAGAGCGGCATGAAAAGCTCATTCTGTTCTCCCCTCGAAATCCATCCAACCTCCTGTCCCCCCCACCCCCCAAAAAAACAAAAAAGAAAAGACATGAAGATAATACAACGACGATATCTGTAGTGCAGCAGTATCAGGTTTTGCTCCCTTAATACAGGATTTACTACCATGTCTTCTACACTCAACCATAGAGCGTGCACACATACACATACTCCATTAGACAAACGATCATTGCCGAAGCACAATTCAATCAATCAAATAATCCCAATTAGCTATAGAGCAGCATTTTCCTTTTTCTTTTTTTCCCACTCTTTGTTTTTTTTGGGGGGGGGTGCCCGAACAGTGTCGGTGCCATATATCACGAAATGGTCAATCCAGCTAGATTCAATGAGGAACATATCAAATATTGAACAGCTGAAATCCCGATTATCTATGAGCAACTCGATGCAAATTCCTTTAAAACCATCAAAGCAGAGCTAACAGATCCCTCTAACCAAAAAACAAAAAAAAAATCACAGAAAATGCGTTGAAAAATAAAGAAAAAACGGCTGAGAATCAAACCTTCGGCACGTTTGAGCCACGAAGCCATTGAAACAGCAGAGACCCCGCGCTATCGAACCAAATTCAGCCGATCGAAATAGGTGCAACGAAAGAAGAAATTTGATTCCAGCGGGAATCGGTGTCAGATCAAATTAAATTAGGGTTCGAAAAGTTTGATCAGTGGAGTTGAAATGAATGGGCTTCCTCTTTGATGAAAGAATTGGGATTTGGGAAGGTTGTTGATTAGTTTAGTTGAAACAAACAAGTGCTTTAGTGTCATTTCAGATCGTTTTCCATTAAAATTTCTCAATCTAGCCGGGAGGATTGGTTTAAGCCATGTTTTTTGGTTTTTTTTTGGGGAGGGGGGGGGGGGGGGGGGGAATGGTACTGTATTTGTATTGGTATGTTGTATCATATTCGTTGTCGTTATCACTTGGGAGTGTAGGTAGGTTATATATTTTTTTTTTAAGAGAAACGATCGGTACAACTCTTAAATAATATTATTAAAGAGAAAGTTAAATCAATCTATATTTGCTAAATGGTCTGCAATTCGATTCATTTCTCAACAACAATGCTCTAATCTCACTGTCCATTTAGGCATAGACATCTCCTAAAGAATATTGTGATGTGAATGATTCTTCCTCAGGGGCTTCTGAGCCATATTCGTGCCACTTGTGAATCCATATAAGCCACTAGCTTGTGAATTCCATAATCTCGAGCAAATTTTAGAGTATGAGCGAGTGCAATTAGTTCCGTTATTATAAAACCACATATTTGATAATTTGCAGATAACCCAATAATCCACTCCCGCTATAGATGCAATTGGCACCACCACCAGCAGCATGCCCTAGATTACCCCGAGAGGCAACATCCATATTAACACAAATCCAATCTTTTGGAGGAGCAATCTGACGTATATACATGTCTCCTATTTTGCAAGATATGAGCGAACCAAATTTGAGGCAAGAGCCTTCTGAATTTCAAAGGCCTAATAGGTCGAGTTTGCATTTGTCATGGCTCTATCTTGGCCTGACAACCACAAGAGAAATCAATTCTTTGTATAGCGAGAACCTTCCAATCAAGCCTCCAAAGAGGATTGTCATGAATATTGGAGTCACCACAAATAAGAGCTATCACATACTTAATAGAGAACCCTAGGGGTGTGCAAAATTTGGAAGCATAACCGAATCGAAAATTTCAGTTAACCGTTTTTCGGTTAACCGAAAATTTCGATTCGTCCAAAACCCGAATCGTAATCGAACCGAAAATTTCAGTTAACCGGTTTTTTTGGTTAACCGATTTTTCGGTTCAGTTACCAGTTAACCGTTTATAAATAGTAAAAAACTTATCTTTCTTACCTAAATTTTTCATTTTTTTATATTTAAATTCTTTTTATAAAAATTTAACTTTGGTTACTATTTATGAAAAATTAAAAAGTATACTTTCTTACCTAAATTTTTAATTTTTTATATATAATTTTTTTAAAAAACAAAATTATTTTCGGTTCAGTTCACCGCTGGTTAACTGAATTTTCAAATAGCCCGAACCGTAACCAAACTGAAAATCGGAAAAAAAATTTGTTCGGTAAACCGAATCGATTTTTTTGAAAAATTTGTTCGGTTCATCCATTGTTCGTTTGGTTTTCAGTTTCGAGTTTTTTTGTACACCCCTAGAGAACCCTCCATTGCTAGCAGTAAACCATATTAATTGATCCTCATTCCCATCACCAGGAGAAAGGGTGAATAAAGAAATCATGTTTCGAATATGCCTAGGCAGAACATCACCCAAAATGTCACTTTGCTGTCCTATATTAGCATCCCAAACCCCTTCGATTGTGTGATCCTCGGTCGAACAATACACTGATAAAGGGACTTGTCAACAACCTAATTATGATGCCAGAATAAATTTCTATGTGCATTACCAACTTACTTCTTGTCATTTGCCTTATGAATTTAACATTTTCAAGGATGTCAATCCAAGCATTGGAGCAATCATGCCTTGGAGACAACATGTCAAGGTCAAATCTCCCATTGTAGTACTTTGATCAAAGGACCCTTCACCAAAGGCTTTCTTTCTCAACAAGAAAAGGTCATCCCAAATTTGTAAGAAAAGCTGAATTTGTATGCCTCATCCGTGGCAGCCCAAGGCCCCTTTCTTCTTTAATTTTCGTGACTGGACTCCATGTCGCATTATGAATGCAGTGTTGATCATCAGAACCACTCCAAAGAAAATGTTCAAGATTTGCAGTCTAATTCATCACACAAGGTGCGACGAAGACAACCAGGCCACACGGAATAGCAAGGGATAAGGAAAGAATTTGTAGCCCGACCTGCCGATGAAAGTACCCTAGTCTTCCATCCAGCTAGTCTAATATCCACCCTATCTAAGATGTACAAGAAAGTTGATGTGTAACCCTACCATTAACATTAGACATGCCCAAGTACCACCCTAAGTTAGTGCCTAACTCAGTGTTCATGATAGATATGAAGGGCTCGAAGACATTTTTTAAGAAAAAGACCATTGATTTTCGGTAGATAACAGAAGAATGCATGGACCTGCACTTCCTTTCAAGCATCACAACACACTGCGAGCAGCCTCCATATGTTCCTCTTTAGGTGCTTCATGAATTCAGACAATGCATAAGTTATATCCAGCCTAGTGATTGTGAGGCATATCAAGCAACTAAGGAGTCGTTTGCCGAGGCCAGTTTATGGTTTTCTTCCATAGGAAATTCAACGAGTTTGGCTCCCAAAAGGCCACACTTATCAATAATATCTTAGGATATTTTCGTGGACAAAGAAACATACTGTCGGGCCCATGAGCTATTTCAATACCAAGAAAGTACTTCAATTAACCAAGATCCTTAATGTTGAACTAGATGCAGGTTGCAGGATCATTGCCAGCAAGCACAATATCATCAGCATAAACTAATACGGTCATAAAAATATCTCTCTTACGATAGGTAAACAGGAAGTAATCAATGTAGGATCGAACAAAACTATACTCACAAAATTTGGAAGAAAGCTTGCAACCCATTGTCGTGGAGCTTAACGTAGCCCGTAAAGAGATTTCTTGAGCCCACAAACTTTGTCCTCATCCTTGCACTTAGAACCTGGAGGTATCTTCATATACACGTCTTCTTCAAGATCCTCACGTAAAAAGACGTTATTCATGTCCATTTGATGTAGCTCCCATCCCTTTGCAACGGTTACCGCCAAGAAACATCGAACACTCGTTATCTTTGCCAACAGGGCAAAAGTTTCACTACGGTCAAAGCCTTCAATATGAGGGTCACGCCTGATAACCAAATGCGCATCATAGCATTGTACAGTTCTATTTAAATTACATTTGACCCTAAATACCTATTTGCAATTGATGGGTTTCTTACCTGACGGCAGATCCTCAATTGTCCATGTATCATTATTTTGCAAGGTTGTTATTTCTTCAACCATAGCTTTCCTCCACTTAGGATCCTTCATAGCTTCATGACAAAATCTAGTTTCCTCAATTTTAGCAAGAGCAATTAAAAAACTATGATGAGAAGCAAAAAAATCTTGTATATCTGACATAATTTTATAATGAATAACGCATCCCTGATGATCCTTTTTAGAGTGGTGCAGCAATAAATATGGGCTTTTTGGATCTAGCATTAAAGCACACAAAATTATCCAAGTGGGCTGGTGCCTTCTGCATGCGTTGCCCACGTCTGGGCTGCTCCATCTCAGCAATCTCTGTAGGGGTGTGGGCACGGATGCGGCTGCCCAATTCTACAGCTTGCACGCCTTCTTCATGCAAACCCGGGGAACTCCACCCTTTCACTTGACCCAGTCAATCCCTCTTCCTGGACCATCTCTGGTTGGGCTTCGTATATGCTTGCTTCTTTGTTTTCCTCCTCAGCTAAAGTTTCTTCAAAAAATGCTCCTAAATTTTGGCCCAAAAATTCACCCGGGTTCCCTTGCTTTTTGAGCTAAGGAAAGGAAACATATCTTCATTCTCTACGCTCAAATAGGTCATAGGTGTCAATATCATACAGTCTCCAACCTTTCTTTCCATAAGCATAACCCACAAAAACACATTTTCTACTTCGAGAGGCAAATTTATCCTTCCCTTTTAATCGGTTTTGAGTAAAACAAAGACTTCTAAACACTAAGATGGCCATAAGATGACTTGCATTGAAAAAGAACCTCATATGGAGTCCTGTCATGCAAGAGTCTAGTTGGAGTCGTATTGATTAAATGAGCGGCGATGAGTACTCCCCCCAAAAACTCAAAGGCATGTTGGCTTGGAAACAAATGGCTCTAGCTAGATTCAAGACATGATGAAGAGTGTTCGCATAACTAGTTTGGTGGATTATGCATTTGTCACGGTAAAAATTTTTTATTGATCCTGATTTGAACTCTAACCCATTGTTAGTTATAATCACCTTTACTTGTTTCTCAAATTGAGTGGTACCCATAGAAATAAACTCTTTCAAAAAAATCACCAGCCTCACTCTTCGCTTTCATCAAATATAATCATATTGCACGACTAGCATCATCATCAATTATGGTTAAAAAATAATATGCTTCACACAAAGCGGGTACTCTATATGGCCCCTAAATGTCACAATGCACTATTTCAAACAAAGCTTCAGCTCTATTCTCACCAATATGGAATTGAGTTCTAGCATGTTTAGCAAAAAAAAAAACATCACGCTTAGGTAATCAGAAAAACCTAAATGCTTGAGTAAAGTGGTCATGATTTCTCTTCCTGGACGCCCTATCCATTAGTGCCAAAGGTCGCCGGTTCTCATTATATTGATCTGACTTCATATCATAGCCCCTTTATAGTAGTAAACCTTATCTGTTTGCTCAACCACACCAATGAGAGTCCTCGAAGTATGGTCCTGCAAGATACAAAAATCGTCCAATAATGTCACTGTACAATTTAATTCATTGCTAACTCTTACAACTGATATGAGATTACAAATTTACAACTAAGCGTCGGCACATAAAGAACTTCACTCAAGCTCATCTCTTTGCTCAATGCTACTATGCCTTGCTTTGTTGCCACAGTTTGAGCACCATTATGAAGATCAATCATAATAGGTGATATATTTTCAGGATTCTTCGTCAGATTTGTATCACCTGTCATATGCTTGGACGCACCAATGTCAATCATCCAGGGGGGCTCACCTGATAATTTATCATACCCGTTTTTTGGTGTGTCAATGAGGCTTATTAGCCTCTGCACTTGCTCAGGTGAAAGACCCTAACAGTGGCTTGGGGTGCTTCAACCGATGTACTAGACTTTACTGTTGTTGCCTCGGAATTAGTCAAGACAGCATGTGTGGTTTACGTCCATTGCCTCTCCCTTTGTTGAAAGTTGCCCGACCTCCATGTCCGCCTCTGTTTCCATGTCCACCGTGTCCTCCTCCACTGGTTCCACACGAACCCCAACTGGGTGGGTAGCCGATCAACTCATAGCAATTGCTCTCCTTATACCCAAACCTGCCACAGTGCTTGTAGGTCGCCTTGTCTGCCCTGGTTTGCAGAGGTCTCCCGGTTACTGCAAAGGTTGCCACTATTTCGATTCGGTTGTCATGACTCAGCATGAGGTTCTTATGGCTCTCCTCCTGATGCACCATGTTAAAGATCTTGTCTAGCGACGACAGCGGCTCAAGAGCAAGAGTCTGTCCTCTAATGTTGGAGTAGACATCATCATTCATGCCCATCAAGAATTGGTGAGCCTTTAAATCATCCACCATCTCGATGAGTTTATCCCACATGCTACACTCACGCTTTCCACAAACACAACCAGGAGAATGCACCTGGTTATCATCAAGAATTAATAAACTTTCTCACAAAGGACCTGAAACTGGTGACATGCACTCATCTCATTGCTAGGTAAGCAGGAGTGGTTCTTCATATATATATTTTTATCATTAAAAAAAAAATTATCCTTATAAAAAACATTAATTGAAACTAATATCAATTATGTTTTGCCTTGTGCATAAACTAGCTAGGAAAACCCCTCGCTTCTTATTGCTCCAATGCTTATGGCTTAGCTAGAGGTGTGGTTCAGCTGCCTTCTTGTGTTCAAGAAGTTAATACTACAGCTAGGTTCATCAACTTATTCATGCATATCAAAGGATAAGAGGTAGCTAATTCTACAGTATTCCGGTTTTGTATGACATACTTGGAAGCAAATCTCTATGAAACTCTTTTGTTCATTACGTTTCTCTTGTTATTTTTCATCTTCCCCTGCATGAAAAAATTTAGAACTCTGCAAATTTTTAATAGAGTAGAGCATGAAAGATAAATAACCATAATACAGGGTACATGCCCAAGTTGCAGGCAACATGTCTATAACTTCAGATCATAGCAGCTGCAGGGCATAACGGATATCCTCACCTGCATAGGTTAAATTTGAAACACAAGTACAACGGCTTTTGGTTTGGGATAATAAGTTACTGGTAATTGTGACAACAAATGTGTAAAATTAACATAGAATATGTCACACAAAGTATAAAAGCGGTTCAATGGCATTGATTCCTATGAGCAACTTGATGTTTTGCTTCACTCATTTGCATTCTTTTGCTATTTGTAAGGCTTCTACAGAGAGAAAGCTAAGGGAGAGGGAGATTTGCTGAAAGAGAGGAGGGAGGAGGGAAAGAGCTCGATGATGGTGCTTGTTGTGAGTTTTCAATCGTGAGATCTTTGAACTCTCCCTTAGCTTTCAACTCCTCTATGGTTGTTGTAATTGTGAGATCTCTGTAACTCTGCCAAATCTTTCGTTCATCCACCTCTTAAATCAGAGAGAGAAACAGGAGGCCAAAAGAGGAGAGAGAGTATGGAGGTTTGGGCATGCGGTAGGAGCAAAAGTTGGAAAAGCTTTTGACTTTCATTGTTACCTGAAATTTAATCCCTAATGAGTTCATGCAAAGGCATTTTATTTTTGTCCAATTGGGCCATGCAAGAGCTAGCCCACTTGTTTGTAATTATCTGGATTTTGCATTTGCTTGCTTGCGATACGGCCATGCCTATTTGCCATTTGCACGTGGATGCATATTACGTAGATAAATTTAACAAAAGAGCAAACAAGGTAAGTTTTGAGCTAAAAATGTAGCCATTTCCTTCTATTTTAAAGTAATTTATTATCTTAAATATAAATACAAAATCAAAATTGGTGATAAGATCAACCTCGTCATGACGGTCCAATCCGGGTTGACGGTAAAACGGGTTGTCTGGTTCAACCCGATTCAACCGATCCAACCGGTTGACGCAATGACCCACTTATTTGACCGGGTTGATCATCGATTTGGTTTTCTTAATATTGTTTCTACCAAGACCAATTCAAGTTTAGAATCTGTAAAAATAGAATGCCCAAGTTGGATAATTGAGAGGGAGGTTCAATTCTCAAATGTTTCCATTTAATAAACTTTTTTTAATGAAAGATAAGTAATACAATACAGGTATCACTTTTTTTCAAAGGCTTTAATTATCGTATCGTCATATAAAATTTCAAGCAAATTCTTACTAGGTACAACGTTTCACACAATTGTGAATTTGATATGTTGATTAGACTGGACGAGTCAATCTACTGGCTACTGCACTATTAATTTCTCTAAGTATACGTGATATTTCAACATTGATGCGCAAGATTATAGATAAAGAATTATGTCTTAAATAAGGGTTTCAATGTCCCAAGGTGTCTTGATTTCCTTTGAAGTGCTTGAATCTATGTTTTGTTGCCACCCTTAATCTGAACATGGATATGTCTCGCTTTAAGTGTTGATTTTCTTCGAAGTGCTTGAATCTATGTTCTGTTGCCATCTGAACATGGATATGTCTCGCTTTAATTGTTGCATTTGCTCCGTTCCTCATTGTTGTTGCTTCTACTGGTTGAACCAATGCAAGTTAAGAGTTGTTGGCATAAAAGTGGTGATTACCCCAACAACAAATGCCGTAAACTCTTGTTACACCTTGTGATGATTTAGATTGTTCAAAATCAAGTTTAAAGTATCCATCTGGTGGCTTCATTCAAGTCATCCATCGTGACCGTTTTGTGTGCGCGTATTGTTGCTTTTAGTGACCAGACAAAAAATACATTGATCTGGTCAGTTTCAAGCAATTTCAGAGCGAGAAGTTATGCAAAAAGTTGCCAGGACATAGCCCCTAGGCCATTTCCGCCACTCTACGCATAATTTGAACTGCAATTTCACAGATACATCAATGTGAAATTTACCACAATTTTATTAACTAGAATAGTAGTACTACACAAGTGCTAATTCTTACATGAGGCAGTAATTTTTTCATGCAAAGATCTCATAAGAGTACTCTGCTCAAACATAAATCACAAGAAACAGGCAATTTTGCTAATAACTACGTAAATAGTGCAAGTGAAGAGCAGAGTTAGACCACAATGCAAACCCAAGGTTCCAACGTCAAACTGGATAATCTTATAGGGTGATGTAGCTCACTGGATTTGTACATTAATCTCCTTCCTAGTCCTACAGTTGATGCGCAGTAACTCATTTAAGTATACCACTGAAAAGCCTCATCGAAGCACTGACAGGCCAAGAGGACATAAAAAAATCTTTGATCAATTGACCAACAGAACCCCACTCAAACTGCGGGAAGACATGGAGGGCACATTTTTTACATACAAGGGATGAAAAAAGTGAGGAAGTGTCGTATACAGCCTGGGAACTATGCTGATTACAGAAACGAAACAGAAGAATCGATCTTAAACTTGGCGTAGTAAATTCGGTTGTTGGATTTGGATCATTTTATGAAGCCAGTTTACGTAGTGTTATTTCCTTAAGTGAAGTCACCAATCTGCGGAATACTTTTAAGCTGTGGCCAACCTTATCCTGCACAGGCCACACAAGATCAACGTCGTTAGAGAAGCTTCCTTGCATCCCCCACCCCCACCCCTAACAAAAACAAAACCAAACAAAAAACGGGAACAAAAGAGCAAATCTGCAGGTCCTTGTCTATCTTGTTTTTACTTTGTTTCCGGTTTTTTTTTTTTTTTTGGGGGGGGGGGGGGGGAGATCTAAACCCAATCTGCAAAGGATGTCAACTAAGCTACTGCCCATGAAAAAGATTGTTGTCAGTCACCTGGAAATTTGGCAGGAAATTTTAAAAGCACAAAGCAGAACCATTACGAAAGCAAGATAAATTTAGAAAGATTTCCAATGTAGAATCCAAGCATGGATACTCGTTGGAGCACTAAGCCAAGACTCAAACTACGGCAACCCAAAACTAAGGATTCTTTGACACAAGGATGAAGAGGGAGGAGCCAATGATGCAAAACTTATCTAGACCAAGCGATCAAAAGCCACAGATAAATAAGCAAGGAGACGCACCTCATTTAATAATTCCAGTCTTTCCAAAATGGAAAGCAACTTTCCACACAACGATGGGAGATCTCGTATAGAATCCACATCAGAAGTATACATGATTGCCTTCAATGTTCCACTGGCTCCAGCCACAAAGGAACTGCCACAAAGTCCAGCCAAAACAAAATCAGTCAGTCAACTACACACAAATTTTTTTATTTAAAAAGAAAAACAGAGAAAAGAAAGCATCCATACGTGTCCTGGAAATGGATAAGAAGCACATTCAATAGATGCTCTGCCAGCAGAAGCAATAAAGTGACCAACTGATCCCTGTTGCCAACTATCTGGCACATCACCACCATCGCTATATAACGTCTGTAAAGGCAGGCAACAAGGTAAGAATTCTTCGATTTCCAATGCTAAAGCAAAAGGCGGTAGAGGACACTAGAAAAGGACAAAATATTAAAAACAGTGGCGGAGCCACGCCAGCCCAAGGATTTGTACTATAGAAATTCTGGGAAAAAAAGAAAATGAATATATACGAATTACTGTACAGATCACAAGGTGTGAGGCAGCTAAGTGGTTTCCATGCTTAGCCCTTTCCCCTTACCCTATGTGGTCGCGTGTTGGAATCCAAATTCCTTCATCTGTTCATTTCAATTTTTAATTTGTCTGCCCCTTTAATTTTTAGTCCACTTAAGTTTTATTGCAAATTATTATTATTATTAGTAGTAGTAGTAGTAATAGTAGTAGTAGTAGGTTGCTTATTTTACTCAAATTCATGTTAGATAATCAATGAATTTAGTGATTTACTCTCATAAATTAAGGAATTAGGGTTCTTGATTGGAAATTTAGGATAATCTGGCAGGTAGTTGCTGGTTGTGGAAGATCGATTAATTAATTACTTTTGAATTCTTATGCTCTTGATTAATGAAAAAATTAGTTTGCTTTGTTTGTTGATGTTCGCACTAAGAACTAGAAACATAAGAAAAAAGTAAATTGGTTTTAGTTTACTTTACTTCCAAAACGAGTTCTCAAGTACAACCTTTTAAAATATATTAATTATGTAATGTATATGTTCCAACACCCCTTAAGTTGTAACCTGACTACACCACTAATTAAAAAGCAAAGTGCAGGACTGAAATAAAACAGTTTTTTTGCAGGCCTCTTCCATTGAAACTCCAGGATGAGCTGTGGCAACTAAATACATCATTGTGAAGGAGTCATTAACATTGGAGGAGAGGGTAGCAAGTCATCCAAAGCATAATATTGAACAGAAAGATGATCAACTCAAAACAGTGGGTACCTTGTGTTTGTGTTATCTGATGATGAAACACGGTCTTTCTCAGCATACATGTTAATTACATCATCCACTTCTTGTCGTGAGAGCTCATTTATGTCTTGTATCTAGAAATTCATGACAGCCGTTAACTACAACAGGTTTATAATAATACAAGAGATGCAAAGAAGTCAATATCATGGGAAATGGCCATCTCAAACTGTCTCTGACCTTGTTAAGCAGCAGAGACTTCTCATCAGCACCCCTTTCAAGAGCATTTGTCACAATATTGAGGAACTGACAAAGTGATCCTAATGTTGGTTGCTGCTGTCCAACCATCATCTGACGGGTAGATTGATCATCCGAAACCTTGGGCAGGGGAGAACAGGCGTCAACAGATATAAAAAAATAACTACCACGCAATCAATTTTGAGATGTTTCATCAGGACTAAGATGCGGGCATCAAGTGAAGCTTTCATGTTCTACCTGCAACCTAATGCCTTTCTTCGTGACAAGAAAATAAAGGTATGAAGTAAGTCGGAAGCCGATATGAAACTTGTTGAGTTCCAACCTCCTTTGGTTCTGAAGCAAACGAACAAAGCTTAGTCTCATGAAAGTTAAACACATGCCATTGTAAATTGATCCAGACTAAAGCTCTTAAGCAAAATAACAATATATACCACAGGTGATTGCACCACAGAGACAGAAAAGAAAGATTCTGCATCCTGTGAAAATAGATCACGCATCATTCGGAAAAGTCCTTGAACAAATCCGTACTCGTCATTCTCTTCATATGGCCAGACCTATATTGCAAACAGGAGCAATGAGTAAAAACCTCCATTCAAAACAACCATTTTCACATGATGGAATGACCCCCCCCAAAAAAAAAAAACCTCTCCCCTTCTCCGAAAAACAGAGGAATAAATATTAGCTAAATATATCTGTGGATAAGTGTGAGTCTATTAGAATCGGCCTCTCTATGGGCATAGATGTTTGTGGAAATAAGGCTGCCCACATTTGGATTTTCCCAGAGTCCGCAAAAGTGGGGCTCACACTCGGAGGAGTTGTTATCTTATATTGGTGGATAACCCCCCCCCTCTTCAGGAATCCGATAAGAACAAAAACGAGAGGGGTCCTAGCTGTTCCTAATCAAAGTTAATTCTGTCCGCTTTACAACAGCATATGCATCAATTAAGAAAGCAACTAGCACCGCTGGAGAAAATTCACCGCGCCATACCATGCCATTATCCATGTCATAGTCGCACGAATCACAAAGCTCACACCTAGGAGGGATGTGGATGAACACACCCTCCCCTCAATTGCTATGGAAATCATTGAAAAAGCAGGCTAGCCACCTACTCAACATTGAATAAGCAGCATAAAATATTTTACTGAAACACTGGGCTAAGTCTGTTATTGCAAAGTCTTTTTTTTTTTTGGGGGGGGGGGGGGGATTGTGTACATATCCTGATAAAAATAAATTGCATGACTGGCACCATCTGGATGATCAATTAGGAGACAACACCCAGATAATAATGCCAGGAACAAATGTCTTGCACACAATGAGACTTCCATCATTAAGTGAGACTACGCCTTAATTGATCAAACAACATTCAGCTATTACGGTCTGAGGCAAATGCCCTGCACATTTATCAGATTCATGTCATTTCATGGTTGTTATAATATTCTCAAACTAGCCCATTCATGATTCATCTCAAAAAGTTGCTTTGTTTCAACTATCCGGAGAGAACCACAAAATTCACTTAAAGAGGAAACTCTCAAAATCTAAGACACAAGCAACAATTTATGCAGTAGACTAACAGCCGTCCAACCGTGAAAAAATAAGCACTGACAACAATTTTTTTTACTTTTTTAAAAGATGAGTATCAAAAGGATATATTAATGAGACACCAAGGGGGTGACATCCATATGCAAAAGGGGCAAGTCCAAAAATCATGTCCTCAAGCTCCGATGCATGATCTATCTACAATATCCAAAAGAGATACCTTTGTACCACAATCGAGCACTTGGCTCCAACTATGCAACATTATCAAAAGATAGAGCTTGAAATCCTGAAGGGATAAATCTTTGTCCTCAAAAATCCGTCGGTTATTCTCTTTCTAAGTACACGACCGAATAGCCAAAAGAAGCCAATTTCAAAATCCCAAGAACCCAACTCTTCTTCAATCTCTCTCCATGCCACCAAACATCTTCAACATTAGATGATTTTACCCACCTAACACTCAACAAAAGAAAGAGACAATAGCCAAAGTGAAGAGACCCAATGACAATGAACAAAGAGGTGGTCAACTGATTCTTGCTCCTCAAGACACATTGCGCACCTACTTCCTAGATTAAAATTTATTCTTTTAAGCACGTCATCCATGGGAAACTTGCCCTTAGATGCCGCTCATACAAGAAAAGAAGCTTTCATAGAAGCTTTCATAGTTAGGACAATTTGATGCCTAACCGAGTGCATTAAAGAGAATCTGTATAGAGAAGGCCCATCAGGCTGAAGAGACCAAATAATCTTATCATTACCCTCAAATATATCAAACATCCACCTCTGCAAGTAAAGCCAACAAGCTGAGAATGGTTTCCTCTTCCCAAACATTTGAGCTTCTTGAAAAAATAACGTTCAATGCTTCTATTTTCGTAGTGAATCATAGGGATGGCCTATGGCCATTGGTCCCTGTTCCATATAAGACCTCTTGCAATGTAGCATTTTTCAAACGAGCCAACCAAAAAAGATCCGAAAACTGAAGTTTTAAGAGGGTGCTCCCACACCAAGCATCATGCCAAAACAACACTCTAGACCCATTTTCACCTCAAGATTAAAAGAGGCTTAAAAAGGTCCAGACATGCAAGTGTAGGTTTCCACCAACCCACCCATGTGCACATGGACTCCTCTTACTACACCATACGAACTATATGCTTCATACTTGGTCGCAATCACTTTTTTTGACAAGGCGTCTTCTTCAGTAGCAAATCTCCAAAGCCGCCACGTGGTCTTGGGTGCTTCATTCATCGCATGAAGTGTGGCCTAATCCCTAGCCCACAATCCTGCTGGGCACGACAACTCTTATCCCAGCTAACCCAATGGAATCCATTATCACGATCATGCTTAGACCGAAGGAAGGCTCAAGATTGTTTACAATTGCTTAGCAAAAATACATGTAATAAATTGAAAGGCTCCACAGAGTGCTTTGCAAAAGAGTTAACCTTCATCTGGATAACATCTTGGACTTCCACCCAACAAGTCTCTTTTGAAACTTCTCCACAACTGGATTTCTACAACTTTGCACTCAAAAGAAGCACCTAACGGAAGACCCAAACATGCAGAAGGCAGACAACTGACCCCACAACCAAATAAGTGTGCCAAATGTTGAATATCAGAAACCAAATCAGTGGATGGCGAGCCCTTTGAGGATGTTGCTTTGGCCAAAGATGCAATTGTCCACTTCTATGAAAATCTGTATCATGAAGATCATCCATCAAGGATCTTTCTTGATGGTATTGCTTTTGCCTCTATTAGTCTTGATGATGTTAGGGATCTTGAAAATGAGTTTACTGAAGCTGAAGTTTGGAATGCCATCACTGAGTTAGGAAATGAGAAAGCGCCAGGGCCAGACGGTTTCAATTTAGCCTTTTTCCAGCACTGTTGGTCTACTGTCAAGGAGGAAGTTATGGGTTTTTTTGCTGATTTCCATAATAAAGGTGTCTTTGAGAAAAGTTTAAATGCCACTTTTATTAGTTTGATTCCCAAAGTGGCTGGCGCAGATGATATTAAGCTTTTTAGGCCCATCAGTTTGGTAGGGAGTGTTTATAAGATCCTTGCCGAAGTCCTCGCTTCAAGATTGAGGAAAGTTGTTGGTAAAATTGTGGGTCTCTCGCAGCATGCTTTTGTTCCTGGCCGTCAAATCTTGGATGCTGCCTTGATTGCCAATGAGTGCATCGATTCTTATTTAAGATCTGGGATTTCGAGTATCCTGTGTAAGCTTGACATTGAGAAGGCTTATGATCATGTCTCTTGGAGTTTTCTTTTGGCTATCCTTGAGAAAATGGGTTTCCCTAACAAGTGGAGGACATGGATCTCTTTTTGTATTTCCACTGTGCGCTTCTCTATCTTGATTAATGGTGAAGCATCTGGTTTTTTCTCTAGTTCAAGAGGTCTAAGGCAAGGGGAACCTTTGTCGCCTTTATTGTTCATTTTGGTTATGGAGATGCTTAGTAAGTTGGTGATCAAGGCAGGTGAGGAGGGTTTCTTGAATAGCTTTCGGATTAGCAACCCTCATTCCGAGGGTTTGTTGATTTCTCATTTGCTCTTTGCCGATGATACCCTTGTTTTTTGCAAGCCGGATGAAAGTAATTTGGCTTAAGGTGCATCCTTCTGCTGTTTGAAGCTATGTCTGGGCTAAGGGTTAACCTTTCCAAAAGCACACTCATCCCTGTTGGTGAGGTGCCTAATGTTCAAGATTTGGCCCGGTTCTTTGGGTGTGGAGTTGAGCATTTGCCTTCTTCTTATCTTGGTCTTCCTCTTGGTGCTTTTTATAAGAGCATAACTGTCTGAGACCCAGTGATTGAGAAGTTCCAAAAAAAATTGGCAGGCTGGAAGTCTAAACTTTTGTCCAGAGGGGGCAGACTGACTCTTTTGAAGAGCACTTTGAGTAGCTTACCTATCTACTTCATGTCTTTATTCACCATCCCAGCTAGCATTGCTAATCGCTTAGAGAAAATCATGAGAGATTTTCTTTGGAATTCTATTGATAATGGTGATGGCCTCCATTGGGTTAATTGGAACGATGTGTGTCGTCCTAAGCAAGAGGGAGGACTTGGCATAAGACCTCTCCGTGTTATGAACGATGCTTTGAAGACCAAATGGTTGTGGAGCTTTGCAAAGGAGGATGATGCTATGTGGAGAAACGTGATCAAGGCAAAATATGGGGTGGATGAGATGGGTTGGTGGAGTAAGAAGAGTTCTTATGCCCACGGTGTTGGTTGTTGAAAATCCATCTTATCAGGTCTTGGGCGGTTCAAATCTTTAGTGCATTTTGAGGTGAAGGATGGCTCAAGGGTGTTATTCTGGCATGATGTGTGGTGTGGGGAGCGGCCTTTAAAAACTCTTTTTCCAGATCTTTTTAGGATGGCTCGTCTGAAGTATGCCACGGTCCAAGAAGTTGTTTCTTGGAATGGGGACATTAGCCATTGGAACTTGACTTATGTGAGGAATCTCAATGATTGGGAAGAGGACAGTTTTTGTGATTTGTTAGTCGTACTTGCTGGCAAAGAGGTCCTGTCGCAAGGAAAGGATGAGATTGTGTGGCAACTTAACTCTAAGGGATCCTTTAGCATTAAGAGTTTTTGTTCCACACATTCTGATGCCTTGGATGGTTATGATTTTGCGGCTAAGTCCATTTGGAAGTCTAAAGCTCCCACAAAAGTGTGTTTCTTTGCGTGGGCAGCCACCATAGGAAAGATCGCTACTGATGACATGCTTAAAAGAAGAAATTTTAGAGGTCCAAGTAGATGCTCTTTGTGCTTGGAGGAGGAAGAAACCGCGGATCATCTTCTTGTACACTGTCGATGGGTTTCCGCACTTTGGGATTTAGCTCTCTCTCTCATGGGGATTAGTTGGGTTCAACCTTCTAATGTTAGAGATGCGGTAGTAGCTTGGAGGAGAAGGATGAAGAAGAGTTGGGTCCTTGGAGTTTGGAACATGGTGCCTTTGGCTATTTGGTGGACTACGTGGAAGAAGAGAAATCGTCGTACCTTTGATGAAAAAGCCCTATCGTTTCAAGATTTTAAGCTTTATTTTTTGAGGTTGTTATATAGTTGGAGTGTCGGGCTATGTGGTAGCAAAAATTTAAATTTTTTGACTTTTGTCGATTGCATTATGGATGAGAGCTTAAGGGCATAATGTTTTTGTGTTTGCCCCTTTTGTAAATGGGTGACATCCCCTTGGTGTCCTTTCAATATACCTCTTGATTACTTACCCCCCCAAAAAAAAAAAAAATCAGGAACCTCACCAATTGGGATGAACGCACTTTTCAAAAAGTTAACTTTGAGCCTTGACATAGCCTCAAATACCAAAAGAATACATATCAAGTACCCGCAAATGCTCTCACTAGCACTGACAACAATTATATGCTACATCAAGGAACGTTTGCCACACACAAAAACTTAGTTTAAAAAAGCGCGACGCGCATCGAGGCGCAAAGGGTCCCAAGGCGCAAGGCGAGAGCCTCGAGGCAAAGGGGCGTGCCTTAAGGACGCGAGGCGCACTTTTCTAAAAAATTGCAGAAAATTTATTCAAAGAATATATCATGCCCAAATAAGTTACAAACTTGCATTAATACAATGAGCAGATTGCATTACAACTGTTATAAAGCCTAGAATCAATAGAATGGTAGCAAAACGGCATAGAATACGATAAAACAACATTATAATTCACTTAAATAAAAATTCAAAATGTTAAAAATTGAGAATTTTTTTTGAAAATTTACTGACAAGCATGCTCATAATATACATAAATAGTAAAAATGCCTCCTATACTGTTTTGTAAAAAACAAAAAAAGAAAAATTATACTAGCTCACTCACCTAATAAAAAACACCACAAAGAAAAAGAAAACAGTAAATATTTTACTTATATATGATCATAGAGGGGGGAGAGAGAGAGAGAAGACTAAAGAGCAGCCCATCTTGCAGTACCCATCTCACTTTTGAAGCCCCAAAAAATTGCACATCAGCAGCTCAGCCAGACCTGCCGGAGCAGATCACCAGCGACCAGTGAAGATGAGCCACCGGAAAAGCATGAGAAGGGAAGATCGACGCACTTTATCTCCATTAAGCCACAATACAAGCCTCAAATCAAAGAGAAATTGGAATTTCGAAAAATTAGGGTTTTCAAAAAATTAGGGTTTTGAAGATTTGGGCTGAATTTGAAGCAATTTGATGGGGCTTCTACTCGAAATTAGTCAATCATCACTTGCAGATTCGAAGAAATTTTGGCACTGGATGACTAATTTCTCATAACTCTCTCTACCCCCCGTTAAGTGCTATTAGGCGAGGAAAGCGCTGTGCCTTCGCCTCTACTGAGGCACGTATGAGGCGCGCGCCTCCGTGCGTCTTTGGATTTCATTGCGCTTGGGGTCACCTGAGGCGCCGGCCTGGTCGCCTCTCGCCTAGGCGCGCCTCAGGTGTGCTTTTTGAAACTAAGCACAAAAACCAACATCAACATTATTTGTGAATTTTTTTTCAAGCATCTAAAGAAATACAGGATTTATTCATTTCATCTTATGATTCCATATCAGATTTGCTTTTAATTTCTAACTACATCAGCGATTAGCTTTCAAAAGTCATGTCCATGTCTCCCATAAACTTCACATATCTACGAAAAAGTTCAGGTATGCTGAAAGTTTCAGGGGTAATCTCATTTAGACAAAAAGAACAAAAAGCAGTTACATTCTCAAGGATTAAGACAGACTTGCAAGTACAAAAGCAATATGAAGCAACAATGCTTAACAGGTAACCATGACATATCTCAGGTATTAAATATTAAGTGCCCTTTACCTTACTTAGTATGGCAACAACAAGATTAACCAGCTCAATCATTAAATCATCAGCTTCCAAGACATTTTCTTGCAGAACTCGGTCAAACAGAGACGGATGGGCTTTTACAAATTCAATAACTTCGCGAACAATTTTGTTCTTCACCTAGTAGAAAGCGGGAAAAAGGGAATAAGCATTCCGTGCTAGCAAATCAATTTTTGAAGCTCACATAAGTCATATTGTCTAGCACATAAAGTACAGGCATCAGTGACAGATATTTAGATAATTACTCTGCAAAAGAATTGATTTAATGATTTTACCCAAATTCCTGTTGGGTGCTATTTATTTAAGAGATCCAGAACAATTGATATGAAACAAGTTCAGTTTGGAAACAAAAATAAATACATCACTTCTTAGCTTGTATAGAGTGAGTTCATAGGCCACAGATTCCAAGGTACAAAAAGAAACGGAGACTTGTCAGCCAACTGAACACTGAATTGTTCACAATCAATCCCCCAATCGAGTAGATAGCAAATTTAGGCGTAAATTACGAATATTGTACACGTGGTGTGATTACACTGGGGTATGCCCAACGAATTTTGTAATGTTCTCTTGAGTTTTAATAATATACAAGTACTTGCTGACCCCCAAAAAATAAATATAAAAAATACAAAAACGTACCCCATTCCACTCACACCATGAACAAGAAGAAACAAAAACTATACTAAACAATAATACTGAATTCCCAACTACTATAAGTTCCTCTCCCTCCTTTTTGATTTTTTTTCCCCCTTCTTTGACCCCCCTCCTTCTGGAGGGTAGGGGGAATCTTGATATAATTAGCCTACAGCAGGGTATTCTGAAGAGACTGTTTCCATAGGAACCCACATGTGATTATGTGAAAGCCACAGATGGCTTATTTCTTCATAACAAAAGTATTAGAGTCTAATAAGATACTTTGCATTACTCCACTGTAATTAAATCTGAAAAAAGCATGCAAAATGATTCTTTTAACAGCCTAGATAATGGAAAAAGCAATTAACACAGAAGACAAGCAGGAAGGTACGTAGTCTTACACCAAGGATGAATTAGCAACGTAGAAACTCTTGTGGAACTTATGTGCGTGCCACAGGTTGGTAAAACGAACAGGGATAGTATTCAGCTTTGGTCATTTTTAGTTTTATCAACCTATGAATAACAGGAGAGCCCAAACAATAGTAGGAATGGTGTGATTCAGCAACTATCAAATAAGTCCCCCCCCCCCCAAAAAAAACCCTAAAAAAATCCCCAACCCCCTTCAATTGGGGAAATTGACAAACCAACAAATCATAGCAAGATGGCAAAACAAATTTGAGAGAGAGTACAGATAATCTAACAGCAATAAATCATCAGGACAAACTTAGAATATGATTAAACTAGAGGACACATGGAACAGAAGGACAAACCTCGAAAAAATCAGATGTATCAACCAAAGAAGTCAAAGATAACACCAATCTCAACACCGGAGCAACTATTGCTTGTTGCTTATCAATGTCTAAAGAGAATTCCTTTCTTAACACAGCTTCTAATCGCCTTAAGCTTCCCTATTAGACACAATACGTGGGTAAATAGATCTCAAGGGAAAAAAGCTGCTAAGTTGTTGGCACAAAGAAGATGAGATACCTTCAGGGGCATGTTTACTGCCTTGCAGGAGGCCAAATATTCCAAGGCAGCCATGGAGGACAGAACCTGAGCACCAGCCTTTCCATATTTATGACTGATTCTCAATAACAAAGCAAGTTCAGCTTCAAGTGTGCAAGCTCTCTGCAAAGACTCCATAGTGCGCCGACCATCCTAGTGCAGAAACAAGATATTATTTAGAAAAATCTAACACAAAGTAGTCAATAAATATAGCAAACAAAGAAAACAAAGAAAAACCAAACATGACACTGAAAATAACGGAAGATCCAAGTTCCAACATCAATAAACACATACCACATTTTATTAGAAACCAAATTTTTGCTAGAGAAGTGGCAAATAACAAACCAGCGCATATGACATCAAGCACAGAGTCGCTAATGCTGATTGTTTAATCTGAAAGGGGAACAAAACTAATAAATGAAGAGAGCTGGTTCGCTGTAATATTTTGCATTACACCCATGAATTACGAACAATATGGATGTCGGATCACATTTGATCATTCCATGAATAAGAACCAGGAAGCTTAACTGCAATTAATTCTTGTAGAAAACAATCACAAACATGATTTCATGCAAATTCTCCTTTCAAACAAATCAAATGGACATATAAATATCCAAAATATTAAGCTTATTTCCAATATTTTCCTTATTACAGAAAGAGGAGAGGTGGCATTCAAGCAATAGTACAAAAACAGCCATTGAAAGTAACAATTTATCTACAGAGTCAAACCTGCAAAGAGAAGTTGCCGATACTCATCAAGCAAGACCTCAGAAAACCTCGACTCTGAAGTTGATTTAAGAAGAACTTCTCATGATCAATACAAATAAACGCATCCAGCACAAAATGTGATATTGTCTTCCCAGATTCACTACCTTGGGTTGCATCTTTTATGACCTGCAGATTAAGAGGTAAGAGATACAGATTTTAGACTCCCCTCTTCAAAGAAAACAGAACAACCAGCAGCCATGGCATGAATTCGAGAAAGCTTGGCAGAACACCAGATAGTACATTAAAGATATATAGAACACATAACCAAAGACTGCCCCAGATACAGAGAGTAAACTGTGCAGATCTTTTGCGAGTTAATGGATCCTGCACAGATAACCAACATTAACCTTCAAAAAGAAGTAATTCCTATCATCAGTGAGGAGGTCTTGCAACTTCCACACAAAGGGATCACTACAAGAGACTAAAATGCAGAAAAGGAACAATGCAGCCATTGACACTGTCACAAAGCAGTAACTACAATTACAATCAGGTCACTGCCTGACAGTAAGTGACGTGGGAATGCCCACTCCAGCACCTACTCATTCAAGGAAATGCACCTTCCCCTATTATTAGGCTTCTAGGCATCATAATCTCATACGGTGAAGAATAGTTATGGGGAAAAAGAAATTGTCTTGTATGTGCGACAAATAATTATGGACAAGCAGCTCCTATTATAATTCCCCCTTCCATGATCTATCTTTCATTATGGAACTATTCTACATCCTAATAAAAGCTTCCCGACTGCTGCAGTTCTGTCTTCTTTGGTTCATACCATGCTCCTCTCCTCAGTTTCAAGGGCCTTTTCCTGCATTCCAGAAAGAAAACATACTCCCTAGCCCCTTTCCCCCCCCCCCCCGGGGGTCATCTTCTTAACCATAAAATATACAATCCCATACTTTCCTCAGTTGTAAGTTACACAATGCATGAGAATGAATGGCATGAGTGCTGAGGAGTGAAGGACTCTATAATGAACTCCATTGCAGAAGCACAAATAACTACAAAGTCTAAACATCATATCAGAATGCTGGTATTATCGTTACCTACAATACATAAGCAAAAGCAACCAATCCATCTAATCCTAGAAGGTGCCCAACTCAACAGAACTCTGCCTGGAACAAGTTGTTGAGGAGCCTTACTCTAAGCAATAACTAATGTTAAGAGAGGCTCTTATGTTAGGTCCTAGAATTGGAAGCAGTTCACTGCAACTGCTCAACAACAAAGAAGTGACAATTTAGCCAGAAATTTGCTAATTCTGAAAGCTTTCATACGAATCAAGATAAAGGAATCAATCTAAATGCAGCTCCTTCTGGCCATCCAATTCATCCTCTTTCATGACAAATTTTAAAATCCAACACTCTGGTCATGGTTCAGTTTCATTCAAGTTTCAGCATACTTCGTTAATGACAAAAAAATCTTTTTGTCATTGACCACATTGTATGTCAGGACAGGATGAGATGAACAAACCAACACACCAAATCCAGAATAGCTTGAGCCTCTTTCCTCAATATCGAGAAGTTTGCCCGCGTCAGCTCAGCTTGTTCTTTATCCACCTGAAACAGCCATAGCATGTAATCCATAAAGCTCCCAAAATAAAACCAAATTTGAGAATATCACACATGAGGAGACCAGTAAAAAACAATCACAGAGGTAATGCCTAAAATGATACCTTTTCAAGCTCTGTAACTTCACTGTCATGATCAGTACCAAGCAGTAACTGCAGCACCCTCTTTGGTACATCTGGATCAAGCATATGCTGGCAGTACTGGAAGTAGCTCAATAGCAATGCATACTGCCTGAATTTAGGAAGAAATTCACCATGTGATGAACAGTGTAGCAAACAGGGATATAACAGCACCAATCCTTATCAAGGCTCAGGTGCATACCTTCTCCTCAAAGCCTCTGATGATTCATGCCTCAGCATTGCTAAGGTCAGTTTAAACAGCATGGAGAGACAAGCTCCATTTGGTAATTGTTTAAGCATGATGACATCAACAGCTGTGACAGTATCTGAATTTAAACCACCAGCATATAGGTATCGCTCATCCCGCAGCTTAGCCATACATGTGAGAGCAACCTATAATTACTCAAGGTAAAAAGACAATCAGCATCTACAAGAATCACTTCAAATACTACAGAGAATCAGAAGAAAATAGTATTGACCATTTCAAAGAATACCTGAGTCAGAAGAAGCGCCATCTTAAGAGAACAGTCAGGGGAAGCAGAAGCACTCAACGAACCATCAAGCAATCTACGATTACCAGAAAAAGGACTGATTAAGGAATGCATGAACAGAGCATGTGCACTAAGTTTAGGAACTGACTTACTGAAACAAAATTTCAGTATGATCTCCCAGGGACGACAGTCTTCTTGAAACAGAAATCTACAAGAAAAACAAGCATGAAGTCGCAGCCAGTGAATCCATGTTAAGACATGAAAATATGTATGTTAAAAACCTAGAAGAGAAAACAAATCTATCAACCTCAACTGTTTGAGACCAGCCAGTTAGCATATGAAGTTGGGCTGCCTGTTCCTCAAGGTTTCTGTTGTATTTCCAAGCCCATCTCAGCAGCTGTTGTATTGCCTCTCTTAAGTCGGTAAGCTCAACTTCATTTCCAAAGGAACTCAACTGGGGAGTCAAGAAATTGAATATTCAGAATCAAGAATAGAGGGATGGTAAGCATACATTTCACCTTTTTTTTCCCCGGCCAACAGGGGGTGTTGGGGAATGCAAAGCTAAATCTACCGTGATGACTGACATCAAACCTTATGATACTTCTACTTATTGTGAATAGCAAACCTGCCAAAGTCTGTCCCGAAAAGATGCAAGATCAATTAGGCGGTCTCCTCGTTCAGAGTAGTAGTATACACTACCCACGTCAGATGCAGAACTTCGCAATACCTCTTCAGCCTAAGGGGCAAATTCGTTAATTAAACAAAACAGCCTAATAAAGAGGAAACGGGGGCATACAATGATGAAAATATAAGAAGCCAGTTTGAGGACTTACCAGCAGACCACATTTCTTATTAGATAGAACTTGTGAAAAGTCCATACCGTCATCAGGGGGTCTAAATTGGATGATATCAAGCAGTTCTAAGGCCTGAAGATGCAAAGGAGGCATGCATTAGATTTCTGACTTGCTCAAATAAATGAAGGAGCTCCAGCTCAAAGCTTGAGACAACATGTTACATCAGCCAGAAACATAGACTCCTCAGATTAATGCGAAGACAGCCTCCGCTAACAGTGAGACATCTAGGCATGAGAGTATTGTTAGTTTGACGTGAGTTAACATCAGTTGGACACTTGAAAGGATATCAAGAATGAAAAAGACACTGACATCTAGTTCCCTAAGAAAGCAAGTGCCATATAACAGAACAAGAAGTTCATTTATATCCAAATCTCACCAGTTGGGATCTTGGAATGCAATTTTTTCCAAAGTTTGGACTGAGTTCTAGGAATTTCTTAGGATTGAGGACAAATTCAGCATCTCTAATGGATGGTTTTGAAGTAATATACGGACCAAGGTTATTAGAAAATAATAAACTACGTACATTATCCCCTTTGTATCCCTTGTGTGTGTGCACAGCACGCATATACATATACATAACCCATTTGTATCCCTTGTGTGAGGGCATCCATATACACATATAACCCACATTGTATACCTGTCTAAACAGGGGGGGGGGGGAAGCACAATGGCAGATTGTGATACCTTATTCTTACGTATCGTTCTGGTTCCAGAATGATTGTCTCCATTTTGGAGCGCAAAGGCAGAAGCAGTGTCTTGATCACCTTCCAATTCACCCAGATCCTGCCCATATAAACAAGCAAGGGTTTTACGGACCGTCTCTCGATGGTTGACATTTGTGAAATCGCCATAGTGCAACTCCACTGCTAGAAGCTTCAACAACCAAGCTCTCTGAACAACAAGAGAGAAGAGAAGTTAAGAGCTGTGTAAAAGAATTTCATCATAGAAACATAATACTAGACCCTCATGTCTCATGCCGTATCTCCCATTTTGAAATTACCGTCTATACTTCCTTCTTTGACAAGGAAAAGAAGAAAATATAATTCCAACAACTATCTGTATTTCCTTCAGAACATTTTACCTTAATTTCCTCAAGCTGCAATCTACCAGGAACTGCTAGCTTATTAAAACAGAAACATAATTTTACTCACCCAACACATCATGATAACAAGCTATAATAACTAGCATAGCAGAGATACTTATAAAAAATAAATAAATAAATAATTGAATGAAGACAAAATGGAAGAGATTGGAGAACAGATATCAAACTGACTGCGATAACCCTTACGGAATTTAACACCAAAACAGATTTCTGCAGTTTAAACAACAAACCCTGAAAGCAACATATCATGAGAAAAATTAATTGTACAACCTCTCCAAAAGTGCACTCATTCCAGTTGGTGATGTGCCTAATGTTCATGTGTTGGCCAGTTTTTTTGGGTGCGGAGTTGATTATCTGCCTTCTTCATACCCTGGCCTTCCTCTTGGTGCTCCTTATAAGAGCATAGCGATTTGGGATCCAATTATCGAGAGGTTTCATAAGAAATTGAAAGGATGGAAGTCAAAGCTTTTGTCCAGAGGGGGTAGATTGACTCTTTCGAGAAGCACTTTGAGTACTCTGCCCATCTACTTCATGTTTTTATTCACTATCCCAGCTAGCATTGCTAGTCGAATAGAGAAGATCATGAGAGATTTTCTTTGGAATTCCATTGAAGATGGTAACGGCCTCCACTGGGTCAAGTGGAATGAGGTATGCCGTCCTAATCAGCAAGGCGGACTTGGCATAAGACCTCTTCGTGTTATGAATGAAGCGTTGAAGACCAAGTGGCTGTGGAGGTTTGCTAAAGAGGATGGTGCCATGTGGAAAAAGGTGATTAAGGCAAAATATGGGATAGATGCGTTGGGTTGGTGGAGTAAGAAGAGTCCTTATCCTCATGGGGTTGGTTGTTGGAAATCTACCCTTGCAGGTCGTGAGCGTTTCAAATCCTTAGTGCATTTTGAGGTGAGGGATGGATCAAGGGTATTATTTTGACACGATGATTGGTGTGGGGATCGTCCTTTAAAGAATCTTTTTCCTGATCTTTTTAGGATGGCTCGTCTAAAGAATGCCACGGTCAAAGAAATTGTCTCTTGGAATGGTGACGTTAGCCCCCGGGATTTGAATTTTGTTAGGAATCTTAATGATTGGGAAGAGGATAGTGTTTGTAATTTGTTGGCCGTTCTTGCTGGCAAAAAGGTTCTGCACCAAGGCAATGATGAGATTGTGTGGCCAACAAGTTCTAGGGGTTCCTTTACTGTAAAGAGCTTTTGCTCCACACAATTTGAAGACTTGGACGGATGTTTTTTTTCTTGCCAAATCCATTTGGAAGTCTAAAGCCCCCACAAAAGTGTGTTTCTTTGCTTGGGCAGCCACCTTAGGCAAGATTCCCACGGACGATATGCTTAAGAGTAGAAATTTTAGAGGTCCAAGTAGATGCTCCATGTGTTTGGAGGAGGAAGAAACTGCGGATCATCTTCTTGTACATTGTCGGTGGGTTTCCTCGCTTTGGGCTTTATCTCTCTCGCTTATGGGGATTCGTTGCGTTCAACCTTCTAATGTGAAAGATGTGGTGGTGGCTTGGAGAAGAAGGATGAAGAAGAGCTGGGTCCGTGAAGTTTGGAGCATGATTCCTTTGGCTATTTGGTGGGCTACTTGGAAGGAGAGGAATCGCCGTATTTTCGAGGACAAGACCTTGTCACTTCAAGATTTCAAGCTCTATTTTTTGAGGTTGTTCTATAGTTGGTGTGTGAGGCTTAGTGGTGACAAAGAGTTAAATTTTCTGGCCTTTATCGATTGTATAATGGATGAGAGTTTTAAGGAGCTAATGCCTTTGTAATGCCCTTTTGTACATGGGTGACATCCCCTTGGTGTCCTTTTAATATACTTCTGTGATTACTTACCCCCAAAAAAAAAAAAAAAAAATTAACTGTACAAATACAATGCCTCTAATAGAGGCTCGAAATACATTTTGAGATGTCCAAGAATTGGATACTGACAATTAGCCAAGGACAAATCAAATGCAGTGTCAAATTGTCGAAGAAGGAACAATGATACAAAACTGATGATGCCAAATTCATGAAAACAAAGACCATAAATCAGACATGTAACAGCAGATTTAACACAACGTCCCGGTGGAGTGGGAACACAGATTTTCTGTACAGTTCCAATGTAAGAAGAAAATCATTAAAAAAATGAATTAAGCTTTAAAAAAAGGGTAAATAAACAAACTAAACCACCAACACTTAGTAAACTCATCCCAGGTGTGGGCAACCTGCACCGACGAGCAAAAGGGGTACTTCCAAGAAACCACAAAAACTTTTCAAAATAGTTTTAAAAGAAATAAATCCTCCAGAAAGATGTTGCTGGAAAAAGAAAAGCAAATATGAAGTGACAAGCATCTCATGCATCAACAATAAGCATTTTTTTCCTTGGCCTTGGATCATAGCTAACGTGACCAGTCACAATCTGAATGACCAGACATTGTCATGTTGAGTGAAATAGACATACAAGACATACGCAGTCACAAAAACATGACTGTGTGAAGGGAAGAAGCACACGAGAACAGACATTGACAAAACAGCAGCCAAAGGGACCCAAAAAATGTGCGAGGGAAAGATAATTTTAAACCAAGTCACATAGATAACCTGGCAAAAAAACAATCAACACAGTAATGAAGACAGGTGAAGTGAAACCATAGGACGAGACATAAACAGAAAGGCACGACAGCATTAACCTGATGGAGAGAGCTTATGCGAAGAGCCTGTGCACTATTTCTTTTAGGAAGTGGAGCAACTCCAATTGTATCCACGTGCTGCAGAAATTTGATAGAAATTGAGCAGCAAAAGTGAGGCAATTACAGAAGCAGCTTCCACCAAAAAAAAGGGAAAAGAGACAAAAATTGACAGAGAACCTTTACGAAGAATTGATATCGTTTATTACTCAGCAGATCCATCACAGGACAAGATGTAAGTTCATCAACACATAGCTCATAAAGAAGCTGCATACATGAAGTATTTTCAGCGAAGATTAGACAAAGACCAACATTAAATGTGCCAAGGATCATAAATAACACACTAAATTAAACACTAACCTGAAAACAAAATTCATGAAGCATTGCGTTCACATCAGGTCCCAGAAGTTTCTCCAACATGTCAAGAATAACCCTCAAGCAACTGTGTAAGGCACCATCAGTACACAAATTGCAATGAAAGCGGATGAACCATAGTCAAGGAACCATAACATTCAAACCTGTAATGAAATCTTGGCTGCAAGACCGTCCGTTCTATTGGTGTATCAAGATCAAATTTGAGAAGCAAATGAGTAACATTTGGTGCTGGCCTACTGATGTTGTCAATTAGAAGCTGTAAAACAGATATTGGATTTTTCCAGCAGCGCATCAAACACCAAATCTCATAACAAAGAAACATATCAACACCAGCAGTACCTGAAGTATGAGTACACCCAAATCAACACTGCAGTTTTCTATATTCTGGCTTTCTTGCAACCGTGTCTCTAAACAAGAAGCATAATCCTCAACCAATGAGTTGGCAGCATTGCATTTCACCAGCAACTGAACAAGCCCAACCATACGAGAGCTAGCAAAGGCAAGGATGGGAAGTAAGAATTTCTCACAATATCTTTAGCTCTTTGTCCACTTGTAAAGCAAAAGTAACAATCAAAGAGAAATAATTTGTGCAAAATAGAGACTCACGTCCAAACTTTAAAAAAGAAGATCAAGATGCAAAATATTTTAAGAACCACAGTTTGAAGATACAAAGGATCTAAAACATAAGATTACAGCAGAGATGATACAAAAACTGGATACCTCAAAGCACTCATGATCTTGATGGAGCATTGTTGGACGAGGGGTTGTAGATCATATCTCACATACTCCAACAGAGATACAATTTGATTATGATCTTGAGCGAGTATGACATCCAAAGGCTGCCCTTAGAAAGGACACTATGTTAAATATTGAATCAAAGAAATAGTTCATCATTTGATGATTAAACAACAAAGTCAACTCATTTGTTCAATATTTTAAAGGAATTTCGACATACACATGGAAAATAGAAGGAATATCCAATTCCTACAGCACCATATCAATTCCAACAAGATTAATAGAGGAAAGGGATGCAAGAGAGAAGAAAAAAAACAAGATTTATGAATACTTCATTTTGAAAAGCACACCCCTAGATGCAAGGAAGCAAGCTTGGCGCCACCAGCATAGTCAAGTCCAGAGGTCCAGTATGGTGTAGGTAGGGCTGCGCATTATCCCATATTGGACCGAAGACTGGTGTGGAATAGGCCAATGTGAATTTGCTCTAGTCCTCATTCAATCCTTTGGTCTTATCCAGTCTTTAGTCTAGTGAGTTGAGCGAATTTTTTTTTAAAACAAATAGAAGTTCCAGCGCCTTACAATTACAGTTTGCCTCCCACTAGTCTCCCCTCTCAATCTCATTACTCTCTCACATAACCTTCGCACTTCAAACACATCCCCCTCCTCCCTCCCTCCCTTCCTCCCTCATCCAACCATTAATTAGTCTCTACGAAAGCACAAATGGCTAACGCTGCTCAGTGGGCCACTCAATCAATGCTCTGGTCTCTGGTTTTATTTGTTTTCTGACTTTCTCCTTCATCAACCACTCAATCGTTTCAGGCCAGCCACATCCTACAACTGAAATGAAGCTAAGCCTGCCCCAAGTCCTCCCTGCCTCTTGCTCAAAGTGTCGAATTTTTTTTTCTTTTTTTTGTTCTGTTTATGCTGTTACTCAGTGAATTGTTTGGTGCTGGTCTTATTTTTGTCCTATACAACCCACGATACATTGTTTTGAGTTTTAAAACAACATTCCCTCCTGCAAGGCCCATCCTTAATTTGGTCTGATCCCAATCCTGTCCACACTAACCTAGTCTGGTCCTATTTTGGACCGATAAATCCCCCTAAGTGTATTCCTAACCCAAGGTCAAGATCGTGCCATTTTTCATGTGCCTTACGGCAAAAGGCTATGATAAACCTCCAAAAATGTTATATATTTATTCTTTTCCTCATCCCCAAAAAAAAAGAACAGACCTCCAAAAATGTCGAAATTTCCCTGAATTAGCTCTTAGCCAAACCATCCATGCAAAATCCCTAAATAATTTCAGCACATCCGTTAATCTATAACTCGCAGCCATTCACAGAACTCAAGAGCAAAAAAATTGGACCTGGCACAACCTTCCAGATGTAGCAAGGATGGCCAAAGGCAAGGCAGATTAAAAATACCTATGGGTGTCCTGGGCCACCGTTCATTCAAAAAAAAATTTTATACAAAAATCATTGTAAACTTTAAACGGGACACCGATAAAAGTTAACAACTATTAACAAACTCTAGGAAATTTAAAAGTGGGACACCATTGAACAAATTTACTGCCACCGGCAACAGGTGCATTCTACTTCATTGCCGGAACTAAAGCATCGTACTTCATCATCAGCAGCCCCCCTTCTTCTCTTGAAAGCATCACCTTTGTTACTATAAAAGCATTCATGCGTTTCTACTCTCTTTTTTTTTGGGGGGGGGGGGGGGGGAGGTGCCCAGAAACTGAAGTCCACGATTATTTTAATGCCATCTATTCTCCTCCACTTACCAATGACATTTGTTCAACCTTTATTTTTATTTTTTTGATGGGAACAATTGTTCAACCTTTATGTAACATGCAAAACATATGTTGAGTTCCTTGAGGACACATCCTTTTTAGATGTTCAAACACATAATTTGTGGTATCATAGTTGCCATCTTAGTGTCTTGTCCCTTTTTTAGTACAGTTATTTAATTAACTAGTGCAAACTAAGCTTTCAGAACAAAATATAAGCATTTTTCAAAAATTTGCACCACGAACCCATGAAGTGTGCCTCTTGCCCCAGTGCAATGAGCACCCTTTCCACCTTGATATGCTCGGTGTTTTTTTAACTAATAGAATATACATGGCGTACTGGATAACATTTCAGGGTGTGAACCACAACCCCCCCCCCCAAAAAAAAAGCCCAAAAAAACATATGAAGAGTTTGAGACACGTGCCAGCAAAGGCTCTTCACGAAAGCTTGCAGAATTGACAACATTAACAGGATCAGAGTCCCTGCCCAAAATTTATTTTTTTAAAAAAACCACACACACACAAGTAGTATGGATAGCACACCACAATAGCACACAAACAAGCATTTTGAAATTCATCACCTGGTAAAGAGGACGCCAATGATCAGCAAGCTGTAAATCCTTTCCCAAAACAAGAATTATAATTTCTAGAGATAAATGCACCGCTTTCTCCAGAAGGTTCCCATAAATTTGACTAGTACGCTCAGTAATGAGAGTGTTGACACCAGGTGTAAGAATAGCCATCAAGTTTCTGAACACTGTTTTACCACTCATGAAATCCTGTAAAGAACACCATGTATATATACATAATTATATGTGTCAAAAGAAGACCAATGACAAAATCAACATGCAGAAATTAAATGCCATTACATGCGATGGACAAGACAAAGAATCAACACATCCTTTACAGGACAATTCATTCCACAAGTCAACACGTTAGATACTTGGTTGCATGGAGTGTGCCTTCAATGCAGCCTTAATTAAAAATCCACCAGTTCAGAACCACATTCTAGATTGCCCTCTCCCCTCACACATACTTAGAAGAGAATTAGGCAGTTGAGTTGAGTTGAGTTGACAATTGACTGCATGAAAGGTCTATCCACACAATTCAGGACATTGTCGGTCACTAATTTAGTCTGCTTAAATTTAGTTAGTATGAATCGTATGACATACCAATAATGCCATCAATTAAATTTCTAATAGCTTGCACACTTTGACAGTCACATTAAATTTGCTTGTGCACAATCAAATTTTGTTTGTTAATATCATTACAAACAATCCTTAGGAATCTACCAGAATAAAAGAGGTCAAACGCCATCCATGAAAAGTGGATACCAACAGTAATTTTGGTCAATATCCCCCACTAAATTCCCTTGTCCATATGAGGATTGTAAGAAGACTTTGAAATATGATGCTGAGCCTAACAAAGCATTAATACAGATTACAGAGCAATCACGATATCACACAGATATCTTCAATGTTTCAATAAGAAGGCCCAAAGCTCCAGCCAGACTAATGAGCTAAATAAAAATATATCAACAGTAAGCATACTCTCATTAGCTCAACAGCAGGAAGCTGCACTTGGAGTTGAGCAGGCTGCTGAACTGTTGAAAGCTGCAACTGGTCGACAACACTGTCAATATCCTCGTCTGTTATCTCATATGTGCTTAGCATCCTGCAAAATCGACAAGTACCCTCATGTAAACTCAACTCCTACATGGGGGGAAAAGTTCTCCCTTTCTGAAACAACACCCAATGTAGTCACACTTTAGCGAGGTTTGGGGAGACCCAAATGTAAGCAGCCTTACCCCTATGAGCATTTCAACTAGCAGAGAAGCAGATTCCTATGGGCCACAAGAAAGAAAGAAACAACCACACATAGGTCACCATAATACACGCAATGTAAGAGTGGACGGACAATCGGACAAGGCTTAGGCACAGAGAATGAATATCCAATGTGCACATTCCATTGTCATAAATTGCACATATCGTACAAGCTAGTAAATAAAGTTGGACACTGGTACAGAGAACCCAAGTTCAGAACCAGTCAAATAATGGTCTAGAATAACTGTTGGTACTGCACCATTGACTGATACTAGTGATAACGCCTATATTGGCCCGCTCCTGTCTAACACCCAGCAGTATCGGGAAAAAAATTATGTTTAGTTTTTAGAAAACTTCAGTTCTTATATTTTAAATTTTTAGACAGAACAAATTCACTGCAATGGTCCACAATTCTGAAAATCACTTTTCAGCAAAAACCAAAACAAAGGCCATTGATTGGTTTAGCTAAATGATACCGTATTACCATCTGACGATGAGTCGACTCACATTTGGAAATGCTGAAGACAGGCAACTACCAACTGCCATTTTTCACAGGCGTCTGCATAGGCTCTTTGGGGAAAAGGCCCGAAGACTTGACCATAAATGAATCTAAATATACCAATGAACCTGCAAGAAGTAACATCTAGATAGGTTAGCCAAGCAAAAAGGGAATGAATATGTGCGCCTCCCCCCCCCCCCAAAAAAAAAAAAGCATACTTAGACTCTTCATTTCACCAAAGCACCTATAACAGACACTCACACTGTAACAAGGGTATGGATGCTTGACACCTTATTTTAGACCTGCAAACTTGAAGCTTTCCCAAACACAGATGAGCCAGACGCTTGGACACCAGCCATGCCCAACACTTCCAGCCAAGTCCAAACATGAGGCGCACTTGAATTCTAGAATGGACAACTATGACATTATGGGCGTTTAGATTTGTTCAAAACTTACCTCCCCTCACCGCATCTATATGTTTTTTTTTTTTTTTTGCATTTTTCTTTTCTCTGTGACTCTCTGGCAAACAGTGTTTTGCCGCACACGCGCCTAAAGATAGACATGTATCTACACATGGATATGTGTGTGTTTATGTACACACATATGAATGATTATTGAGTTAATTTGAGTTAATATTTCTGTGTGAGAAATTTCCCTATAGGAATTTGCTCTCAGAGCACCCTACATCAATTATTCCCCTTGTTAGGAATTGCTCGTAGAACATCCTTCATCAATTTGGTATCAGAGCGATTCAACCCTAGCCACTGGCAATTTCCTTTGCTTTCTGTTCCTTTGCTTCCGTGATCAGTCCACAAACAAAGTTTGCTATTCACATTGACGGAAATACACTGTTGAGTATCAGTTTAAAAAGGGGGGGGGGAAGAAGACATCTAATCCAATCCAAATCCTTCAAATCTGATTAGTTGATTACAGCTGGATATGCTCTTTTTTAAGATCTGTTTTCATGTTCTACATCTGGTGATTTGTTTTGACACTCGAACCAACATGGTTACTGAAAAAAGAACTTCAAAACCAACTGTTAAAACTTGGAATTGTCCCATCATCCAGTGATCTTATCGACATGTTAGACAAACTTGGAAGCCTTTCGTCTCAAGTATATCAGGACCTTCCAAAATCAATACAAGATGCGCTATTGCCTCTACAGGGAGTATGCTCTCAGAAGCGCTGGCGAATCATGCAAATCTTGATGTTTAGATTTCTCTTGCTTTATGTCTCTCTGAGCTCATACGGATTACAGCATCAAATTCCTCTTGCGAAGATGAGCCGATGAAAAAAGCCTTTCGGTCATCCTTTCAAGCCCTAGCTAATAGTAGTAACAAATCATACCATAAGAGACTTCACACCAATGCTATTAGGTCTTGAATGCGATGCTCTTGTCCTGGACATTTTCCACTATCTTTTACATCAACTAAACATTATCATTCTTCTATGATGCTCGCATATATAGAACCCATCCTTGTCGGTATTCTCGCTGAAGCAGATAACCTTTTGTTGGAATTCCTTGTTTCATACTCTCAGTGCCAATCTATGTAGTAATGTTTCCTTTACCGCTCAAGCTATATTAATAATAGGATATTGGACACATATGCATCTCGGATCTCGCTTCAAGAAATTATCTCAACTGTAGATGAGATTATGCAGATCAAGGACAATAAAGGTCTCACGCTGGTCAAACCGAGGGAGAAATCGTAGAAGGCAATGCATGTAAAAGTGCTACGCTAGATGAGGAGTGTCAAAAGCTACAAATGAATGCAAGCTAGTGCCTACTACTAGGGATGGTCAATTTTAGCATGTAGAATTACCAGAAGTTAAACATCTCGAGATATCAAGACTAGAAAGTGAACAGGCTGATTTATATATCCCTAATGACCTCAAGTGGGCAAGAAGCTACATCCACCAATTGCATTGCTACTTTTTTGGGAGAAGCTCCACAAATTATAGTTTTATCATATGCCCGACAAAGTGAACCTGGTTTCTCGTTCTACCCCTGTATAAAACTCGAGAACATGTTTTTCCCAACCGGAAAAGAATGATGCAGGATAAGAATAAAAGAGGAACAAGAAGATATGGATATATCTTAATATTTGATAAATGAAGTATTTTGATATTTTATTATCTTCATAGTTTATCATTTAAGAATATATTATCTTTTAGTCATATCTTAGTTAAAAAATAATATCTTTGTGATCAGGTTACCTTTTAGTTTCCTTATTGTTTTAAATCTCTTTTCTATTTAAACTCCCTATTATGCGTTAGGGAGTCAGACTTGATGATTAAAATTGAATTGAATTTTCAGAAATATTGAGAGTGTTCTCTTGATTGTGTGTAAGATTTTCCCCCTATAGGAATTGTTCTCATATCGTCCTATATCAATTATTCCCCTTCATAAAAATTTCTCTCAGAACGTCCTACATTAATTCCCACAATCTTCCCACACTTTTGCGAAGTTGTTTCTCTACCCCACACATTTGGGTAGGGCCTAATATCTCTCATCTGC
The DNA here is from genome assembly GCA_029747015.1 of Carnegiea gigantea. NCBI lineage: Eukaryota > Viridiplantae > Streptophyta > Magnoliopsida > Caryophyllales > Cactaceae > Carnegiea > Carnegiea gigantea. The sequence continues at coordinate 49,284 of JAKOGI010000326.1, forward strand.
TTCAAAGTGTTGTCACCCTCCCAACCCCAATGTACCACCAACAAAGTTGGCCAACGGCTGGCAAAGGACCGGTGAACTTTAACAACAGCCACAAGGTAGCAGTTGTCTCACTCGTCACATGCTTTCGCATGTCAACAAATTCCCAGCATCACAACTGATTTTCTCACTCCTCAATGCCTCCACCTACCTCTATCCACTAACTATGACCCCTTCCTAGTGCAGGCTGCCACCAATAAATCCACAGGTCCAACAATCTCCACAGCATATAAGGAGTTTTGCACAAGCAGCAGAGTAGAAAAAGAAAAAGAATGAGGAAAAGCAAGATATGGGATGCAACTTGCGACAGCAATGGTAAGGGAAGATGGGGAGGGAGGACAGGAGTCCGTAATTGCCACCAACCCTGATTGCTGGTCCCAGAGGGCAACTGTCATTTGCCCCAGCATGCATGGGCATCTTTTGACTGAGAGGAAGAGAAAAAAAGGTAGTACAGAGAAGAGAGATAGTCAAGGATTAGGGAGTATCATAAGAAGCAATTAAGACATCCAAATAAATCTGAGTCCTTTAAGGATGTTTTCAGAGTTTTACCACACTGGGAAATTTGTGGCAAACCTCAATGCTACTTTTATTGGGTTGATTCCTAAGAACGCCAATGCAGAGGATATTAGAGACTACCGATCGATCAGTTTAGTCGGATGCATTTACAAACTTCTTTCTAAAGTTTTAACCCAAAGATTGAGAGCTGTTATAGGGTCTCTTATCTCTGAGAATCAGAACGCCTTTGTAGGGGGTCGTCAGATTCTGGATGCCATACTCATTGCAAATGAGCTTATTGACTCTAGAATCAAACCCGGGATTCCGGGACTTGTCTGCAAATTGGACATTGAAAAGGACTATGACCATGTCAATTGGGAGTTTTTTTGATAGGTCAATTGGGAGTTTTTGATTTATGTCTTGAGTAGAATGGGATTCGACGAGAGGTGGATCGCTTGGATTCGAGAATGCGTCTCTTTAGCTTCCTTTGCAATACTTGTCAATGATTCTCCTACAGATTTTTTCTCAGCTTCTAGAGGCCTTCGCCAAGGGGATCCAATCTCTCCTCTTCTGTTTTTGTTGGTCATGGAAGTTATTCACCAGAATGTTGCCTGCAGCTACTTCAGCAGGTCTCCTATCTGGGTTTTCAGTGGGCTAACTACCATTAATGTATCCCATCTTCTCTTTGCTGATGATACAATCATTTTTTGTGACAATGATTGTGAGCAGATGGTGAACCTGCGTTGTATTCTCATTTGGTTTGAAGCAGTGTTTGGTCCACGAGTCAACTTGGCTAAAAGCTCTATTTTGCCCGTGGGTCAGGTGGATAATATCTAATTGCTAGCGGGTGTGTTAGGATGCACCGTGGATTCTTTTCCTACCTACTATCTTGGTCTCCCTCTTGAAGCAAAATTCAAAGATAAATCTATCTGGGAGCCAGTAGTGGAAAGATTTGAGAAAAAGGTCTCTGGTTGGAGAGCTAACTATCTTTCCAATGGTGGTTGACTCACTCTCATCCGAAGCGTTCTTTCTAGCATTCCCACTTATTTCCTATCTCTTTTTCCGATACCGGTGTCAGGGGCGGCCAAGTTGGAGGCCATTCAAAGGAAATTCCTTTGGGGCTCCTTCGATGCTGATTTCAAGTATCATTTAGTCCGATGGGAAGCTTTCCATGTCAAGAGGAGGGTTGGGAGTTAGAGACCTGAAGCTCTTCAATGAGGCTATGGAGATTCATGAATGAGAAGATCAACCTTTGGAGGAGGGTGATTTGTACTAAGTATGGTGAGGAGAGACTCGGATGGTTTCCTTCTAGACCTAATGGTCCTTATGGAGTAAACCTTCGGAGGTTTATTTGTTAAGGATGGGATAGATTTTTTCCTCATCTTTCTTTTGAGGTGAGCGCTGGCTCTACCATTTTGTTTTGGCATGACCGTTGGTGTGAAGGTGCTCCCTTGAGGGACCTTTTCCCTTCTCTATATGCTCTTGTGGAGAATAAAGAAGCTACTGTGGCTGCATATTGTGACAATGTATCTGGGTCGTGCATTTGGTCACCTATTTTTATTCGTGAGACCTTAGTGGATGACGTCTCCCTCATAAGCTTGCTTATTAGACTGAATGGGATTCTTATTGGGTAATCCTCTCTTGATTCAATCAGATGGGATCTCAATTCTAAAGGGAACTTCACGATGAAGTCTTATTATATGAGGCTTGCCTCTGTACCTTCTTCACCTTTGCATCGAATATGGGGAATGTGTTTTTCATGGAAGATTATTTGGAAATCTCTAGCTCCATTTAGAGTGTCTTTTTTTGTTTGGGAGGCTACCCATGACAGTATTTTGACTTACGATAATTTGCAAAAAAGGGGTAAGATCTTGGTGAATTGGTGCCCGTTATACAAGGCTGCAGCAGAATCGGTGAACCACTTATTGCTTCATTGCCCTTTTGCAAGAGCTCTTAGGGATCTAGCCTTTAGTTGCTTGGGAGTTTCTTGGGTTATGTCCAATTCTATTTCGGATCACCTCTATGCATGGGAGGGGCTTTTTTGGTAGGAAAGCGAAAAAGAAGAGTGCCAGATTATTTCCACATGCAATTTTTTGGAGCATTCGGCGTGAAAGAAATAGGAGAGTCTTTGAGGGTGTGGAGATGCCACTTCAATGTTTTCAAAATTATTTCATCAAGTCTCTCTATTTTTGGGACAAAGGGATCTTTTGTTACTCTTCTCTTGATCTCTTAGATTTTGTGGATACTGTGCATATGGGATGTGTATAGGCCTTTGTAAGATGCTAACTTTGCATCCAGCCTTTTGTTAATGATATATATTTATTCTTTTCCTGATCAAAAAAACTAAATCTGAGTCCTTGATCTCTTATCTAAGGGCTCTCTACACACATGTACACGTATCTCAAAGATCAAATGAAGGAACGCCATTACCTGCGACCTTTATCACTTGGATCTCTTTCCTCAGAGATAAGAGCATTCACAAGGTTTATGAAAGAAATCGTAGATGGATAACGTTCTCTTCGTGCCTCAATCTCATTTAACTCAAACTGCATATCATAAACCTGCAATGAGATCATCATATCAGTTAAACAGGTCGATAAAAATATACAAAAATAAAAATAAAACCAGTGACAACACCACAAAGGCAAGGTCTAATCGAGCTACATGCAGTAACCCTTCCCTCTGCCAAGCATAAAGGCCATTTCCAAGAGAACCAAAAAAGATTTTTGAAATTCTTTGGAGGAAATGAAAGCTTTCAAAAGCAAATTGCAAAAGACCAGAGAATAAGGCAATAGTTACATAATAAATAAATAAATAAATAAATAAAATGGAACTGTAGACAAAACAATTAGTACCAACGCTAAGAACACATTAAAGACATATGACATAGTACCAGGCATCAAAAACATAGAAAACTAAGATAATGAAGTCATAGACATTATAGAAAACAGGTAAAGGAAATGCACATAGAGTCAATAAGACAATAAGGGTTAAGCCAACAAGGGCAGGCAAACAGAGGAAGACACACTAAGGAGTATGCATGCATACAGCATACCTATTACTAACAAGCTAGAATGTTCCAGAAGCTCAAAGGGGAAAACTAAAGACCAGTTGTCGGTGACGAAGGAAAAGTTAAAAGGAACCTTACTAAGGTACAGAACCCCAGTCTCGGACCTCCACAGAGTCCTATCTAATCATAAAATACATCACCAAGTGAAGAACCATTGGGCTTTATGGAGAAACAAGAAAGGAGAGCATCCAATCATAAAATGTGCAGTTGCAACCTTAAACCGCTAATTTGCCCAGAGAATTGGCAGTCAATCAAAACTAGAAACAGAGAACAAGTACACGGTACTACGCCAACAGAGATATTGTATTCCTTCATCACATGAACACCCAAGTTGCGAGTTAATGAAACTGACTCTACGATGTTAGGCAAGGGAGGACATGATAGCCTTGGGAAACTAACCCATATCTGATCAACCAACCCAACAGACCAGAAAAACAACACCTAGACGACTCATACGGAAATTGATTGAACCAGAATGGATCTGAAGCAAACCAAACCACCGGGATTTTCCTGAGTCCTGACTAGAGTACTGAATTTGTGGACATGTTTGCTTGCAAAGCCAAATATACCAAACATGAACTAAGAAAAAAATCCAGAAAACCCTTTTCAGTCAACCTCAAATTAACCCCATCTTAAACCCAAACCAGACAACCCATTTTCCAAGTCTATGCATCAATGAAGGATAACTAATACAGCATAAGCAAACACAACAATCATAAAATTTAACTAAGAGACTTACCAAGCTCCCAAATTAGCCAACATTAACATAACAAACTGTTTGAAACTAAATATCCTAACTCATCAGCTCGGACAAGCAGACAACCACACAAACAATTATAAAGGATTGACCTCACCTGGAGCACAACCATTTACAGTGTTAATCACTAAATTTACCACTTATCGATAATATAACTTATCTAGAATATAGAAACTGCAAACCTGGGTAGAAATTGGGTGTGTGCTGCTGCCAACTTGAGTACCAACTACTACAGGCAAATCATACTGCTCAAGAAAACCCCATATAATATCCTTCATCAGAGGGGAAACATTAATAAATGTTGCAATCGCATCCCTTAAGGCACCCTGTACAAACATATATAAGCAAGTGAATGGTTATTCAATATTCGCTTCATACCATGATTAAGAAAGAGTAAAAGAAAACCACCTTTAGAAAAGGAGGCACATTTTCATAACTAAGGAGCTTGAACAATGGCTCAATGTCAGGGAACCAGTCCTTCCTCTCCACAGGATTTCCGTTTTCCATCACCTGCAACAAGACATTTTTACATGGATGAAATTCTACAAACGAAATCTGCAGGTAATGCTTTCTTAACAGACCCCAGAAAAAGAAAGGAACAGGTGAGTTTTTATTGATAAAGAAAAGAAGAATGTGTGTGTGTGCGCACCCGCACGCGCACGCTCATGGTTCTATACAACGCTACCATCCTACAAAAGGCCACACAGTACACACATCCAATATGTAAACTACAGAAAATCAACAACATCAAAAGAAGAATAACAGAAAGGAGGAGTTTGAGTCGGCAATCGCTTTTTCAATAGCAAATACAGTTCACTTTGAGCAAAACCTCTTATGAAGTTATGAAAAAAATCAATCTACAGTTCTCCACAAACAGATCTATGTTTCATGGTGGCACCATGTAAATCAATATTTGCACATAAACTAAGCAACCCAAAGTCAGCAAACACGAACCATAGTGCAAGAATAAAATATTAGCAAAAAATAAAATTTTAACCTTTCGAAGAACGTTCAAATATGCTACCAATGCTTTAGCATCCCCCTCCGGAAATTCGGGCAACATGGACCCAGTGGTCTGAAGAGATTGCTTGAATTTCTCCGCATATATTGATACGCAGTCAAACAAAGTGCTCCAGGAAACAGAACGAAATGTTTTTCCTTGAAGCAGCTCATATACCTTCGCAGCACTCTCTTGACTAGAAGCCTGAAAGAAAAACAAACATATTTCCAAAAAAAATGACCAGAACAGACAATACTCACTATTGATTAAGGAGGAAAATGAAAATAGAACTTTTCCCATACCAAGGCACCCAGTATGTTCAAGAATGCAACCAGAGTCTGGAAATTAGTATGATCTTCCCCAGCAAAATTAACAAAGGTCCACACAACCTCATTGCCTGATAGAAGCTCTGGTTCTTTCTGGAGAATAACCAAACAAATAAACCGGATAAATAATTATCATGTCATGAACACAAGGGATTAAACAATCAAGCAAACATGCAGAGTGCATTGAAATACAATCTTTTAAAAACTTTTGACGAACAACATTCTGCTACCTACACCTCTAACCCATAGCCCCCCCAACCAATCTGCATGAGGATAGGTTAGTTACTAGTAAACTATGGATAATTGCATCACCATAAAATGATGTTCCCTCAAGAAAAGAAACCACTGCAGCATATTTCCCCAGATAGATTTTCGCAATCAGGCATTAACACTCACAATTGAATGCCAACATAGCAGAACGCTAGAACCATTAACTTCTTTGTCCACTAAAGTTTAGTGAATTAATATTTTTAACTCGTGTCCTTTTTTGAATGGGAAGATTGTCACGGTAAGATCTTAACCTTTGATAATTTACAAAAGAGGGGTAAGATCTTGGTCGAAAGATGTTTTATGTGCATAAATGGTCTAGAAACTACAAACCATTTACTTCTCCATCCCCCGATTGCTAGATGCCTGTAGGATTTAGCCTGTAGCTGCTTGGGCCTACATTGGGTGATGCCAAGTTCATTGAGTCATTAGTTATCGATGTGCGAAGGTTTTTGCGGGAGAAGGGCCAAATTTAAAGTCTTCCGAGCTAGTCTTCGTGCTATCTTTTGGTTATTGTAGATGGAAAGAAATAGAAAAGTTTTTTATGGGATGGAAACCTCCTTAGAGCGGTTAAAGGATGAGTGGCTCAAGACTCTTTTCTTTTTTGAAGACGAGGTTTTTTGTTCCTCCTCATTGAAAATTATTAATTTTGTGGATAGCTTATTCTTGGGCTGCAATTAATTTTTTGGGATGCTGAATTAGCATCCTTCCTTGTCTCTTTTTTTAATATTTTCATATTTTTCTTATCAAAAAAATTATATTTTTGACTCGTGTCTTCTGCATCATTCACAACTTGAGGTTAAGATATTGATTAACTGAGTGACAATTCGAGGAGAAATTCCTATAAGAACAAGAAAAAAGAAATGTTCACCCCCACTTATTCTCCTAATTTACTATATTTACACAATTCCACAGTGAATCCAAGCCTCCCGTCACCTCATCACCACCTAGTCTCCGGTTGGCAACATTTGCAACCGACAGTGCTGATCGTTGACCCCTCCCCAGAAGCTTTCTAGTGGTAGTTGCACGGACCAACCATCCCTCCGACCCTCCCCGACCTTCTTCCTCCCCTACCTCATCCTGTAACCTCTCCCACCCCATCCCCCACCTCACAAGCCCAGTAATCAGCCATAGGTGAGGTCATTATTGGCCCCCAGTAATCATGGTTGCTCCCTTGGGCTCAAAAAAGTACAGGGCTTTGGAATTAGAGGACTAAAAGGCAATGAGAGGCTGAAAAGTGTGGACATTGGGCACAAGAGATCTCGCTAGTGGCCAGGGAGTTTTAGGGTGCAAGAGACAGTGGGTGATAGGAGAGATTGAAAGAGAGACAGGAGAGAAAAGGCTGTTGGGGGAGGAAGGGAGGATAATTTTAGAGATTCATTAAAATTAAAGTGAGACAACCCTGTGTTCAACCACTTCCAGATACTAGCAAAAACAAAAGGACGAAAATATTACAACATGCTCATGTGCCAAAAATTCAATGCCAAAAATCAAGGTCAAAAACATAAATTTGCTAAAAACTTAGGGTAAAAAAAAAAAAAGGGTCAATAGCTCCGACCCTATGAACCCTAGTTTTCTGGCCACTATCTTCTGGTCGGCACAATACTAGCATGGAAATCGGCCCATCCCTTACCAACACCAGGCCGAATGTCACAAGGGCAGTGATAAAGCAACAGCCCGCTCAAGCAAGTGGGAGTTGAAAGATGCAGTCACTGACATTCAATGAAGAGCCCTGGCTTGGCTGCCAGCAGAAACAAACCTCTCCCCTCTTTTCCCTCCTGTTATGGCCCCTCCCCCCATCCCTTTTTTCATCATCTACCCCCGATCTTGACCAGAGATCCGACTTTCAATCCAATCCCCTCACTCCCAGTTCCCAGAGATAACTGAGCAAAGTACAACATCCATTCCAAAGATATGTGTCGACATTCTGTTTATGAATCTATATAGCAAGAGCCAATTCACAAAAATTCCAAAGCAAATTAAACAAAGTGTGCCTTTGCAGCTGTCCGAGTTTCTCTTTGTTCCTGAATAGTTTCATTTAGAAAGGAAATGTTCTGGCTCAGATCTAAAGACTCAGGTTCATATCCTCCTCACCAAAAATAAGAAAGGTAAACTACGGATTAAGCAACAATCTTTTTGAATTTGCTAGACTACCAAGCTCGCCCCTTAAAATGACTTACAAGTGCAGTTTGTAACTGACAATGCCAGTACCCTAGGTACAAAGTCCAGTCGTTCTAACTTGATGGTGCCTAACTGCCTATATATGGGTTGAAGCTTATCATCAGGTCTCCACTAATTTTCCACTCCAATGCTTGAGCTCAGCTGCTCAGTCTGCGTTATCCATGAAGGCACGACATGAATAAAGGATGCAGGAGCCACCTCTGATGCAGTGATAAGAGTTCGGTCACCAAAAGCAAGTAAGATCAGACACTGAGGAAGATGGTGGAGAAAGTAGGAGGAGAAATAGAGGTCATGCCTGACAGGCTGACACTGAGTAAATTGAAGGACTCAAGAAGCAAGGGAGACTTCCTAGAGTCACCATTACCATCTCTCAGTGAAAGTTCTGCTTTTCACAGTTCGCACCCATAATTAAAAGGGACGTGGACCCTTTTCTTGCCTTTTTCTTTTATTGAGGGCAAGGCAAGGGATATGGACTTCTATCTTAATCTCAGTTCTCAAAGCTTAAAAAAGTTAACTACTTTTTGGAATCTTGGATCTAGTCTAGCTGGTGAAAGCTCAATGGCAACAAAATTCATCATTCAGGCTAAATAACCTTCACTTTTAAGAAATTTTAAAAAAATTGTCAAGCTAGAACAATGGTTAAATTAAAAGGCTAAAAAAATCCACGTCCCCATACCCATGTCATATTTTAGGACAGGATCCCCATGTCACAAATTTGTCTCCAAGGTGAGTTGGGACACATTTATATGTACCCGCATCCAACATGTCATACGTCAGTCTGAGCAACATAGGGCTCATTATTTTGGCCAAATACAGTGTACACCCCACTCAGATTCACCCACTGAAATTTATTACCTAAGTCCCAGAACCCAAGATTAGTATAAACTACTAAACATCACCTCAACAAAGCAAAGAATTTAGATACTATACTTTATCCACATGTGTTCCCCAAGTACTTGGAAAAACTGTAATGGCAGTGCATCAGTCAGAATCACTCACAAGAGATCAACCATGACACAAATATCTTCAATTTGATACCCAAGGTGGTGCAAATACTAAATCCAAAAAAGCAAAATATACTTGCCAACAAGTGTACTATTATCTACTCTTTTTTTTTTTTTTTTTTTTTTTGGGTGAGCAATCAAAGAGGTATATTAAATAGACACCAAGGGGATGTCACCCATGTACAAAAGAGGCAATACAAAAACATTATGCCCTTACGTTCTCATCCATAATGCAATCGACAAAAGCCAAAAAATTTAAATCTTTGTTACTACTAAGCCCAACACTCCAACTATACAACCACCTCAAAAAATAGAGCTTGAAATCTTGAGACGACAAGACTTTGCCCTGAAAAATACGACGATTTCTCTCCTTCTAAGTAGCCCACCAAATAGCCAAAGGTACCATGTTCCAAACTCCAAGGACCAAACTCTTCTTCATCCTTCTCCTCCAAGCCACTACCACATCTCTCACATTACAAGCTTGAACCCAACTAATCCCCATTAGAGAGAGAGATAAATCCCAAAGCGAAGAAACCCACCGACAATGTACAAGGAGATGATCCACAGTTTCTTCCTCCTCCAAACACATGGAGCATCTACTATTATCTACTCTTAATTATATGTTAGAAAGTGTAGATAGTTGGCACCCTCACATCATTGATGGCTGGCAAAGGGCATACCTGATAAATCTCACCAATAAACTCCAGTAAAGAGATAAATGGCTGGCATCGCATTTCAACTGCTTGATCAGAATTTGCATTGTCTTCATGAGAAAAACCATGAGGTGTCGCCATGTGATGAGGACTCAACATAGCCATGGCTTTTTCTTTCACCTCTTTTACCTGTCATGATATTCCATATAATGCAGATAAGATACATGAAGTAGTGCCACCTATATTCCTCAGATGCACGTTTGAACCACATGTTCATGCATATCCGCAATAGGTGATGCCACAAACATCGCTCATGCACATTGCAAACCTAAAAATTGCTTCAAGATCACCAGATGGACCAAGCCAACTAAGCATCAACACCCTACAATCTTTACAGCATTCAAGCAATTATAAAAGTCGACAGCAAAGAAAAATACACACCAACATAAGACACCGGCAGAACATGGCATTTGTATGCGAATTCATTCTTCAAAAATAGGACTCAACACATTTGGAAGACATGTTTATATATATAATACTAGGAAAGTATGCTAATGGGTCACTTTCAAGTTCTCCCCCTCATTTTTGGAAAATGATTATTCAAGATCACTCAATAAACAAGGTACGAATCAATACAGTTTGATTTCCACCAAACATGTCCAGGAATTAAAAAGAAATTAAAATGAATAAATCATCTAATTCAAAGAGTCAAAACATATCCACTATCACATTGTTTTAGCATGCACAAATTAGCAAAAATGCATTTGTGGCAAACCAGCATATATATTTTTAAAAAAAAAACAACAATTACGTGGCATCAACCATATAGACATATTTCTGGAAAATTAACTCAACAAAAAATACACTTTGACCATGTTAATTTCGCCCAATGCTTATGCACTAATCAAAAAATTATTATAGTAAATGCTAAATTTTATATTTTCAATTTTCTCACAATAGAGGCATAAGATTTTACTGTCACAAACATAATTCACAACTATAATTATGTTTGTTTTTTGATTTTTTTTTTTTATAAGATGCGGAAAAAAGAATGTATCACATTTATGTTGATGAAAAGGAAAGACACAAACCTGACAACCAATAAAAGGACAACATACATCCAATGTGGAAGCTATCCACAAAATCTACATCAAAAGAAGAATCCCAAAGTTCCCATTGTCGCAAAACTAGAGAGGCTTGATCACAGTATTTGTAAAATGCCGAATAGTTGTTTGGCTTTGCTTGCAAACACAAAGGTTGATTGAGAGGCAGATGATGAGATCCTTTGGCCAAATGACTCAAGGTGGCAATTTATGCTTAAGAATTTCTGCACAGAGGTCTATCAAGGGTCAAGTCATCTTCCTTTTCCAGATGACGCAATTTGGAAGTCTAAAGCTCCCACCAAAGCGTGCTTTCTTGCTTAGGCAGCCACCAAAGGGAAGATTCGAATAGAGGACATGTTTAAAAGAGAAATACTAAGCTGGCTAGCTAGTGTCAGACATGTTTCGAGGAGGAAGGGGTGGCAAACTGCCTTTTGCTCAGTGCCTCTCTGCATTGTGGCATTCATCATTCTCTTCAATGGGGGTTAGTTGGGTGCATGTCAAAGGATTCAAAACGCGGTTTCAATCGTGATTGCGGTTTCGCTCGCGATATGGAACAATTGCTCTAACGCGGAAATCACGTCCCATATCGCGGGAAAAACGCAGTTCAGCCAACCCAAAACCCTTTCTAATGCGACCGTTTCATCACGGATCCGCCACATTTTGAATCCATGTTGTGCAACCTCAAGCTATAATCAAGGTTTTTCCAGCCTGGAGAAAAAGGTTAAAGAAGACGTGGGTAATAGGAGTTTGGAAGTTCATGCCATTGACTATTTGGTGGAGAACTTGGAAGGAGAGGAATTGTCGGATTTTTGCAGACAAGGCTAGGTCTATTCAAGATTTCAAGCTTTACTTTTGGAAAACGTTGTATAATTAGACTAAAGTTTTCAATCATGCACAAAGTTGGCTTCCTCGGATTTAGTTGATATGATCATTGTTGAGAGCTTGCGGGCATGATTTTATTTTGTGATTGCCGCCTCCCATTCATGGGCGACATCCCCTTGATGTCTTATCAACACAAATATTTTGATTACTCATACCCCCCTCCTAAAACATAAAAAAGCCAAAGGCCTAATGTCTCTTTCAGGCCAAATGCTCTACCTGTGCAGTTAACATAGCATTCTTCTTTTTACATTTCCCACCAACAAAAACCCTCCCAAGCCAAGCTATGGTCCGTATTAGAGTTAGAACTTAGAAGCAATCCAAGAGCATGTTACCATATTTTCAATACTAAAATCAAAAGGAATATATTACATCAAAATATGTTAATCTTTTATAAATGATTAAAATACTCCTAACATGTACAAAACCCTTCTTTTTGAAGCCTGTGCGCACAGGGTAACAAAATACCCATTTACAAAAATTATTGATTTATTGGTCCATTAAGAAATAATCAGAAATTGTTTAAAAAGACACCAACAGATATGCCACCCAGACACAAAAGGAGGAGTTACAAAAACCACATGCCCTCAAGCTCTCATGTGTAATATTATCTTTAACGTACTAAATTAAACAAAATAAAATAAAATTAGGACTAAACACAAGAAGTCCAATGGTAAATGCACCAATAACTTAAGCATCTACAAAGCCTGTCATAACAAATTAAGGGCTAAAATACGAACAAATTAGTTTGGTTCACTCTTCCATAAACATGTTACATAAACACCAACCTTACCCTACCCACCCCCACAATTCCCAGAAAATCAACAAAAATGAACACAAAAACTGAATGCAAAAAGAAACGAAAGGGACTTGCCAAAGGACTGGAAAGGAACAAAGACAGCAAAACAAAAGGTCAAAAAATCAATGCGAGGGAAACAAGCTGCTCAAATAACCATCTTAAAGGAATTAGGATCGAAGACTATTTCATGTTTGTGGGGGAGACTTATCATTAGGACCAATAATTAAAGATTTTATCAGAATATAATATTATTTTTTTAACAAGGGTATTAGTGCCACCTGCTGAGCCCCCCCCCCCCCCCCCAAAAAAAAAAACCAAATCAAGGGCTCAGCCCAACAGGCTGGAGTGGCCAGGGCCAGGAGAGGGATGCAGGACAAGCCTTTGTAGCTCTGGCCCCAAAAGCCAGGTTGTGTTCGCACACTAGTGCCTTCACACCAAGCACTTGTGCGCAACAAGATTCGGCCCTCTCCATGGAGAGAGAGCACTCCTACCAATTGAGACAAAACTCATTAGTTATCAGAACGTAAAATGTAGGTATATAGAGTTGAACTGACCTTGTCTCTGGCAAGTGGTTCAGACAAGAAGATAGTGATAAGCTTGTGAAGGTAAGCATTGTACATATAGACCATGTCTTCATCATCATTCTGTGAACAGCAGCAGAGAATGTTCTGAGTCTCACAGGAGCATATTAAGAAACTTGCATGCATGCTGAAATTTGGTACACGTTTTACAAGATACAAAGGCATCCTACAGGACAAACTGTAAATACAGAGTGATGCCAATCTCAAACCAATAGCAAGAAAAAGTTAAGCTATCAAGCAATCATTTAAAAATAAGAACCTGATAAGCAGCGGTGTGAAGAATTTTATCCAGAAAAAACTGGAATACATTGTTGGAGAAAATGACTTCCAAGCAAGAGGAAATATTCTGGACGTCTTTGGATGAAGAAAGGGATGCGATGTCTCTGACAGCAATCCCACCTTGTATTACAATGAGATGTACTGCCCAGGCAAGTCTTACACAATCAACAAAACCACCAACAGTTGGATCATTAACAGGAGCCATTATCTGAAAATATCACAACACCACCATGACCCCAGAAGATGATACATTCAAACTTCTGATACGAAGGCACATATAAATATCAATAAATTCAAAACCTTTTCTACAAAATTAAAGTAAAAGGTACTCATATAATCAACTTTCTTACAATCTCCTGAAATTCTTGTCTGAAGGAGGTATCACATGAAAGGACAGATGCTTTCTCCGGGACAGTGCTCAATGCATCAGAAGTAAAAGCAATTACAAGGGAAAAAAGAATCCCATATGCAATCTGCACAAACAAAACAAGAGTCAACAAAAGAAGCATCACAGCACAGGTTAGAAAAGAAAGGAGACCTAAATGTGGGCAGAACTCAAGGAAGCATATGAATCAGCTTTAAACCTCAAATGCAAGGCTGTAAACCACTTACCTGATATTTTGTGGTGTCTGTACAATCATTAAGTTCAGCAGCGCTATCCTTTAGAACAGAGAAGATATCCTTTACATCTATGGGGCCTAGCCAAGAATCAAATCACAACTATGAATATCGTTTCCAAAATTTTACCCCCAAAAAAAGAATAGCAGGCAAAAAAGCATGCATACATGCAAAAAATGGGCATGCAACAACTACTCAATTGGATCAGATTACAAAGGAAGAGATGACACATCACAGAGTTACTCCTGAAAAGTTTTCAACCCAAAAAAAAAAAGAGTTCCCTATAAACCCACAAAAGGTGTTTTAGATTGGTTTGAAGAACTTTAAAAAAAAAAATGTGAAAATAGATTGAAAGGATGATAAAAGAAAATGAGAGGTATAGAGCAGTAATGCTTAGAAATTGAGAAGCTATACGGAAGAGTCAAAAAGTACTAGAAGAAGGGTAAGAAAATAGAACCTAGATGTGTAAGTTGTATGAAACGGAAGATTAATCAACGAAATAACATATCTAGACAAGCATTAAAACAAGAAGCAGTAATAGAAAAAGGCACACCAGAAATTATGCAGGCAAACATAGTTCTAGGAAACCAACATAAGCTTGAAGCTCAAAGAGAGATGGCTAGACACCAAATGACAAAAGATAAGGTTGAAGGGGGCTTGACCCTAAACCTAACATGCTGCACACCCATATAAAGGGAAATGTCCTCAAATTGGAGATGGGACACATCTTGTCTAATGATTTCCCTTGTCTTTCTTCAGCTTTCCTCGTATCCTCTTCTAGTCAAAAGTGTCTCTTCTCACACTTCCTCAACACTGCATCTGCGTCTCTCCCCTTGATGTGCCCATATAAGGGCCACAATAAGGGCTACAGCCACTCCATCTCTGACAACCTCATGCCCCCATCATAAAACAAGGTAAAAGGGGGGATAGCATGTCTGGACCTCAAAGATCCATAAAGCAGAGTGAATCAAACCAATATATTTCTCATCATCCAACTAGTGTATATTCCGTGCTTTGCATGGGCATGTGTTAAAATTTTATATTATTATTATTATTATTATTATTATTATTATTATTATTATTATTATTATAAATGTTTGCAATCTTATCGCTAATTTTAATTAGAAGTACTAATATATGTATAACTTTTGGTATTGGTATTATGTATATAAAGAACTTTATTTTGACACATTATTTGGATTGGCAATTATGTTTTGAGTTGGATATTATTTTTTAGGTCATAAGAGAACAATTCTTACACTTGATGTTCTTAAATTAAAAAAAGGAGAGGAAAGAGGGTGAAGTAGTTAGTATCAAATGGTATGAATATAGTATGATTGTATATGTAACTCTGAAGTGCATAAATACATTTATCATATATGATTTTTTGGGTAAAAGAACCTTTAAAAAATAAAACTTATTTTACAAATATAATAGGATCATTGGACACTTATATGCAATCATGAGATATATTTTACAAATATATCCATATGGATCCCCAACTAAATTGTAGCATTTAGGAACTGAGACCTAAACTTATTTTTAAAATTATCCTACCTCTTTTAAGCAACTAAATACAAGTGCATGGACACAATATATATATATATATATATATATATATATATATATATATATATTAAATTTTCTTATTAGGAGACATTTGGATTGTGTGTTGTCATCCCCCCGATCGGAGAAAAAATTGAGAAAAGAGCTTTATTAAAAAGACCACCTGTCCTTTTCGACTTTGAAATTATTAAAATATCAATAAAATCTTCTACGAACTTAGCTTGGAATTTATGAGTATAACTAACCTTGATCACTACATGGACATAATTAGACTACAGTTACAAAAAGAAAAATGAAAACATATTATTATAAGAGGAGACAAAGTTAGGAACAAATTGAATTTGACTTATTGTTATTTAAGAGGTAGAAATAACTTTAGCTCATCACTCCCTAAAAAATAAAAAAGCAGCTATATCTTTACATGCATCAATCAGTACCACCATTGTGTTAATGGCCTTTTCATTCTTCAAATATTTGCTAAAAACACTTCACAAATATGAGTCTCGAATTTTTTAAAAAAAAAAAAAAGAAAGAAAGATTATACATATGTGCGCAAATGTTGGGAGTAATAGAAACAAAAATGTTATCGTTTTTTGCCAAAAAAGACTGAGAAGACACATACATTATTGAATTAAATACAACAAAAAATTATAATGTTCTTTCCTTAACCAAAAAGGGTAAGAGTCATGAACATCCTTGGATTATATTATCCTCTTTTGATTTCAATTTGTAACTGTAAAATACTATAATTTTGATACTTAATGACTCCTCAATTGACATTTGACTAATAGGAGTTGTCAACATAGATTACAGGAGTGTTGAAACCCCCCTCCCCCGGGAAAAAAGAAACACTATTTTTAATACTTAGAATATGTTAAATGTCCCTTGGTCTAGGAGTTTAGGGAGATGTCTCTTTAAGCCTGTTAATATAATTGGATAATGAATGGTGACAGTTGGAATATCAAACTACTCAATTTATTATGGGTGTTTCCATTAATTTATTATAATTAAAATTACAGTTTATATTTACAATCTTGCTTTATTTTAAATTTGCAACCATTAAAATAATAATTCAATAAACAAAAAATTATTTAATATTGATACTTGAATGTGAGTGATAAAATATAATCATTATTAATTAATTAAAATTTTTATTTATTGGCATCATTATGTTAACTTTATAACTACTAAATTAATTGAATAAAGAAATAATCATATAGTATTGATGTAAATGTAAGACAACTAATAGGAGACAACCAATAGGAACATGCCATTTGTCAAAACACTATCAACCTATTTAACCCATTCAGTTTTATATTATACTAGTGCTATACCCCTGCAATGCAGAGGCTGTTGCGTTGCTTTTTCCGCGAATGCGTTTGCGAGATTCATAATTTATTTATTTATAGACTTTTTGTTTTTTTTCCTTATCGATTGGTGTACATATGTTAATAATTCTTTAATTAATAAAAATAAAGTGAATAATATTAAAAAATAAAAACAAAATTAAAAAAGAACCATGAGAATAATGAAATAAGATGAATCCGAGTAAGAAAATTGATACAAAATAGAATAATTCAACATTTCAAATTTATGTGTGTAACATCTCTACCCTATAATACAATAAAAGAGCCCTATAATACAATAAAGAGTTTAGTATTTCATTATCTCGCTTATTTAAAATTTTCTTCTATAAATATTAGATTACTCAAAAAATTATAAGCTTGTACAGATGTACAATACGTTTTCATAGAATTTTTAAAAAAATTCCACTTTCTAGTTACACATGTTTTGAGTTTTTCAATGCTAAATTCAAAATAAATAGAAAATTTTTTTAAAGTAGAAACTTTTGGTATGAAAATCTAAAAAGGTGAGAATAATAAAAATGAAAAAAAAAAAATGATGAGAGATTACAAGTCAAATTGTTTGAAAAATGTAGCATGAAAATTTAAAAGGGTAAGCCCATTAAAATGAAAAGAATAAGAGGTTACAAAATAATAAAGGAGAGAATATAGATTCATATTTGATATTTAAAATTTTAATTTGTAATAATATTTAATTGTATATTATGGGCCCTCTTCGGATGGAGTAAAAAGGGCTCACCAACCAACCTTTTACTTAATGCTCAAGATATAAAGTTATGAACATATAGATTGTCAACCAAATATCTCTCTAAGAAATTGTATTTTACTAATATTGTAATATGTAAATATATGTTTTTGAATCCATACGATATAAATGTTGCATAGCTTGTTCTTTTGAATGGTCATTGCAAACAGTACTTTTTTGCATAAATTTCAAGACCTAAAAGCCAAACAACCAATATTTGTTTCAAAATCATAGAGCAATGATCAAAGCATTAAGACAACAATTGTAACTCATACATTTTAGAAATTATTATGTTTAAACCAATTTTAAAAGCTCCAGCAGAACTAAAAGCTCTAAATAAAATGTTAAATAAAGTATTAAAATATAAAAATATAAAAAAACTTTAAATTTTAAATTATAAATAATAAGTATAAATATTTAATTAAAAAAGAAAAAATTAACCAATAACACTTTCCAGCTCAACATAGAATTCCACTTGAAAATATCATGCATTGATCTCACTCTTGTTTTACCCACATGATAGAATTATACCAAAAAGAAAAATCTTGTCTTACTCCTTAATTTCAAGTTTCAACAGTTTCTAACAGACAAAAAGATGGAAGAAAGTTGGGTATGAATGTGTTTTTTTTAAAATAAGAAAATCAATATTTTTGTACATATAAATGCATACAATAATGATCACTTTAAATGTGAACAAAATCACTAATAAACTTTATTAGTAACTAAAAGACAAATTAAACCAATAACAACTCGCCATCTCACCTTTTATTGCCACCTAAGCCATCCACATGTCAACTTCATATGCTATCACTCAATTTTATATATAGTTATATAGATATATGATTTTTTCCTAGATCACATAACTTGCAAATATGCTAGACAATTAAAAAAAAAATCTTTTGCCACGGCCAAAACTGTGAACCAAGAGGGCAGCAGTCATTATAGAGAATGTCAACCATGAAAACATTAAGACTCAGGAAAACTACAATCAGCAACACCAACATGACCAACCAATTCATAAGAAGCTACAAATGCTACCAATGCTTCTCCTTTCATCTCACTCGCAGTTCTCTACCCCATATACGTCACCTTCTCGTCCACGTCTCTCTAATTCAGGAAGAGCCTTTAAAAGTGCAAAGAAGCTATTGCACATGTCGTTTGATGCATATTATAGAACAAAAAACATGGTAAATAAATGCAATGATAATCAAGGGCTGCATAATGATAGACACAAAAGGAAATGTTAAGAGGCCCCAGAGACATGACAATCAGAATCTGGCACAGCCACAATAAGAGAGAAGGGAACATAGACAGATAATTTGCTGATACAGATACTTAGAGCTCAAAACTGAGAATGTTTAGATAATAATCATAGAAGTGAGTTATTATGGAGCACCCCATAGCTTACTTGGCCGGACAACAAGAACAGAGAGAACAAGGCAATGAGAAAGGATGAGCCTCTCCCGGCTAACCACAGCTCGACGCTCCACAAGAGCACCATGTGCGTCAATGACGAATTTCTCTCCATTGGGGCTCCCTAAACCAGTTGGTTCTTCCCGATTTAGTTCCTATATATCAAGACAGAACAGGGAACCATCCATACTATCAGGAAACATTTAATCTTAAGAGGCCAAGGACCAACCCCCCCCCCCAAAAAAAGGGGGGAAACCCTTTTCACTCCAATAAATACTGCACATTAGCTACACTAAAAGGAATCATAAGATATCCATCATCTCCAAATCAGTATAATTTGGGGCCAAAATGGCTATCGAGAATCAGCACTACAGAGGGGTAGCATTTTGGAATGTGCAGAAACAAACAGCAAAGCAAGAGAAAAGCTACAGAAATAAAAACAGAGCCACGCACACTCCCTGCAATGGGCATGAAGTATTTAAGCTCAAGACGCTCTAATCAGTCTCCTCCATATTGAGTTCTGTCGCCACAATCTATTAGAGAAGATAAGAGGTCCCTCCTCCTCCCTCCCCCCACCCCCAAAAAAAAAGGGGGCTCTTCTTTGAATGTATAGAGCAAAAGTAAGGATGAGTTAATAGTAAAACACAGTTCACTCATTTATACACCCCAAAGCAAAGCATTAGAAAGATGAGAATAAAGAGTCATATAGAGGAACAAGGGTTAGTCTTCATTATGCCTCCTTAACATTAATGAAAACAACTCGAACATTGTAAGAATCACTAAGCAATGTAAACAACTCTCCAGAATTCCCACTTCCGACTCCTCAAAGCCAACCAACCAGTAACAAGGAAAACAGAGTACCCAAAAAAAAACATATGAAACCTTGAGTAAATTAATCAATCGCTGTCTAAGCCCAGAGTTTATAAGATCTTCCAAGTACTTCTGAATGTCAGCCACCAAATCCCCTTCAACTCCTTGGTCAAGAACCACAGCCTGCAGTATAAATAATAATAAATGTCACTAGGAGTCAGGATTTGCAGAACCAAAATTATTGCCGCAGGAAACGAGTGTGAATAAGGGAGAGGGCACAACAATACCCTTAACAGCGTGTACAGAGCTGTGATTAAATCTCTTCTCTCTGTATACCAAAGTCCTGCTGCTAGACGCAAAATTTCTAGGGGGTCACGCCCCAAAAAGCCCCACTAAAAGAAACATCATGCACAACAACAAATTAGATCATTTTAGCCTGTACAGATATTGTTATGGAGTGAAATAGGAAGATTCTTATTATTTTGAGAAGAGGAGCACCACACCTCTTGGTTAGCCAATACCAGCAACCTGACACAATCGATCTCATTGAGGTAGAAATCATAACTCAATTTCAAAGCCTAAACATTCAGCATAATAACAAAAATTAAGCGTAAGTTAAAATAAATAAAAAAATTTGGGGGGGGGGGGGGCACCCAACGCACAACAATTACTGGCGACATAAATTAAGCATGAGAAAAGAAAAAAGTAACTTGGAATTTAAGCGCCAGTTCTCTGCCAAGGATAGTTCACAGAAGCAAACGCTTAAAAACTAGACAGTTGAAAACCAACGTAGCCCAACTTATCTCTCTGATGTTTTATAGAATACAAGTTTTGGGGTTGTGGCAGAAATAAAAATTTCAGTACAGGAAAATAGCCTCCGTAGAGACAGTCTAAAGCTTGAAGCCTTGAAGCATGGCCCGATTCGCTATAGCTTGTAAACAAGTATTATTAAATTTATTAATTTACTAGTGCAGCTAAAACTTCCACTCTGGTCGGATATTTTATGTTGTCTGACATTAAAGAGCAGTTCTCAGCATAATTCGAGAGAAAAAATCAATTCAACAGAAAATTGCATGAGGGCATGATGATCTTTGTATTTACCCTTTATGTACATGGGGTAACATTCATTTTAGCATGCTTCTAAATTTCTAAAATAATTTTTGGTTACTGTTTATAATCAAAAAGGGGAAAAAAAAAGCTGCAGAAAATTTGAAGTCCTTTTCCATCATCAACAAAACACCCATAAAAATTCAACACCAACTCACCCAACCAGTACTATGATTACCACATTTACTCGCCTTTGCTAAATACACAGCATGATATCAATGCAAGACCAAGCCCCCCCCCCCCCAAAAAAAAAAAAGGCCAAAAAACCGCAACCAAAAAGAAGTGTAATTCAAGTACATAAATTACATATTTCCTACCCGCTTTAAAAACCCAGATTAATCCTAAGAATAAACTATTTCACAGTTAAAAATAATAATAATAATTTGGTACTACAACAGAACAATGAGGACATAACAGAATAGAGAACTGACAATTTGAACGTCCTGATCATCCAATGATATGGGTGGCGAATCCGGCAGCCTGACCTCCTTAGACTGCACCTCGGCACGGTCCGACGGCCTTGGTGGCTGCAAAATCAATGAGCAAAACAATCAAAAACTCAACTGTACTAAATTAAAGGGGGGAAGGAACCCGGAAAACATCAAAACCAAAATGCACTTGGGCTTACTTACAGGGTACGAGAGGAGATTTTGAAGAGAAGGAAGAGCACTTCGAATGGCGTGCATTAGCTCAACTCTCTCTGAAGGTGACGGAGGCGTAGGCCCCAAAAGAGCTGATTCGATTGTGGAAAGAAGTTGCATTGGGGACACCATCTTTTCCGATTGAATTGAGCGTGCCGGGAGAAAAACCCCAGTTTGAGAGCTCGATTGAATGGAAGAATGGATGTTAGGGCGGGAAAAATGAGTGAGAAGCCTGAGAGGAAGGTTGAAGAGGGGAGGAGAGAAGGGGGGGGAACTCTGACAAAGACTCAAAGCCCTCGCTCGAGCGGCCTACGTGCAGGAGAGAGAGGGACGGAGGACGCACAAAGGGCTTCCTATTCGAGTGCGAGTGATGTTTTTTGTTTCCTTTTCTTGCTCTTTTGGGGCTAATTTTCATGTTAAATTATACACTAGTGGCATGTTCTTCATTGGAGAGACGAATTGGCAAACGGATAAAATTAGTTGAGATTTATAGAAGTGATTTGAAGTAGGTTGAAGTGAGTATTTTTTCATTAAAGTGGGTTGATATTGGTTGAAGTTCATTGAATTTTATTGTCTGATGGTAGAAGTTTGTTAAAATAGTAGAAGGTAGGTTGAAATTTGTATTTTTTATTGAAGTTCGTAAAATAGGTTGAAGTAAGTTGACGTGGATTGAAGTTGACTGAGGTTGGTAAATTTGGATTCACCAACGAAAACAACAAGGCCTAGTAAATATGAATGTAGCAGTTTTATATTTTGAAAATGTATGTATACATGTTAAAGATGGAAAATATGTCGATTAAAATCATTTGCGTCAGATGTCTTATGGTTAGCTATTAGTTGCATCCGATTTTTTAGGAATGCTTAGGTACACAATGAAGTTATTTGAAATGGTGATTGAGGGAAGATTGAGGGGGATGTAAGGATTTTAGAGGACCAACTTGGTTTTGTGCTAGGTAGGTCTACTACGGAGGCTATTCATCTTTTACGTAGGCTCGTGAAGTTCTATAAGGATAGGAAAAAGGACATCCACGTTGCATTCATTGACTTAAAGAAAGCATATGATTAGAGTACCAAGGGAAATATTATGGATGTGCTTGGAAAAGAGCGAGGTGTTGGGTACCTACATTAGAGTTATTAAAGATATGTACGAATGAGTAATAGCTTGAGTCAAGACAGTAGGAAGGGAGACAATCGACTTTCCTATAGATATTGGACTTCATCAAGGATCAGTGCTGAGCCATTTTCTTTTTACTTTGATTCTGGATGAGTTCACAAGTGGGATTCAAGAATAGATACTGTGGTATATGCTTTTTGCTTACGACGTAGTTCTTGTCGACGAGACTATGGAGAGGTTAACAACATGTTGGAACACTAAAGAGATACCTAGAGACTAAAGGTTTTATGTTGAGTAGGTCTAAGAGTAAATACTTAAAATGTCGTTTCAGTGAAGGAGAAGGTATTGTGGAAGACGAGTCTTGCGGAGTGTGGATATACCAACGGTTGAAAAATTCAAATATTTAGGACAAATCATTCAAGAGAATTAGGATATTAAGTAAAACATTAACCATCGAATGCGGGTAAGATGGCAAAAATGGAATGATGCTTTCGGAAGTTATGCGATAAGAAGATCTCACTAAGATTGAAGGGGAGGGTTTATTGTATGGTTGTCAGACTAGTATTGTTGTACGGTACGGATTGTTGGCCAGTCAATAAGACTCAAGTCCAAAGGACATCGGTAGTAAAGACCATGATGCTTTATTAGATGTGTGGCCACACGAGATTGGATATGATTAAAATGTAATGATTAGAGATAAAGTCAGAGCGGCGTCCATTGAGAATAAGATGAGAGAGGCTAGACTTAGATAATTTGGTCATGTGAGGAGGGGGAGTGCGAATGCACTAGTGAGTAGATGCGAGAAGATTATTCTCCTGGACTGTAGGAGGGGCCAAGGTTGGTCTAAGAAGAGTTGGGGTGAAGTGATTAGATAATACTTGAAGACTTTATGATTAACGGATAACATGGCCTAGGATAAGAAGCTTTGAAGGTCTAGGATTAAGGTCGATGATCCTTCGTAAAGCACTATTGGACCCCCCTGGATCTCGAAGGCATAGGATTTGCAAATGCGTGGATCCAGCTTTCCTGTTTCTTGTGATGATAGTGCCTGTGTATGTCAGTGTTTTTGTAGAACCATATTTATCCCCTTACTTGTTGTAAGTCTCGCTCGTTCTACAGCGTTGCTCACTTTTACCGAAGTTTGTGGGTAGTGATACCTGTAAAGGGCATAATACTTGTTGCAAGCCTTGCTTGTTATATGGCGTCGCTCGGTATATTGGAACCGGTTTTTTTGTAGGTAATGATACCTATTGATTGGAGCGGACAATGACCCGTCTAATGAAGAAGCAACACGCGGCGCCGTCCAAGTCAACGTGGAGCCCTAGTTGACCGCATACTTATAAAAACAGGTTGAGGGGGGCATAATGGTATTTTGATCTCTTAATAGGAAAATTCCCCCCTACCATTAAGGGCCAACCCCAAGGCTATAAATACCCCACTTTCCCCATTAGGATGGACTTTTTTGGGCTCTCATAATTTACTTTTCACTTTGGACAAACTCTCTCTCTCTACTCTTTGCTCTCATACTTACTTCTCAAATTCTTCATGAGACTGATTTGAGCGTCGGAGGGGCTTCCATCGGGAGGAACGCCCAAGGTCGACCTTCTTGCATGTCATCGAAGGAGGACATGTCCGTCTGTACGTTCGATCGATTGACATGTCGGCCACGCTTAAGTCCGAACGTCACCACCCATCGAGTAAGTTTCATTCCGAAACACCTGTAAAGGTAAGATCGCTTATATCTTGATCTTCTCATACCTCGTGCAAGCAGAACCCACACTAGGAGGAGGAGTTGTCGCTTTATGCAAAAACATTCGACAAAAATAGTTGTTAAGGTAAAAGATTAATATGAGACAACGTAAAAGGGTGTGTACTATTTTGGTCGATGTAGTTCTTGTTCTTGTTGTTGTCATTGTTTGAAAATTAATTGATAATGTCAAAAAATAAAGGAGTTGGAGAAAAAAGCTTGTTCATGCTATATGAACCTAGCAACCAGTAACTAAAGGGCCTATGTTGGTGACAATTTCTAAAATGGATACCAGATTATATAACCACACCTAATACGCACAGTCTCAACGTTTTTTTTAAATTTTTTTTTTTTATGCTAGTAGTATCTACATAGTGTCACATGTAAAATACGGGGTATATGCCTGAAAAAAGGGCAATGATAAGGGTTTTCATTGGTTTTCAATATTGGTTGGGATCTATCTATAATTTGTACACCAATACTAACCAATTAAAAGGGCCTTCGGCAAAATGGCTATATCATGATTCATGACTTCTATGTTGTACCCCACATTCTAGGACTAAATGTTGGGCAAAGCGAATTTGTCGTTGTTGGTGGTCAGGGCATGTGTAGATTCTAAATAAGCCTTTGCACGCCTAATTACCTATGGGTGTTTTTTTTTTTTTTTGGAATATAACTTCGATCTTTGTTTTCAGAAGTGATAGACAAATGGAATTACAACACAATGACGACATAAATGGGGGAATATCGAACACAACCTAATCTAGCAAGGTCTCCATATTAACTACTAAACCAAAACTTTATCGATCTGGTTTTATTTTGCATATTTCTCTTTTTGAAGCTCATGCCAACCTTACTTGGGGTGGGGGGAGATAGGAGGAAAAGAAACACTAGTATTGATAAATGACTCAAAATTATTCCATATATGCACATTTTGACTGCTCATAGATATTATCTTCATATCATTTTTATCACATTGTTGTTGGTTGTCAACAATGCCATGCTCTCAACAAGAAATGCACAAAATAAAAGGCCACAACTCATGTCACGGTGAAATTAACCAACATTATTTTATTCTTATTCAAACACTAACCGTGCGTTGTGAAATTCAAATGCAAAGACATGTTGCATCTGAAATGGGCAAGCTATTTCATACTGGTTACTCAACACTTCAAATTTGCAAATGTCGTAGTGTTCTTCAAGAAATATGAACTTTGGTGTAGTACAATACAATAATCATTCGAGATGTATTCAAACTTTATGCACATAACAAGTAGCATTTGTATGACAAATGGAGTTTGAACTAGTTATGCATAATTACTTGGGGGATAAAATAGCAGTAGCCCATATGCTAGTTCGAGTTTATGCAAAGTATATTATATTAAGTCCACACAATAAAATCCAATAGCTGAAACTTAAGTATGATCATTGTAATGTAGAGTCAGGTAGGTTTGTGGGTGGAGTAGAGTTTGAGTCAGGACAACAGACCAAAAACCGTAGCTTTGGTTGTCTATTTTGATAATTTGAATTGATCTACCTCTGGTTGAACATATATACCAATACAATAACACTTGCTTGAATGATGCAAATGAAAAGAGGATTCACTTGATCCAAAATCTAAAATCAATCAAATCCAAATAGTATATATATTTTTGTCTATTAAATCCAAATCAAAGTCCTTTTATTGTGCCAAAAGCCTTAGTTTTTTTTTTTTTTTTTTGGGTGTGGATCCTAAGCGAGATTTTAGATCTTAAATTGTAGTATTGCCAATGAAGAAAATATGTAATGAAAGACATTTATCTTTCATTGTGCTAACGATAACCCAACTCTAATGAAATAGATAATCAAAAATAAAAGATTGTTAGACTTTATAAAATGGAGGTGACGGAGAACCAATTGATGGCTAAAGAAAAAGACTCAATTGGAAATAGAAAATGCCATGGTTTTGGTCACAAAATGTGTGAGAAAGTACACAAACACATAGAAAGACTCTCAAGTTTTTTCCCAATGGACAAACTCAGTAGGATTAATGGTTCAATTTCTACACTCTAGATAAATAAATTTCTTAACTTGTTAATCAAACGACTAGTTTCTCATGCAAAAATTGATGGTAAAGCACTTGAAATTTGGTTCATCATTATTAGTGTTTTAATTATTGATCCTATATTTAATAGAAGTACAATTGCTATTGGTATATAAGGGGCAAAAGTTTTCAATTATAAATATTTTACATTTACATTATTCAAATGTGAGTTTTTACTTCAGACAAATAAGCACATTCACACCAACACTTGAACCAATATATATTGATTATAAGTTATTGTCGCTATTATTTTATTGAAATTAACTAGGAAATTAAATATGTAAGTTGATGAAAATTCTACACAACTAGTCATTAGCTACACACATGCATTACCGACTGTTTTAGAAGAAAATATATAGAGAAAAGTTTGATTTGTTTTTTTCCCACCTCCAACAATTCTACTTCTCATATAAAATATTTAGATTCATTTGTGACATTTAATTTTGTTTTGTTATTTCCTTTAAAAGGATTCACACGGATCGATAGATGCTAATGTTTTGCATAATTTTTTTGAAAATAAAGTCTCTACGACCAATCAAATAATCTAATTAATGAGTTTTATTTTATACATAAATATGAAACTTCAAAAAAAAAAAAATATTGAAGAGAAAAAGGCAGACTTGAATCTATGATAGATCTCAACTAACCTCATAAATTTGATATTAAAAAAAAAAAAATCTAAAAAAAGAGGATGGGTTTAACTAGAGTTTTTATTGTATTATTACAGATTAAAGACTTTTGCTAATGAATAATATATTGTGAACATACACCGATAAGGTCTTATCTAAGTGATTAAGATTTAGGTCCCAAGGATATCAGGTTTTAGATTCGATTTCCCCTCATCTATTGTATTGTACTGCATTCGTGGCTCATTTGATCTATATATTTTAATTTTTCTTTAAAATCTTATTTTTATGATAGTGCTCTTTATTTAACTGTACTATAGTACTAGTCTGGCATGTTGTTTTCAACTTACTATAAGTAACTTATTACTAATGAGTGTTAATTAATACTAAATTTGTAACTAAAAAATACGCCGAAGTGCTTACTAGTGCCAACAAAATTTGTGGATTGCTACTGATTAGTGTTGCTCGATGTTGATCAATATTAATCAATATTCAATGCTAATGATAAGTAAAAAAAAAGGTCCAAATATGTTAGTATCCGAATTGGTCCAAATGATTGGAAGAAAATTTAGTGTCTATTTTGGTCTTTCGGCATATATTATGCCAGAGTCCAATGATTGTTCGCCCATAAATGAGTAAAGCTCTCATATCACAAATTTTCCCTATTTATAGTGTACTCGAGTTTGAAACTTCACTAAAAATAAAAAATTTAGAACGTATTCTTTTTTACGATAACATGCAATTGTAAGCTGTAAAGAAATGAAAGGATCTATAAGAAGATATAATAAGATGTAAAATATAAGAAATTGTAAGATAATGTAAGGAGTTGTCGAATTATTAAAAAAGTTGTGTAGTATAATTTTTAGATATGTATTTGCAATTATTGATCTTTAATGTATAAATTATGAAAACAATATTTCATAAAAATAAATTATGTGTATCACAAAAAAATATTTTTCTACAAATTGTTTTGGATAATAAAAATAATAATGAAATTAACATAATTAATGAAAATAAACCTTTAAGCAAGTCAATTAAGTATCGATAAGATAAATTCAAGCCATATGTTCCACATTTGAGACGATTTTTCGGTATTAACATTAGTTTCACCTTCTTATAAGTAAATTTAAAAAAATAACAATTGAATTCAACAAAATTGAATAGAACTCCAAAAATGAAATCCCATTTTAATTGATCATTTTGGAATTAAATTCAATTTAATGTTCAACTGTAGAATGATAGCAACCAAGTTGTCTTGGATAGACGTATGAATGAAATAAATGAAAATGCTTTCATCACTTACAATTTGACTATTTTCATACATGATTCACATCGAAACTCAAACAATGTGATGTTTGTATTATAAGTTTAAAACATATTGATTTATTTTATCTATAATGGCATATATGTTTCATGTGAAAATTCAGATATTAATTCACATAGTTAAATTATATTTTTATGTTTATATAAATGTTATATTCATAAAAAGGCCATAAAATTTTTTTATATTGATAGCATATAAAAAATATATATATTTCTATAAATGTGGAAAAAAAATAAATAATAAGTTGAATGTTATGAAAAATATATAACCAGATTTAAGAAAATGTAAATAGATATAAAAAATATAAAAATATGTCAAAAGCTATAAAGAATAATAAACTATAAACTAAATCATACCAATTGCAGCAAAAACCAGGACTTTAGTGTTTATTTTATTCGTGCATTTAAAAAAGAAGGCCCAATAAGGAGGAAAGCCCACCAAACATTCCTCTGTAACGCTTGTTCCACATCTGCTGCTGTTTCTTCCACTTCACCTCCCAATCCCACCATACATTCGTTCTTCTCTCTCTCCCTTCTTCAAGATCCCCCATTTTCGAAACAGAGAGAAAACTCAAACAAAACAAACATGTCTAGCAATGGTGGATCTCTTAGCGATGGTGTGATCAAGAAGATAGTACTTTCATACACTTACGTTGCCATATGGATCTTCCTCAGTTTCACTGTGATTGTTTACAACAAGTACATCTTAGATCGAAAGATGTACAATTGGCCATACCCAATTTCTCTCACCATGATTCACATGGCCTTTTGTTCATTTCTAGCCTTTCTGTTTGTCAAAATCTTCAAATTGGTTGAACCCGTTAACATGTCTAAGGAGGTCTATCTCTCTTCTGTTGTCCCAATTGGTGCCCTTTATGCTTTCTCTTTATGGCTCTCAAACTCTGCCTATATTTATCTATCTGTGTCATTCATACAAATGCTCAAAGCCCTTATGCCCGTTGCTGTTTATTCAATTGGGGTTTTGTCCAAAAAGGAGAATTTCAAGGGAGAAACTATGTGTAATATGGTGTCAATCTCTGTTGGGGTTGCAATTGCTGCTTATGGGGAGGCCAAATTTGATGCTTGGGGTGTTACACTTCAATTGGGTGCTGTTGCTTTTGAAGCCACAAGGTTGGTTATGATCCAGATCTTGCTTACTTCAAAGGGTATCAATTTTAACCCCATTACTTCACTTTACTATGTTGCTCCTTGTTGTTTGGTGTTTTTGTCAATCCCTTGGATCTTGGTTGAGTACCCTGTTTTGAGAGATTCATCCAGTTTTCATCTTGATTGGTTTATTTTCGGGACGAATTCGCTCTGTGCTTTTGCCCTGAACCTTGCTGTTTTCTTGCTTGTTGGGAAGACCTCTGCCTTAACTATGAATGTTGCTGGGGTTGTTAAGGATTGGCTCTTAATTGCCTTCTCTTGGTCTGTGATTAAGGACACTGTTACTCCCATTAATTTGTTTGGATATGGGTTGGCTTTCTTGGGTGTTGCATACTATAATCATACCAAGTTGCAGGCTCTCAAGGCCAAGGAGGCTCAGAAGAAGGCTGCTCAGGGCAATGAGGAGGAGGGGAGGTTGCTTGAAGAGAGGGAGGGGGAAGGGAGAAGGAATGATAATCAGGATTAAATTTGATCCTTCCAACATAAAGTTGCTATCTTTTGATTTCCTGGTACATTGGAATGGGGATCAAAGTGATGTTTGATAGTTGGGTTAAATGGGTTTTGCTGATGATTTTGCGAAAGAGTTTAGGTATATGTTCGGATAATGCTGCTTCTTCCTCTGGATTGCTTGTGTAGCTATCAGTCTTAGTGAAAATTGTCACCATTTGTAGTCCTATAATGTAACTCTTGTTGGATTGTTTATCTTGACTTATCATAACTTATTCATGAGGAAGGCGACGGTGGCTCGAGGCTCTTTTCCTAGGTTGTCTGCTCATGTTCTTAGTAGCTGGAGAGCCGCTAGTGCCACTTCGCCATTCTCATCTTTTTGTCACTATGTTCATGTTTCGGTACTCTTATAATCGGAAGGAGTCTGCTACTTATCTATTCTATGTACTTCTTTTGCTATCCTTGTTTCTAGTCTGCTTTCTTCATTGTTGCTTGATAGTTGGATGACATCGTTTTTCTATTTCATTTTTATCTTCGTTAAATGGTGTTCTTAAAAGCTTCTTCATTCTTGAGTATCATGTTTATCGGTAAAATGGAACATTTGCCTTGACAACGTTTATGATATGAGACTGACTGCATTGCTGACCTTAGGGATTGGACTTTCGGTGGTATAATTATATTTTTTTTCCTGAATTTTTATTTGGGTCATAAAACTATGGACCACTAACAGGGTACGTCTCTTCAACAGCTTGTTATTTAGGATACGTGTACAAGTTCATTGTTTGTGCATGCATTGTCTATGAGCATTTGTTAATCAGAATCAGATCTTTGTTCGACTTCTTGTTTTTGCTCACATTTTTCATGAATTATACATTTCGGTTGCAGTTGTTGCCTGTCCTTGTTCTATCCTAGGACCACTATGCTTACGCCCTTCTCTGAAACCCCCCCCCCCCCCAAAAAAAAGATATTTCCAATAGTTTGTCTTTAGTATCAATTGAACTATTACGATCATAAGAAGGCGGTGAATTGCTTAAAGTTTACTCCATTGGATATCGCTAATGACTACAATTTCATGTATGATAATTTGTTGTGTTGAATCCATGTTATTAGCCCTAAATGCAGGAAGGTTCCTAAATGCAGGAAGGTTGCGATCCAGCATCTTCTTGCATTCCTTCCAGTTAGGTGTGGTTGAGTAGAATTTTGTCAAAGTGCTTTTGTGGTTGCCTTTAAACAGTGTCAGTCTTGCAGCTGGCAATATCTCTAAGTATATATACTTGTTTCAAAAAGGCCTGGGAAGGGTTCGTTGACCCAATGGTTCTTCATAGAAGGGAGCAACCTTTGAAGTTAGCTGATATCTCTCATATTAGAAGACTTCAAAAAAGCGGTTCTTTATTCATGTTTGTGATCCGGTTTTCTTGTCTGACTTGTCTGACTGCACCAAATGCATCTAATGTAATGTACCCTCCTTCTGCCGCAGATTGAATGAGACAGGCTCATTGTTTTTCATTTGCCACTTTCTGTTTATCAAATGGTGCCTTGTCATTCATTGCAGTTGAGTGACACCCCCTCCCCCCGGTTTTGAATGGGATAGCCAATGTGTTCTTCGTCCAACAACTTATGCTTTTGGCAAGTTTCCCCCTTCATTGGTGCACTTGAGTAATGACCCTCCTCCCCTCCTCCCCTTCCCTCCTGCCCAACATGTTTTTCGTTTCGAACTTTCTGCTATTCATCTCTCATCCGATGCAGTTGAAGAATGACCCCCCCCCCCAAAAAAAAGGTTGAATGTGATGCCAAAGTGCTTTTCATTTTACACTCTCTGTTTTGCACATGATGTTTCCAAACCTTGATTCCTCCTTGAATAAGATGGCCCATCGGAGACTTTCTGCTTTTAGCATGGTCCTTCCTCATTGGATGCATTTGACTGAGACCTCCCCCCGCCCGCCCCCTCTTCTCCCATGGGATTCAGGATTCCTGTGCTGCAAAAACTAACCAAATTTGGTGAACACCTCAGCCAGTTTATTTTGCCTGGCAGTTTACAGTTGCCGTGGACTAGGTGCTTTACATTGACCCCCCCCCCCAACAAAAAAAAACTAAATAGAAACTTGCGCGGGGATGGTTAGTTTCTTCTGATTTCAACGTTTCAATCGCTTCGCCCCCAATTGCAATGGCGGTTTTGTTTAAACTCTAATGACCTATTCATTTCAGCGTTTAGAAAGTATTTGATTGCCGTTAGCCGCTCCCCAACGTTGCTACCGGCTAATTGTTAATTCTACCCACATGGTATCTCTAACTGCTATGCGTGATCGTTACTAGCCGCTTTTAAATACTGGTAATTGCTAACTGCTGTTTCTAATCGTCTATAAATACTAGCAACCATTGATAAAACGCTGCAAACCACTAACTGCTAATTCTAAATGTTGAAACTAACAAGTCCTTAAGTAGTGTTTGATTGGAAAAAAAATGGTTTTCCAGGAAAATCATTTTTTGTGGAAAATGTTTGTTCAAAAAAAATTGATTTTCATGCCACATTTTCCATTGTTTGGTTTAAGATAAATCATTTCTTTGGTAAAAATTAAAAAATGTCAACTGAATTGTTTTAATGGTAAAAAATGCAGATCAAATTGCCGTAGTGAAGATAAATGTCGATCAAATAAAAGAAATTTGAACTCAAAATTTATATTTGAATTTATTTTAATCTTTCCTATAGGATAGCCAAATTTCGATCGAAACTGTTGAATCAAATTTTTTTCAGTTGTCCATATCGTCAAGATTTGAAGGAAGAAAATCAACTTCCTATCTTTTCAAAAAAGAAATGATTTTCCTTTGTTGACGGTTGGAAAATAGTTTTCCATAATTTATTGTACCAAACAATGGAAAATTGGAAAATTATTTTCTAGAAAATCATTTTACCCCCAAACAAACACAATCTAAATTTCAGATCATTGGTCTTTATATCTACGTTTGTTTGCCTGTTTCTCATAATTTAGCCGATCATTTCCACTGCCCAGTGGTTTAACCACTCGTAACCGTTCTACGCTTTGTTTGGCAAAACAACTATTAACTATTAGTTATCTGTATTAGCTAATAGCTGCTAACTGTTTGAATTAACTGTTTGTATTAATTAGCTGTTTGAAATAGTGGTTTGAATTAGTTGTTTGTAGAAAAACTGTTGGGTAAAATTAGTTGTGTCTAGCAAAGTTGTGAGACAAAAAACTAATTCTCCAAAAAGTTATTCCAAAAAGCTGATTAGATTAGCCTTTTCAATTAGCTTTTGGACCTCAAAAACTCTTCCAAAAAGCTATTCTGCCAAACATTTAAATTAGATTTTTAACTAGGTCAACCAACTAATTTTACTAAATACCTCCTGAATCCTATAATGTTAGCTTTTTCTATTCAATGTGAAACTCAGAAGAGAGAGGAGCGGGAGAAAAGGGTGGTTAAACATTTGATTTGTTTTATAATAAAAGCAACACTATAAAGATTGAAGGAGTAGAACAATATATATAACTAGTTAATCAAAATACACTTATTTTTAATATTAGTGTGGTTGATTTAAGTGGTTTAGGACTAATTTTTGGTTTTGTTCTCATGATTGGAGAGAATTTATATTGAGAATTATACCCTTTATGAGACAATAGTAGTGCGATTTTGGTAAATAATCAGCATATAAGAAGCACATTGCACATTATTAAAGCGGACACCCTTCAGACTAAGAATAAGAATATCCGCGAATTTATACAGACTATCTAAAATTTATAATTATGTTAATCTCTACTTGAATGTTCAGGAGTCAAGAGTTAAATATCGTACAAGCTACAACGGTTAAATTAAGTATCATGAGTTCTCTCGCTAGCTCTCCTTTAACGATTGTTACAATTGGCTCAGCATCGTTGTAATTGGTTAGGTACATGTATGCCTTTTTTCGGTTGTACTATAAATATGGTTTAGTTTGCTGGCTTATATAGTTTATTTTCTTGCATGCACATGTAACACACAGGAACACATGCATTGCCTGTGTTTGTACAACATGACCAATGACACTTGTTGAGCATGACTCGTGGTATAAAGGCTTTGGTGCACCCAAGTCTAGTCAATGCCTCAATGGTCCCGCCCAAACCAACAGCGTACCACCCGCCCCCCCCCCCCCCCCCCCCCCCCCAAAAGAAAAGTATAGGTGTCATGTAACTCAAAACATGCAAAAAGCATGAAACCGATCCCTACAGATTTTGATTTTATAATAACCGACTTAATTTTGAACGTGTTCGATAAAATTAATTGTCTTAATAATGATTAATTGTTTTTTAAGCTATTAGCAGTTTTATGAGCGGTTAGCTGTACTCACTAGTAGTTAGTGATTAGTTGTACAATTAGCTATTTAAAATAAATACATTTACTAAATATAGATGTTGAAGTAACAGATTTACATAAAATGGCAAAAATAGTACAATAAATAAAGATTTTTAGAAATAAAAAGGAAAAATTTGTAATTTGCAATACAATTACTATGTGGAGATTCTGAAAAGCTACTTTCATTACCTTTTGAAAAACACTATATTAACATCTAACAACTACCTCATTTACTATTTTATCGAACATTTATAAGTAGTGGTCGAGAATATTTTAACCACTATAAATCACTGACATCTACTTCAACCTCTATTGTCGAATGCAATTTTTGTACTATTTTTAGGCTGTGTTCGGTAATAGAAGTTGAAGTATAGGTTAATGGTTTATAGTGGTCAAAATATTATGAACCGCTACTTAAAAGTGTTCGGTAAAGTAGTGTATGAGGTAGTGGTTAGGGGTTTATGTAGTGTTTTTCAAAAGTTAATGAAAGTACTTTTAAGAACATCTACCTAGTGGTTGCATTGCAAATTACAAAATTCTTATTTTTATTTACTAAAAGCCTTCATTTATTATGCCCTTTTTAGTTATTTTATATAAATCTACTACTTCAACAGCTAGGGGTGTGCAAAAAAATCCGAAACCGAAAAATCGAAAAAACACATTAATGTAATCGTTTTGCACACCGCTATCAACAGTTACAATCATTTATTTTAAATCGTTAATTGAACAGCTAACCACTAACCACTAGTAGGTCACAGCTAATCGCTAGTAAAATCGTCAACAAATAGTAAAACAGCTAACCATTACTAAAACAACTAATTTTACCGAATACGCTCTTAAGCTCTATATAGTAAAATTAGTTATTACTATAATAATATAGTAAATAACAGCTCAAATAGAAGAGAAATGATAGTTGATAGCTATTTTAGCCAGGCATTAAACGAGGCAGGTTCACTAAATGCCAAATCCTATTACATTTGCTAGCGAATGTAAATTGATATTAAAAAAAAATGAATATCTGTCAAATATAAATGTAATATTGGGCATTTAAACCCCAAAAAAAAAAAATTAATGTTAATAACTATGCATTAGCTTTTTCAAAATGTTATTTAGAACCTGTGACGATGAAGGTTTTTTCTAATCAATTTCATTCTTCCAATTCTTTTGCATCTTGATGACCAAGAAGAGTAGGAAGATCATCCACCATTCCTTTTCTTTTCTTTCTCCCTCCATTATTATAGATCGCAAAAAGAGTAGAAAGTGTAACAATATCCATATATTATATATTATGAGTATACTGTTTTGTTCTCCCTTTTTTTCCAACCAAACACATTAATCAAATCGTTTCGTTCTTTCACTTCTTCTTCATTTTTATAATGAAGTGTTAAAAGATTATCTGTCTCCCTTTTTCTTTCTTCGGCCTATTATTATGGATACAGAAAAGTACAAACAGTATAACAATACCAGGAGTATACTGATATATATCTTCTTTTCTTTTTCTTTTTCTTTTTCCGAACTAATTAATTCCTATGAACATAAAGACATCAATAATGTAAGAAGATTATGAAAGCCCAATGCACCAAAAGTTTAATAACCATTCATTTGATACCATTATTAACAAAGTAAGAAACAAAACCAAGCCCAAAGCATTACTAGTTTACTATACATTGGGAATTTGGAAGCTAAACAATGATGCAAAGATTCCCAACTCATGATCAGCACCTGTCCTCGAGTGATCCATTGGCATTAGACCCTTTACTGTTACTCCTACTCATCTGAGGCTTATACCAAATAGCACAGATCATGAACACCCCAAAATTGATAAAACTAAGCATAGCCAAAAGGCCATAGAAGTAGTCAAGCCTTCCATAGTTGATGTTATCAGCAAGCCACCCGGGACTGCGACTACTGCCTGTGACATTGTCAATGACAGAGACCAGGAAGCTACTGACGAAGAATCCGAGGGAGAGGGTGGTTAAGAATAGCCCAGTGCTCATGGTCTTCATGCTTTTAGGTGATTGAGTTATGAAGAAGTCAAGTTGTCCTGTGTATATGAAGGCCTCCCCTGCTCCTACTAGGAAGAATTGTGGGATTAAGAGGTATACACTTATAGGTAGTGTTCTTGTGTCTCTTCCCACTATTTGTGCCACTGACAGCCTCTTTCTTTCTGCTATTGCTGCTGCTACCATCCCCATTGTGGAGAGGACTAACCCTATTGCTATTCTTTGCAAGTTGGTGAAACCTGTGTAAAATATTATGTATGGAAGGAAATGAGTTAATAATGTTATCAGTGCCGGATCCAGAAAATTTCTCGTCTACAGTTGAAAAGAAAGAACAAAATAATA
Organism: Carnegiea gigantea; assembly: GCA_029747015.1. NCBI lineage: Eukaryota > Viridiplantae > Streptophyta > Magnoliopsida > Caryophyllales > Cactaceae > Carnegiea > Carnegiea gigantea. The sequence continues at coordinate 86,177 of JAKOGI010000326.1, forward strand.
TAAGAACTTATTCAATGTTGTAAGCTCATAGCTGATCAGTGGATGAATAAAAATTTTGGAAATTGGATTTCCCCTGAGTACGCCTAAGAGTCTATCAGCTCTTCATCATATTGTGCACGTTCTTGTATGAGACAGTATCATGTAAAATTAGTACATTTTTACTTAGCCATGCAACTTATCATGAGCACCTTACCCTTTATCTCATAGTCGTTTTTGTTGAGACTGTCTTATCTAAGAGAGTCAGCTATTTAGGATCGAGCACACGGAACTGGATGTGTATAGGTGAACAAAGATTTTGTACATCAGACTTTCCCAAGTATGGCCTAGCAGGCTAGCAGTCTATGAGCCCTTCATCGGGGTGTCCAAGTTCTTGTATGAGACAGTCTTACGTAAAATAGCATATTTTACTACGCAACTAATCATGGGTACTTTATCTATTATCTCAAAATTGTTTTGGTGATGCTATCTCATCTGATAAAAGAGTCAGCTATCTAGGGTCAAATGACTGGGTAGTGTATTTGGAATTAAAATCATGCATGTTCAAGATTTGTCTGTTACCTTCCTAAAGTGGTCATGCCAAAGTGTACTAATCTAGCAACCATCACTTTCTTTATGCACACCTTTACAAAGGCATAGCACATGGTATGGTGTCCATTTCTTGGCCCTCCCCAATTTCCATGGCCAAACACATTTGATCTAGATCTAATAGTAGTACCTGGTTTGCCCTTCCAGCTTTTCCAAAGGGGCATAACGACGCGATCATAAACCCCCAAAGTGATAAGAATGGCAGCCACAAAGAAGACAGTAAGGGACCCTGCAGGGATTTGGAAGCTCCCAATGGACCTTTCCATGGTTGAGGCTTGCTCGACCGAGAATGTGATCATTTGAGCATAGGTTGTCCAAAACATGATGGTTGTAGCCCATACTGGTAGCAACCCAGCCATCATTTTCACCTCTTCTACTCGTGTCACCGAGCACAGCTTCCATGGGTTTGAAACATGGCTCCCATCAGGGCTCCTCTCGAAATCGTCTTCTGTTACTATGGCTGCCTTGTCCAAACACCTATGTCAATTCATGCATAATCACACATAATTAGCCATATTAACCATAAGGCTGCACCCAAAACCAAAAAAAATCTTAAGGTGAGATGATAATAATCAGCTTATTTTGGTCCTCGTAAATCTGAAAAATGGGCCATTTGGATCGGTTAATTTCACATGTAATCAGAATAATTATGTGCTGCTTAAGAGTTAGATATGTTCATCTTGGGTTCATGCAAAATTTCGGTAGACAATGTTCTATGGGAAATAAGATATTGGGGTAGATTAGTCTTCTGTTATATTAGACCGGAGATGCTTGCAAGGGATAAGTCTACCTACACATGGATCTTGCCAGACCCTATTGAAAGCAGGACCCACACTGATTCATGGGCTCGTTCAAGTTCGCATTTCTCAAACTCGCTAATAACGTACGAATTATTTTGCTATGCCTTAAAAGGGTTTCCTTCTTATCAAGTAACATGCAATTTGGTGTTATAGAGAACTTACCCAAACTGGCCAGTGTGTGGAATGCTTGAACCCTCAGGAGCATCCTCATACAACAAGCTCACATCATAAGGCATTGCCAACTTTGCTTTCCTAATAGAAGCCACAATAACTTGAAATATATGAACTATAGGGCTTCCCTTGCTCTTTTTATACCTATACTTCTTCATCCCAGCCAAGAACACCACTATTGCAATCCCCATTGAAAGAGAGCAAATTCCATAGGACCAAGTCCTCCCCACCTCATCTTGCATCCAAACCAACACGGTCACCGCCATTAGGGTCCCTAGGCTAATGAAGAAGAAGAACCTGCTAAAGAAGTGCGTCATTTGGGTTCTCTCCTTCTCGTCTTTGTCATCAAATTGGTCGCTACCAAACCCTGAGACACTCGATTTTAGGCCTCCGGTCCCTAGGGCAATCAAGTACAACGCTAAGTAGAAAATACCCATTTGGAAACCACTGGCCTTTTGGCAAGTTTGGAACTTGGTCAAGTCACACTTTGGTGGGCGAAGCTGGGGTAGCATTGTTGAGAGAGCCAGCATTCCGGTCCCCTGAGGTACACATAAACCATCCATTATATGCTAATTGATGAAGTTTAGATGTCATTATACTTATGGCTTTTGTGATGAACACAACGAATGGAAAAATGTGTGGGTTAATACTTACTAATACTTGGATTGTCGCGGAAAATGCAATAGTCTTGAATCGGCCTAGGAAGGTATCAGCAACAAAGCCTCCGAGCAAGCAGAGGAGGAAGGAGGTGCCCATGAAATCGGTCACAATGTTGGCTGAGGTTGCACTAGGCATATGCATCGTTCCAATGAGGTATGTCACAAGGTTCACTGCAATCCCCATCGTCGAGAGCCTTTCGCACATTTCGATCCCTAGATATTGATCATGATGGTACTCAAATATTAGAAACAAACAAGCCAATATACTTGCACCGGTATTTGATTTCTGAGAAAACAATAAAGATCCAATATGAATCATGCATAGGTATGCAAATTCATAGAAGGTGGGTCTTCCGTGTTTGTGGTGGTTGAGTGTAAAGATAGTACAGTTTGGGCTGATTTTTACAGTAATAATTATTTTCTACTGTAAAAATAAGATTTAATTATGACAAGTAAAAAGGATGTTTCCATAAGACCAGACAATTGTTTTTTTTTTTTTTTTTTCTTGGGAATGTTTAGAGAAAAGAAGGAAAAAAAGGGAAAAAGAAAGGCACATATGTGGAAAATCTCCGATCTTTGAGGGGAGAAAAGTTGCTTATGTGACTTTACATTAACCAATGCTGTTTAACCTTTTTGTATATGCTGAATATTCTGCAAAACTTTTGCATGAATCACCTACTATGTGTGCATAAGAACATGCAACTCCTTAGCTAATGTTTGATCATGGAGATAACAAAAGGAAAAGAGAAGTAAACCTAGAATAAGCGCGGCAGGAACCCAACCACCAGTTTTTGACCTATCAGCAGGGGAGCCCCTGTAGTCAAAAGCATCTGCAATGACCCAACTCATCTTTCCCTCTTGAGCCATTGATGAAAAAGGGTTTTTCAAACACGTCGAGAAAGTTTCAAGGACAAGTAAACCTAGAAGCTTTAACTAGATAAAGAACTAGAAATGACTGAGATTTTTTTTTTTAATTTTTATTTATAGCTTAACTAATGCTAACCAGTTGCTCATGTAGGAGGCAAAAGCTATTTTGAAAGGTTTGTGTATGTTAAGACTCACACTTTGAAGTTATGCTTGGCATTGGGAGGTTTCCCTTTTATAGGCAAAGTGTTAGGGTGGCTTTTGTTGCTCATTTCCTAGGGGGAAAAATAACAATAAAATAAAAAGGAATGAAAAAAAAAAAGGGTGGCATTCCACTAATGGTTGAGTTAATTGAGACATATAGACATCTAATTCTTGGCAGGAATGGATTAGGCGGCATATCTCTTTTTTTCTCTCATCTGATTGGAAAGTTATGGGGCTAAAAAAAGGAAATTATTAAGCTACATGACACAAGATATATATACATTTTTTTCTGTTAGAAGCTAAGGAAAAATTTGTGAAGGGTTTTTATAAAGTTGATGTCGATGGGTATTGTTTGTGGAGGAAGATCTGTAGAATAAACAGCAAAAACAAACAAAACAAAACAAAAAAAAAAAAAACATAAAGAAGGGGGGGGATTTACCCCACAAAGGTAGAGCCAATCAATCTTGCAAGTTTGCATGTAATACCTTCATAAGTATGTATGTATTGTCTGAAAAATTTGAAAATTATACTCATATTGTTTGTTGGAATTTTTTTTTTTGATGCGGTTATGACCAACAATTCATATTAATATCTCAAACCTACTAATTAGATCGGTTGACTTCATATTGCATGTTACTGTTATTACAGTTTGATTTCAGAGATAAGATTCTTGATGTAGTCAAATATGTTAGGCATGTATTTGTAACTTGTAAGACTACTATAATTTGCTCTTGTAGTGTTAAACTTCAAATTATGACTTTGCACAAGGAGTGTGTGTGTGTTTGGAGGGGAGGAATCTTGAACATGCAAATGCTAGCAACATTCTTCATGGTCATATCATACTTTGGAAGGTGGGGAAGGGGGGGGGGGGGGGGATTGATGGTGAAGGTGAAAGATAGGAATGGGCCATGAAGATTGTGAGCCACAGTTTAAACCAGTCCCCTCTCCTCATGTTACACCTAAGTGCTTTTGCTACCCCACCATTAGTATGTGTCCTTAGCCCTTCTTACTAGTTTCCTTTTTCCTTCTTTCCTTTAAAATACAAGGAATATGGGAAATATAAGAAAAAAAATTAGAGTTGGCAAAAATTTGAGTCTGGGTCGATTTGAGTTCAGACAAAAACTTCATATCAGGACCCTATCCAGATTATAAACTAGACACTTTGGTTAGACCCAGATCCGAATCTCAGATGTTCAGACCCGGCTGTCTGAATGTTCAAATTTTGTGAATGATTTTTGGATATTCTGATCGATTTTTTTGGTGATCGAAACCAAAATTGATTTTTCAATATCTGAACCAGTTGTTCAGAGCTGTTTCTGTGAAATTTTCTAGAGAATTTGAACTGAAATTGCATATAAATCTAGTTGTCTGGTATCCAACCCCGATTGTCCAACCCCTAAATTGTTCAAAAATTCGAACAACCCAAATCCAAATGTACAAACCTGAACTAGTCCTGGATTTAAATTCGGACATGACCATTTGTTCAAATTTTAAATTTGAATAAAAATTTTTGTAACCACACCTGATTTTTCCCGAATCAAACAGATTCGAATATTCAAGTCGGATGGATTTTGTTAGCCCTACAGGAAACCAATGACAAAATGATAAAAAGATCCCTTGATCTTTTGACAAAAGGGAAAATATTGTGAAAATAACTCCTTCACATGTCATTTCTGCCATAGGAGAGAAGCCATTTTCAAGGAGAAAAAGAGGATGGGCAGGCACCCTTGAACAGTGTCTAATTGGTTAAAGAATTGTTGAATCATTCATATTTGCATAGGTGTAAAGTTATTGAATTGATATATTTTGAATTATTGCATCTAATTGGTAGAACTGTTGGAATTTGATGAATTGATGTTGCTTATCACATAAGTGCCACCTGGAAAATGAAGATACGAATATTAGCTAGATTATTTTTCACTTGATGGAGTTTTGATAGTGGGAGTAACAAGCATCTAATAGTACAATGAATTTTTGGGTGGGTACATTAAAGTAACGACAGTTTTAGGTATTAGATACAAATGTGTTTGCTTTACTAATTTTGAACTAGGTCACAATTTTATCAATAAATCTCTATTTTGATCTTATTTAGCCTCTTATTTGACTCATTTTCCCTGTATTTCTATGTTGATTATAATGATGAGAGAGGGTCAAATGTGCTTGTTCTTATTCATATTGTGCTTACAAAAGTGTTTTCCTTTTATAGGAAGTGTTGCTAATAAAATGAGAAATTCACAAGTGTTGCTACAAAAAAAAAAAAAAAAAAAGCAATACGGATGCTTTTGTAAGAAGAAAAGAGGTTGATGAAGTTTTAAGGCCAAAAGAGCAAGATTGAAGAGTTCAAGAAAGTGCACAGACTACACAATTGACCATGCACTACGGCACAACCTTGCAGAAACTTGCAGTATTCACCAATGCTTCCCAAAGTTGCGCACGAGCAGCCATGTAGAAGTGCACGACCATACTGTTTTTGCAATTTCTGAATGTACATGGGCACATATGCGCCAAAGTAAGGTCGTGCATTTTGCTTATTTTCGTGACACTAAAGCAGATTTTGGACTTTATTGGAGATGTCTTTTAGACTATTTGGAGAGCACTTTCTTAGAGCAATAACTGTTAGGGTTTATTAATGAGATTTTTAAGATTCTTAGTGATTGGAAATCGTCAACCCTGAACATTGTTTCGCTACTTCTACTTCAATTGATTCAAGTTTCTCTCTCCCCCTCTCTCTCCCTGTGTTATTTTTTGAGGTTTTTGTGCCAATCATGTTCATCAATCTAGGCTTTGCAATGTGTTTAATATTGGGTAATCCCTATTATGCTTGATTAAATCATGATTTAGCCATTTGTAGAACTTGCCGATGTTTATGTTTTGGAATCTCAGCTAGTTGTTAGGGAAAAAAGTTGTAATATTTATAAACCCCAAGTGCAAGGTGTATCATTGAGTACTTGGGGTGTCGTCTACAGGAAGTTGTGTTTCCAACTATCAGAACTAACTAAAGTGTATCGAGTTAGGCAAAATCGAAGGGGATAGAAAATAGAACTAAACTACTAAAGCGAAGACAAAAGGACTATGATTAGAACTAAGATAAACTAAGTAATCAAGTCAAGTCCAAACCTTCCCTAGCTATGCTAGCATTCAGAGTTGATCGGCTGCATAGTTGAGGCCACCTAAGCCCTCTCTCAAGGATCAATAGGCTAATCTAGTTGCTCTAACCACCTATTTTTATGGGATTAGTTCAACTAAATTACTAGGCTGATAACCCTTGACCTAGCTGGCGACGAGACTATTTTTATATCCCAATCTCAACTATTCTTTCTACTTACACTAGACAATCGACCTCACCTCTCAGCATAAGTCAATTATCCCAAAATACGGATGAAAGTTCTTTCAAGCATTTCATCGAACACTTGGTGAGCGTGAAAGAAAACTCTAAATTCTAGGCATAAACAAAGTAGGGTTGGGGTATAAATAAGATTAATTAGCCATCAAGGACTGGCCACAATCCAATCCAACATAAACTAACAACTAAACATCAGAAATACATGAGAACCTAAACTAGCAAACAAAAACATGAACTTGAACTAGAGAAGAAAGAGAATGAAATAAATCAAATCTAAACAACTAAATAAACATGAATTAACAATGAAAACTAAACACTTAAACTAAACAAAACAAGTACAAGAATTAAACTAGAAAATGTCAATAAGAACAACCTATGAACTAAAGAGAGAAAAGGGAAGAAAATATAGACTTGATTGGTAGAAGGAACTTGAAATCCAAAGGTTGAATCCAAGATTACAATCCTCAATCATGATGTAATCCTCTTATTGAGGTTTTATTTGATAAACTAACCTAAAACTTAGCATAAAAATCGCCAGAGAGAAGTCGGAGCGACCCCCGAACAAAAATACCGAAGGAGGGTTAAATAGAAAAATTGAGCGAACGGGCGAACAGGGGGGGAGGCACGACCGTACCACGTGGCACGGCCCCATCGTGCCACTTTTCTGGCACGGTGGCTCGGCCCCCCAGTCGTCCCTTCTTGCCGACTTTTGCTCTTTTTGCCCGTCTTCGCTCCTTTTCACGACGTTTGATCGATTTGAAATTTATTACCTACAAAAGCAAATAAAACAAGTAAAAACTCTAAAAATTATATTATTGTATGAGCTGAAATTAAGTAAAAGGGATATGTAAAATATGACAAATTATCACCTAACAAATACACCTAACACTAGTCCACCAATTGTTTGATGAAAGTTTGGAAAGAGATCATTTTCGCCATTCTCAACTAGGGTTTAAGGGAGCATCGAAGGTTGAAACCTTTACCTAGTGAGTATTTGTGAGTAATTGGAAATTTTAATATGAAAACGATTAGGGTTCTAAATGGGATTAATAATTACTCGATTTTGTGACCTTTTAAATTCTAATATCATGGAAATAGAGGATTAGAATAATTTGACCAGTCTAATGATGATCTTTGAAAGAAAGCATAGATGGACATTAAATTTGTAATATATCACTTCAAACGCTTGCATGGGCATGTTCGAAAGGTTCAATGATTAACTCTCAGGCATAATAGGTTGGTGAAACCCAACCTAAGGGTTTTACCATCTATTGCTCAATTTAATCTATTATAACTCGGCAGTTTTATATTAACATTAGTTGTCCACAATCAAATTGATTAATTGCCTAGATTGAATGTTTAAGTTAGTTTTGATAGGTTTCCTACATATACGACCCGTACTAATTGTTGCTAAGTACATTGACACAATGCACTTGCAATAATTTTACACAACACTTACATGGCAATCCTATATATTCTCATTCAAATCATCCTATTTGATATAGGCCATGTTCGATAAAATTAGCGGTTCAGGTAGCAGATAACTGTTTAGATAGCGGATAGTATTTTTAATTTAGTTGTTAGCGGATAGCTGTTTAGATTCGCAGTTGAAACTAATGTGTTCGGTAAATTTAGCTGTTATGCTAGCTGATTAATGTAAATTGACATAAAAGGATATAGCTAATCTCTAAATATAAAATTTTTAAAGGATATTTTTGACTAAAAAATATGAAACGCTACTTTTAAATGTCAAACGTTAATACTATTAGCTTTTCAAAAACGCTACTTAAAACGCTAAACGCTACTGGAAATGCTAGTCAAAATACTAGTTTACTGAACACTAAAAATTAACTAATTAGTGTATTGATCTGATCAAAATACTAAATGCTATACAAAACGCTGTTGCCGAACACGACCATCCATTTTTTTTTTGTGGGGGGGGGGTGGTTTTATGGATCAATTCATAGGGGTAGAGAATCTATAAACCTCAAACATAATCTTGTTCAATTCTACTGATAGGGGAAAGTTGGTTTGCAACTGTGTCAATTAGTTAGCCAGTTTGCAGCCCATAAAAAGAGCATCACATCCTTGTTAATTAAATTAGTTCATCTGTAGCTCCATTAGCGTCTTGTCCTAAGAATGCCCCAACTTAATTTTTCGATTTGGTTCACACAGAAGCTGTCTTCAGTCTTAGTAGGCTCTTAGTCGATCTTACCTTATCCATATCCCCAAGAAAATACAAGTCATGATCAATTATGCAAATGAGCAGCAGTATATATATATATTTCTTAATTTTGAGTTGTCAATGCATGGATAATATAATAATTATCTTTCCTTTATTTTTATTTTTATTTTTTTGATTTTGAATACACTTTGATTGCATGTTGTATTATTGATTGGATCATATTGAACTGTATTATGCTACTTTCACTTGATGGAATAGCAAAGATCATGCTGTACAACAAATCAAATCTGAGGTGGGTTAGGGTACATTGAAATATGACAAAATGTGAAGAGGAAAAATGAAAGTGCTCAACCCTACTGATAATATTATCGATAATATTACGGCATGCCTCCAATTATTCAAAAACAAAAAGTGTAAAGTTTCAAATGGAACCCATGAGCCGTTATGCTCATCCATTTGGTGCTTATTATCTTAATTTGTAACTTGCCTTCTTTTTTTTTAAATGATTGGTGCCTTTGGGTATATATTTTCATTTTTAATGCGATTTTATAAAAAAATGGAATTCCTTGATTTCGACATGATTTATATCTGTATAATACGGTAACTATATAGATTTTATTCAAAACAATTTGAGAGCGCCCAATAGTTCAGGTATTTTAAAAAACTTTTAATTTAAACATAGATCTAGCTTCAAATTTCATCTTGTATATAATTATGCATGTCAACTTTAAATGCAACACGAGTTAATTTATGAATTTCATATGTTTTTGAAGAGGATTTATCTTAAGACATCATACGTCTATAGAATTTTATAGCGTGCAAAGTGTACAATACAAAACAAAATTATTGTTTCCATTCACAGAACATTATAGTATGCCATGATCAGAAGCATTACGTGTCTTAAAAATGGTTCAAATTGTACCTTGTTGACCTACTATATATATATATATATATATATATATATATATATATATATATGTGCACTATCTGTTAGTTTTATTGTCCTTTTTTTAGGGTTTTTTTTTTTTGGTAATACATTCCAGTTCTTCTGTTTCTTTTAGATTCCCCTAAAACTAGACACTGACAAATACTTCAAGGTCCTTGCAATAATTTCCAACTTCCATTAGTTTGTTCCAATCTGTCTCATCGCGTTCTAACTCATTCAAGTTCTAGTAACTTTTGTCCTGGTCCAAAACTACTTGCCCTCACAATTCACCTGTTATATATGCAAATCGATTTCAATTGGATCCAACTTGACTCTAAAAGACCTCAAAAGGTAACATCATTTATATCGAGATAAAATTATTGTATCTATTTATTATATCATGTCATCGTATTTTCAGATCAAAATGAGAGATCTTCTGGCTCATATATAGTTAAGGTATACATGAAAAAGCATGATTGGCTCACGAAGAGGGCTAAAAAAAGGGGCAATATATTGAAGGTCAACGCATGAAAATAGTCCCTCCTGAAACCATGCATATAGCCAAATCTTACTAGGAAAGAGCAAGGACTTATCATATTATTCATGCTTTATTTATTTATTTATTTATTTTGGTTAGATTGCATTTTGTTAGAAACCATGCGACTGGTATTTGACTAGCAAAAGAGGGTGGAGGGGGGAAAAAGAAGGAAAAAAAAGGAAAATGACCATGACTTAAAACCACACCCTCTGTTATACCTTAGCATGCCAATCACTTTTGGCCCCCTCTCCTTAATGGTGCAATAGTCTATTTATTTTTTTTTTCAATCAATGGTCCAATAATTGAGATTATAAACTTATATATATGTTGATTAGTATACCTAAACAGTTACGGTCATTCCCGGCCTGAGTTCTAAAAATTGGAACTGAAGTATGCCACATCAACAAAAATTTCATCTTTTTGGAACTTGTATTTCATCACTTCTCTAACTTATGGAACTCTAATTTTGATTACCTAATAAAAATATTTATCATAAACCTGCCTTATAATATACAACTCTTTTTTTAATCACCTAAAAATTATACATTGCCGAAAAAAGACAAAAAGTAAAGATATATAAAAAAAGAAAAGTGGACTGTGTGGTGAAACTCAGTAGAGTTCTTAGAGCATGTGCAGCGAATCACTCGCCCGAGGAGAGAGAAAGCCAAGCGAGCGAAAGTCGGCTCATTCCTCTGCACTGGCTTCCTCGGCACTCGAGTCTCATGAGTTTCGTCGGCTCCCAGAGTCAACTCGTGAGAGGTTTTTTTATTTTTTAAAATATCTTTAATTAGTTTTAAATATTTTTAATTAGTTTTTATTTTTTCTTTTGGTTCTAAAATAAAGTTGTGTGTTATAGTGTGGGTCCAGAAGTATTATTTTATTTGAAGAGTCAAAGTGGTGAGCTTTTCATTGAAGAAAGGGAGGATTGTGAGGTAAAAAATTAAAGAAATGATCGATGTGATAGTGATAAGTCTCCACCGATAAGTCAAAAAATTAATTCACCATTAAATTTGCTCTAACCCGCGTGTCATATGACCCAACATCAAATACCGAAGAGATAAGCGACAAGTGGAACCCGCATGCCGAAACGCAAGTCCCGCGCTGCGAATGGTCTAAACATAATCAATCCTCTCATATGCAATAGTGGATGCACTTTTTCAACAAATTGTCATTTAAAACATCGAGGAGTTAGAGAATCCAGAAACGGATCGGTTTTTTTTTTTTAAAAAAATCTTAAAATGTTGACTGATAGTGGTAAATTTGCAAATCATTCATTGTCTACTTCCTTATGTCAACTCCAGCCTTATTTTGCTAATATATTTAGCTATTTTCAAAAACTTGTTATGGATGAAACGTTGGGTACTGCACTGACTTTCGCTGAGGTTTTACGCATTAATTAATATAACTTTTATATTTTAGGGTTTGATTTTACTACCCTTAAAACTTTAGTGTCATATTAATGACATAGTACTAACGACTATGTTAAGAAAAGAGAAGTTACTGATTGATGTGTTGATCTCCTAATAGGACTAACATACTATCTCTCTTTTGACACATTAAAACGATGGATGCATGAGAGCAAGATAGAGCGGTAAAGGAAGGGAATATAAGTAATAGTAAGGATGAGAGACAGTGATTGTTACCGTCAGTCCGTTAGAAAAAAGTGAGAGAATATGTTAGTAGTATTTTAAAAAAACTGGGGCAAATCAGTCAATCACTTCATCTTCTTCATGTATTTATCACAATAATGTTTCAATATATAATACAATACTAAAATTTTGAGGATGGTAAAATTAGATCCTAATGTATTGAGATCATATTAATTAATACTTGAAACCTCAGAAAGATCAGCGCAAAATATCTTGACAAATTGACAGGCACCATGCATTACAAGATAGAACTCTCTAGCCAAGTTAGTTTGCACATCAATTATAATTTTCATGAAATAATTCTTAGATAGAACAATAAATCAATTTGACATGTAGATAGCACTAATTAAGGTTTTGCGGAGAGCATCTCCATGCAATAGTGATATATGAAATTGATCCATCTTTAATTAGATAATCAATAATAATAATTTTGTAATTATTTTGTACTATACCTGAATTACTTATATTGAATACTTCGGGCTTAAGAATTAAATTTCAACTGCTGATAAATAGTTTATTCGAGCTTTTCTCTGCCTACACTATCATGCATATTTATGTTTACAATGATATGTGAATACTAATCAGCAAGATATAAATAAACAACATAATTCGTTGTAAAACTCGATTAATGATACATTCTAAAAAGGATAAGCTTTTCGATAAATTGATGATAAATTACATGCTCATTATCTATTCAACCATCAGCCACGATAGAATCTGAGACTCAACGTGTTAAATTGACAATTGATCGGCTATAGATTTGGACAGAAGAAATAGCATTAATTCATTTTTTAGTGTTAGAGTATAAGTCTATTTCTGAGCTTTCAACTATCTGTTTAAATTTTTGGTTGAGATAATTCTTGAATATTTAGGAACTATTTATGCTCAATGAAATCCAAAAACAAGAAGCTAAAGTTGGTACCACTAACCAAATAAGAACCCTAATACATGAGAGCCACACATCCCATTTGGTGTGTTGTATTCAATTCATCATAAAGATCACAAATTATTTGAGTTAATTAAGATACCTACAAAATCCAGGCACTATTTGTGGAGCCCAAACCCTAAGAGGAATATGATGACTAAGAGAGAGAAACTAAGAGAGAAGCAAAAGTGAAGTGATGATAGGTCAACCAAGAGAAGTGTAGGGTCAAACGCAGGGGATAATTGAAAGGAGGGGTCCAGTAATTTGACATGTTTACACGCGGCTCAACCCACATAATCTTCATCTCTTTTTCATCTGACACCTTTTTTTTCCTAAATAATTCAAGTTGGATTCAACATTCTGATCATGAATTTAAAATTTGACCGGACGATACGAAATAGGCGTACTAGAATAGTTTTGTAGTTGGATAAACCGTATTTTTATATTGTGATGTGGAATGCAATTATTATATTAGAGTGGTTTTACTGTATAGTAATTGAAATTGAAATTGAAATTGAAATTGAAATTATAATTGAAATCGCATTTTGAATTCTTAATTCTGATCATTGTAACATAAAGAAGGAAAATTAGATATTTCAGCTCATAAAATAAATCAAAATTAAAATTGAAAAATTATTCAAGTTGAATTAATGTTTTAATATTATTTAAAATATCCCTTAATAATTAACAACAGTACTATAGTTTAAATCTTATTTAATTACAATATTTATAAATTTAAAAAGGAACAATATTTTAAAGTACTATTTGGACTTATTTTTTTAAAATTTTATAGTATACTAATTTTTAAATAGGACATAAAAATATTTTTTTAAAAATTAAATTACAGAATTTAACCAATTCGTTATATCGTATCTCTCACTTTCTTTTTGAAACTGCTGTTATTATAGCACCCTAATTAAAAATAAAAAAAACAACTCTCTTTTTTATCAAACAACTACCTTAATGCAATTATTAAATCTAAAGAGATATTAATTACATTAATTATTACAAAAATAAACATAAAGAATAATAAAAGGAGTTAATATATATGAAATTATAGGGAAAAAAAAGGGCTTATTGTAATTAGGGATGACAATAGGGCAGGTTGGGAAAGGGATATATGACCCGTCCTCGTCCCCACTCAATTCCTCGCCCTACGAGCCATCCTGGCCCCATTCTCCGTTGAGGGGAAAAAATTTCTCCTTGTCCCCATCCCCAATAGGGAAGCAATCCTCGACGGGATCCTAATGGGGATTTTTACCCGTAATTTTTTTCTCTATATGAAAAGTATATTACAAGATGGATCTTGGATGAAACGCCAGATTGCTGAGTAGACTTAGACGGAAAAGAGGGATTATATAGTTAAAGTTTTTTCAAGTAAATTTACCTATTTAACCTTAATTTTATATTCATAAATGAAAGATTTATATGTAAGTTTAATTATAAACGGGGATGGGGATATGTTTTTCCCAATCGGGGGCAGGGAAGCGGGTATAGGGACGGGAGTTTTCCCCAGGCGGGTAAACAGGGATGGAGATGGGATGGGGTAAAATTTCACCTTGTCCCCGTCCTTGTCTCCACTCGGGGATTGAATCTCGCCCCGTCCCCCTCTTCATCCCTATTGGGGATGAGGATTTTTTCCTAACGCGGGGAGGGGCTCCGCCGGAGACGGAGATTCACTACCCCACTGTCATCCCTAATTGTGATTTGCAATATGCATAATTATGTTTCTGCCCACGTGCTTTGCACGTGATTAAGCATATTTTGGCATGCAACAAGGTCAAAGTGTGTCATGTTGTCAGGCTAAAAAAAGGGAGGGCAGCATTTTTTTTTTATAGATTTCTTTTTTTGCTCGAATTAGGACTTGTTCTTTTCATTATTTTTTTTCAATTTATCAACTTCTACTTATTTTAAACCACTTCAACCTACTTTAACCTACTTCAATCCACTTTAATAAAAAATACCTATTTCAACCAACTTCAACCCACCTCCTTCAAAATTTTATGCTCACTATCTTAACCAACTTCAACAAATATACCAACTTCAACCTACTTCGATCAACTTCAATGAAAAATATCAATTTCAACCCACTTCAACTTACCTCAACCACTTTCCCCCTTTTACCCATCCTAATTTGCCAACAAAAAGAATAGGCCCTTTATGAGGATTGCCCTTAAAAACAGGAGGGTCAGGGTGAATAGTTCAAGGCATTAACCAAGATCGTTGGGAAAATAATTTCCTTTTAGGTGAATTATTGGACATGATTTCAGAAGCATATGGTTTAAAATATGCATGTATATTTCTTTCCTTAAATATATTTTTTGAGGTACTCACTTTCGTTTCTGATTTTTCTTCCCTTTTAAGGTTTTATATAATATAACTAGGGGTGGATAATGAACTAAGTATTCATTGGATTAAGCGATCGGCCCATTTAAATAAGGTTAATAAAGGATTGAGTCAATAATAGATTGGGCCAGCCCATTAAGGCATATTAACGGGCCTGATCGGGCTAGCCCATTAACGACCCGTTTAGTGACCCATTATTTTTTTCAATCTACTTGACACACTAGTTTATATGTTCCAATTAGTTAAACTTATTGCTAACACTTCGTATATAACAATAATTATTATATGCCATTTTTTTGCACAAGTTTATTCCGTTTTTAAACAGGTCCAAAGTAGGCCGCCCATGTGTCAACCCGATCCGACTCATTTATTATCTTGGTTGTGTATTTTCTAACTTTGAATTTGGTCTAGTTTAGTTTGGTTGAAAAATTACAGAGATATTGGTTAGAAAATTAACTCACCAAAAATACTCTTCCTTAGGCGGTAATGGACGGGTCATGGCCGGACTGGATTCATTTGGCCCATAACCCAACCCGGTCCAATGACAAATGTGCTAGGCCCAGCCCAACCCATTTAGTTAATGGGCTAGCCGGGCTAGGCCCGTTCCGTTGCCCACCTCTAAATATAACTACCATCTGTAATTTTTCTTCCCTTTTAAGGTTTTAGATAACAAGATAAATGAAATAATATACCTTGAAACTTTGGAACATACACACCCAAAAAAAAAAAAAAAAGTGTAATTCTATGCTGTGCATAACTCATAAATTTCATATTTTGAGTCTTCCACATATCTCTGTTATGGCATCGGTACATGCATATTATGGCATAAATGTACGTGGTCCGTGACATTCTACTCGTAAAATGGATGCATGTCGTCTACTTAGGCATGAGCACAGGTATGGTTTTATCGTATTGACATCAATGAGGTTTCATCCCGAAATCAGTTCGCCATGAAAGAAATATAGTACTGTAAATTTATATTGTGGTCCCTGTTATCTTCAACTTCTAACTTGTGACAGCATACTCATCTTTGGCATCCCAACAATCTATCTCTCTTGCATGTAAGTTGTTCATGTACCGGATTAGCATGCACCCTTTAGGGTAGAAGTATTAGAGCACTTGCACTTTAATTACCCTATAGAGTCCGCATTTACCCGACTCTGCATGCCTTGATGATAAAGAAAATACATTCAAAATCTAAAAATCAATAAAAAAATGTATAAAATATTTGAGTGGGTAGCCAGAGATACACAGAAGGATATCAAGAGAATGATACTGCATGATCCGATCTCTCCACCGGCCATAACCGCATAATAGGAGAGAGAAAGAGACAACATAATACTCCATGATCATTTCCAAGCTAAGTGTTCTCTCCACTCAAAAAACGACACACCATTAATCAGGAGTACAGGATATATATAAGAAAGAGATTTATCCACCACCTTTTAGTCTTTTTGAATTTAGTCATCTTATTATTACATAGGATATGATATGCCCATAACTAGACAACCCCATTTTATCCCTCTTTTCCAAACACATCCAAAAATGGATCTCCACTATCAATAAAAAGAAAATTCATTTTGATGAATCCTTGCTTGATCCAAATTCAATCAGTATCCTAAAATCCTGCCACCAGGCGGAGTGTGGGGAGGTCTGATGCAGCAGTTTTGGCCCTGAATTGTAAAATTACAAAGAGATTGGTTTCGATTGAGCATAGATTTAAAAACTGTAGACTAGCTTATGTGATGATGCAAGTAATCACCATAATCTTCATTTGCAAATGCAAAGTGATGCTTTAGAATTGTTATTTTTTGTGATTTTTACTAAGTTTGTAAAGTGTACTCTTTAAATTAGCTATCACAATCTTTAAATGCATGCGGCATGAATATTTTTCATTGATCAATTTCGGATATTACTTTTTTTTTCTTTACAGATTCTTACTTATTCAACTAGAAACTTTGAATTAATATCGATAGCTAATTGATCAATTAGATTAAAAAAAATTTAATTGAATTAGATCAGAGTAGATTGGTTTCATTCATCAATTCAAATTGATCATTGGTTGATGAATGTGTTGGTCCAAGGTTTCCTATTCTTTCGTTTCCTTTCATATCCAATCCGAACTTAGAAAACTTTGAAATAAAACTAGTAAATTAACTAGATGTATGCAATTGTATTGTTCTAATTTAATGAACAAAAATCATATGCTATCATATCGTACAATTATACATAAAATTGAATAATTTCGCAGCGGATTGATGGATGGCACGCTGTCGTTTTCATTTGTTAAGTATGAGTATTTCTTTTGATTATTTTTAGATTTAAATTGTCATAATTTAAAAAATGATTTTTATTGAATTTTAATAGGAAATTCTAAGAAAAAGTATTGAGTTTATTATATAATTATTAGACACCCATCTAGATTTCTCAATAACTAGGGTGTGATTATGAAGCACATTGAAGATTTTGTGATCATTTACTAGCAGAGGCGAAGCTTGCATGAGTGCAGTGGGCAGTCACCTGACACCTCCTCTCCAAATAAAAAATAAAGTAATATATGGTAAAAATTAAAAAATTAGAATTTCGGTATAAATAAAAAAATTGGCGAATGTTCAGCAACATTGAAATGTATTTAGTTGATTGGTTGGAATGTGTGTGGGTTATGTCTTGGTTGCCTTGAGTTTGTAAGTTCAAGCCCTTTTTTGGACATTTTCATTGTTTTATTTGTTTTTTTTTTTTTTTAAATCTTTCTTCATTTTTACAACTCACAAATCATCAGCCCCCTATAACAAAATTTGTGTACTATTATTTTCAACAATACTCTCCATCTGAAATTTCACAAATTTTTAGATAAGACCGTCTTACATATTTTAGGGGTAACTTTTTAAAGATTTTGCGGTGACTAATAATACGTTTTGAAGTGACTTTGAAACTTAGAGTGACTAATAGTTCGTTTAGGTGTGACTATAATAACAATCACTCCTAAGTGAACTATTAGTCATCCCAATTAATTATTAATAGTCACAATAAAAACATCCGTCTCATGACATGACTTGTACAAGATGATCTCACACAAGACTTATTCCTGAAATTCTTAACTTTGCCACTATTTATGCGGCTAATGGCCAACTAAAAGCAATTATGACTTATGAGTAACTACATACCTACTATTAGATAAGTTCTTGGGCACTATACATGTATAGCTCGAAAAGACGTGTATGAGGAAAAGTGGGAGCTCTCTCCACTAACATTACCTCAATATTTTCATCCTACTAATCCATAAATGTATGAGGAAAAAGACTTCCATCCTTTTGCAGTCGAATAATCGCCGCGCAAAGGCCGCAAAGTTCAGGATGAAATCTTATTCATCATCATCTTTTGTCTTCTTATATTACTTATGATGAATGTCCTCCTAACTACTATCTTTATTTTTTAATATATAAAAATAGGTAATGTGATTGGTGCATTATAAAATAGCATCTTGTTTTAATTGGTGTAAATATCATGCTTTGAACAATAAAAGACATTTTATTATATATAATTGAAGAATTATACAGTTAGTTCCACTTAATTAGATATTGTTTATGTAAGAAAATATATCGAAATCAATGGCAAGAAAATGAGAGAGAGAGTTATGTCGTGTAGAACCACTGCCTTGAAAGTGATTTGGACTCGATCTGGGTGCAAACTGAAGCAGTCGATCACTCCCTTAAGTTTATACAGTTAGCCTCTGAACGCGTGTACTCGTGGCCAGAAGCTTGTGATACACGAGGCAACAATTGCTTAGAGCAGTAGAAGAGAGAATAACAGAGGAAAAAGAAAGGAAAGAGCGACTATTTTTGGTGTGCGTTGCAGCAGCAGGAAAGTCTGGTATTTGCAGTGGAAAACTAGCTATTGGAGGGTGAGAAAAATCTAGTAACTGACGGATTTCATGGTCGAAGATCAGGAATTCACTGCCTATTAGCCCTTGTTGGAGGAAAAAGTGGAGAAAAATCTGTAAGCAATCGTTAACTGTTATGCCAATGGACAAAAATTAAAAGATTTTCTTTTTCAAAAAAATTAGTAGACAAGGCCCACAGCGGCCATGCCGTGCCCGGCCCTAGCAGGCGGGCGGCGAGCACAAGCACGTGTGTGGTGGTTACCCTTCTCCCCACAACACTAACAAAACCAAGTTTAATGGAATTTAACAAGCCCAAGGAAAAGGGAGTAATAAAAACACCACAAGAGGCTTTTAATCCTTATATGTGAGACAAGGAGTAGGTATGAGAAAAAAGGGAACTAGTTATTGCCATTATTTCCAACAATCCCCCATAATAGCATACAGACTATCGAAAAAAGGATTTAGGCAAAGGAGGGGCTAGATACTTAAGCATCAACGTCTATCGATTGAATTCATATAGAGTGAAGCAGGTCAACAACCAAGTCTATCGAGTGAACGAATCTTGAACTTGATAGATTCTAGTTGAGACCCCCACAGCACATATCACCCCTTATGGTCACTGCATATTCCACGATATCTAACATTTTGCTTTTTAAGATCATGTATACACATCGGGTCTCATAAGTGCTATAGAGAGACAGATTAGAGTCTTTCATAGAAGGCAGCTACACCTTCACACTTATGTAGGCAATTCCATTAAGTCCATCTCAACATTGACTATCATAATCATGGATATGGAATTATGAGTAAGATTTTACTCAACCTTACACATATTAAGTAGCGAATCCATCAAGTGCGTCTCAATAGCACCACCCCAATGGGTTATGGATCCATTAAGAGCACAAGAGCTCAATATCTCAGAAGCACTACTGTGCACCATATGGATAAAGATGTAGTGCATATTGAGACTAATGTCGCTTCGATTGACCACAAATGGGTATCCATCATGTTACCTCAATCCACGAGCTTCAGTCTCATCCCCCTTGATGTCTCGAGAATGATTCATCCGATCAAGCCCTTAGTCAGTGGATCCGTTAAATTTCTCTCAAATCATACATATTCTAAGGAGATGACATCATGTTTTAGCATCTATCTCACAGCACTATGTCTAATGTAAATGTGTCTCTTCTTTCCAGTATACACACTGTTATGTATAATGTTGATTGCTGCCTGTGAATCACAGTGAAGGGAATAGCCATGGGCTACCTTCCCACAGTGGTATATATGCTAGTAGATTTTCCAGTCATTCTGTTTCTTGACCTGGCAACCCAAGAGCAATGAATTCACCTTTCATGGTAGAGCGATCTATATGAGTCTACTTGGCAGACATTCATGAAGTAGCTCATCTATCTAAGGTAAACACATAATTATGCACTAGTAGAACTAACTTCATCAGTATCAGAAACCGAGTTTGCACCACAAAATCATTCTAACACAGCAGGAAACTTATTAAAATCTAAACACTAGTCTATAGTACCTCTTAGGTACTTAAGTAATCGAAACAAAGCATCTCAGCGCTCTTTACTAGGGTTATGTGTATAACTCCTCAACCTACTAAAAGCATAAGCAATGTCAGGTCGAGTATAGTTTATAAGAAACATCACACTTTTTATGATTTTAGCATACCCAGTTTGAGAAATACTAGACCCCTTATTCTTTTTAAGGTGTATGCTACGATCATAAGGAGTTTTCACGGAGTTATATCAAAACAGTTAAATTTCCTAAACATTTTCTCATTATAATGAGAATGACACAAAGAAAAACCATCATTTATCTTTCTAATTTTGATCATTAAGATCGCATCTCCTTTTCCCTTGTTCTTCATTTCAAAATGAGAAGACAACGTACAACTTTTTAGTCTCATTAATAGTATCCACATTACTACCAAAAATCAATATGCCATCGACATTAAGACATACATATTATCATACAATATGAATCGATCAATTTTGAATACACAGAATCAAAAGTGTTGAAGGTAAAACCATGTTATACCATTGTGTTATCGAACTTTTCATACCATTGTTTAGGGGCCTCTTTTAGGCCGTAAAGAGATTTCTTAATCTTGCAGATTTTATTCTCTACACAGGAATCATACACCCCTTATGTTGAGACATATAGATCTCTTCCTCTAGGTCACCATTAAGAAATGCTGTTCTCACATCTATCTAATGCATAACAAGAACATCTATAACAACTAAGACGACTAGAATGCCAGTGGCAGCAATTTTCGTAAGAGGAGAATACGTTGCAAAGTAGTCAATCCTCTTCCTGTGGTCAAATTCTCTTCTTTTGGTTAAATTCTCTAACCACTAGTTTGACTTTGTCTTGAAGATCCATTTACTACTAATAGGCCCCTTAGGTAAGTCAACCAACTTCCACATCTGGTTTGACATTATAGAGTCTAATTCACTTTTAATGACCTATTTCTCGAAACTAGAATATGTGGATCTCATAGTCTTTGTAAAATTTTTGGATCTTCTTCAATAAAGAAAGCAGACATTAGTTCATTGGCCAAGAAATTGACATCAAAATCTTCAATCAAAAAGGTAGTAAGAAAGTTAGGACCAAAATTAGTCTCAACTCTACGTCTCTTACTGCTATTAGATTCATCAACTGAGTCTCTAACAACAGAACTAGAAGCAGGCATACTCACACTATCAAGAACATATATAGTTTCATGCATTAATAGTAGAGACATTCTTTTTCAAAGGAAAAACACGCTCAAAGAATTTTGCATCCCCGGATTCACAAATAAAGAAGTTATTTAATGGCATGAATCTATATAGAACACTATTTTGGGCATAACTAATAAAAACATAATCAAAGATTTTAGGGCCGATATTTTCTCGTTTGAGTTCAGGTAGGAGAACTTTAGCCAAAGATCCCCAGACCCTTAAGCAACTCAACTTCTTATGGCGTACTCCATTAAAAATATACCAGGCAGACAAAACAATTTTCCCTCACATATTGTCAGAAAGCCCTGCAAGCATGACACTCATCATTTCTTTAAGGGTTCTATGTTGCATTCAGTTATCCCATTCTGTTGGGAACTACAAATGACTAGCATCATGTATAATATCTTTTTCTCACAAAAGGTTATCAGAGAGTTAGTCTTATATTTACCTCCCCTATGGGTTTTGAGCCTCTTGATTTTTCAGTCCAGTTGGTTTTCTATCTTTGCCTTGTATTTCAAAAATATTACCTCAGCCTCATATTCTAACCTAAGGAGGTATAATTTGATATATCTAGAGCAGTCATCCGCAAAAGTGATATAATACTTTTTTCCCCCTTTGCTAACTGTGTTTTGAAATCTACTATGTTCGAATTCACTAGTTCTAATAGTTCTTTTTTCTGCTAGTGATAAGTTTAAAAGGTTTTTTAGCATATTTAACCTCTACACACATTGAACATTTAGAAAAATTATCAACATTCACAGTAAGAATTAAGCACAGATTTTTTAATCGTTTTATGGAAGCAAAATTAACATAGCCTAGCTTACCATGCCACAAACCAACAGACTCAGCAATAGATACAGAACTAGAAGAATTTTCATTCATGGCATCAGAAGCAAGATTAACTACAAACAAACTTCTATTCAGATATCCCTTCCCAACAGAGACTTAATTATGAGTGATAACAACTTTTTCATCTCCAACAATAGTTTTTAGTCTGGCTTTATGGACAAGTATACCAGAAACTAAGTGTCTACAAAGGGAAGACATATACAACATATTGCTCAAGAACAGTAATTTGACAGAAGTAAATTTAAGAAGAATCTTCTCTTTACTCAGAACTCTAACAATGGTAGAGTTTTCCATGTAAACACATTTACCATCTGTAACGTCTTTAAAGTCTTGTATAAGTTCGTTATTAGAGCAGAAGTGTCTTAAAGCTCCAGTGTTGTATATCCATTCAACATTGTACATGTTTGCCCCCAAGTTTGCCTCTTTGACTACAACATAGATGATTTCAGTATCCTCAGCAAGGCTGGCTTGAGCTACAGGTTGTTTGGCAGGCTTCTGATTCAGCCGAGATTGTCCCTTGCGAAGTGGACACTTGTATGTTTGTCCCCCGTTTGCTGTAGACATAGCCCAAACCATTTGATTTCAGGATCTTGATGCTAGACTTGTTCTCCTGCCTATCATGGTTTGACTGTTGATTCTTCTTACCTTTACCTTTAAACCTGTCTCTGTAAGTAGGTACAACAGATTCAATTAAGTTAGCTTTAGAAGAATTTAAAGAAAGAGAATCCAACTTACCTTTGAGACGATTAGCCTTTACAGTTCTCATGTGATTGATCAGTTCCTGCAGAGTGAGGTCTTTCTTCTTATATTTCAGCTGATTCTTGTAATCATTCTAAGATGGTGAAAATTTCTCGATTAGCAAATTAGCCTGCAAAATCTCACACATCTTCATATTCTCATTCAGAACTTCGGCATACATATAATAATAAATATTAATAGTGATTAAGGATGTTTTTGTAACTTCATCACATTAAACATTAATTGTCGAAGTTTGTGCAAAGCGAATTTCTCCAATTTTACAAAAGGGGGGCAAATATTTCTGATCTTATGTTCTTATACAGAACAAGAACACTATCAATTCAATTTTTTATACATTAATAAATGCATTGAATAAAATTATCCAATAAAACTGGGACACAGATGGACTCGGCAGTGAAAGACTTAATTATATGAAGAAAATCAATGCCTTTTGCTAATCACTAATTATCTACACAATTCTCATTTTGCATTGCACGTCTTCAATCTCATCTACAGATTCTGCACTTCGTTTTCTTCCCTAATTGTAGTTTTCATGACATGCAAGGCTATAACTTGATGCAGATCTTGATTGTCATCTTCATTGCCTTAATTATTGCTGCGATGATTGATAATACAAAATCACTCAAATAATCAACAAACATGGATTTGAGTATCCGATGAAACATATATTTGCTATTGAAGGCATCTTCTTTTTAATTTAACTTTGTTGAACATAATTTTCAGAACTTAATTAACTAATTATTTGCATGAATTGAACTTATTTTTGTTAAGTCAAATTGATTTGAACTTATTTATGTTAAATTTGAAATTATTCATGTTGAATTTTGAACATATTTTTGTTGAACTAAACTGAAAAGAACTGTAACTTATTTCAGCTAATTATGTGCATGAACTCAACTTATTTTTGTTAAGTCAAATAGAATTGAACTTATTTATATTAAATTTTAAAATTATTCATGTTGAATTTTGAATATATTTATCTTGAACTGAGTTGAAATGAACTTATTTGTCTTGAAATGAACTTACTCTTACTGAAGTAAACTTATTCTGAAAAATTAGATTGAATTGAATTTATTTTTACTAAATTAAACTGTTATTCTACCAACATAGGTTAGTTCAAGTGGTTTGACATTTGTCTTTCTTAAGCAAGGTTTTAGGTTCAAGTATTGTGAATGAAGAAAATATGTGATGAGACAGCTCTACCTCTTATTTAGTCAACAGTAGCTCGACTTCAATGAAATGACAGAATTCAAGACCAAAATAAAATCTTTTATTCTAAAACATAAGTTAAAGAAATCAAGGACACAATTGGTAAATTTTAAAATTATTTTACACACCTATGACCAAGACCCATCTAACTCGACTTTAGTCTTTATATCCCCAAAAGAAAAGGTATCCCATGAATAACAAACAAAATTTTCACTTCCAAAAAGTTCTCTCCATCATATAATATCCATTAGGTCAACACCATCTTAGTTTAATATTTATGATTTATGAATACTTTATCCCTAAAAATCTAGTCAACTAATAAATTAATTGTAATATAAGTGATGCTGTGTTGTGTAGATTTCTCTAGATGTCTGGCCCATTGAAGCTCCATGTCAATGGGTGTAGGAATAATAAACAATAATGACAAATAATTAATTAAAAAGTACCCCCCAAAAAAAAACAAAAACAAAAAAAGGGCATTAGATATTTGGATGTATGACTAATCATGTTGGGTGGTGGGGCTTAGTCCAGAATTATTGTTAAAGTGTTGGCCAAATCATGTTTCTAGTTTTTAATCAGTTATGCTAATTGGCATAATTTTGTTGATTTCTCAGGTACTTTGAACCTTGGTTTTCATGCACAATTTGACTGCTCTTTGCTCCATTTTGTTCATAGAATTTAGATGATCCACTTTTAGTTGTTATGCTGTTCGTGAGACTTAGCTATTTGCTCCCTTTTCTTTATAGAAGGAGCGGGTGGCCCGGTCTCTGGTCATTTCCAACTCTTCTTTGCTTCAATATCAATATTATTTGTAGTTTTAGTTATAGTCTCTTCAGTTGGGAGATTAATCAATCTCTCCTTTTGTGAAAGTTATTTATGTCTCTCCAGTTATGATAGTTTATTATATGACTCCTTTTATCTTATTCTGTGTCTTTATGAACTTGGAATGGATTGATCAATTACACATGTTGAAACGGTGTTTTTATGGATTTTGGCCTTTCAAATATAGTTTTTGGTGGTGAAAAAATATCTCGTCCAAGAGTGTTACAATCGATGAGCAGATCAACATCATTCAAGATATTGTAATAGATCTATGGATTTCTTCTGTAGGCTGTATCAAGAAACAGCAAAATTCAGAAGACGAGCGATCGACCTGTTTCAAGTTAGTAGTGTTGAGGTTGAGATATGATTTTGATATTAAAGATTGAATTTGTATTAGTCGAATATGCATAGGAAGTGTCATATGGCGTATTATGGATGATCAAGAAATTATTCCTTTCCTTGCCCCCCAAAAAAAATATCAAGTGAGAAAAGTTCAATTCTTATGCAAGAGATATTTCTCTTAAAAGTTCAGTTCTTATGCAAGAGATATTTCTCCTAATAAGGTTAGATTAGACCAAACTAAATGACAGTATAAATATGATGTTTTCTATGTCATATTTTGTTAATGACTGGAATTTAAGCCTAATGAAACTTGTCCAAAACAAGTGATATCAAATTAATGCCGACTACATCAATTTTTGGCATGAATTATTGCATATGAATGTGATAGAACTGATTTGATAGCATAAGTTCTTTTATGGGATAATTTATTTGACAACAGTCTTTTTTTACGTCGTTTTATTTTATGTGATTGGATTAACGTTAACAACTCACGTGAAATAGTGTAATGTTCTCTAATCAAGTGTTGTGATAAATCAGTTGTGGAGACGTGGTGGGCGTAGTTATGACATTAAAGTTGAGGATTACCGTTCAAAAGTGGGTCGACCGTAGGAGAAATAAGGTTAATTGACATGATAAATACTCGTATCATATCCATGAAATATATGTTGTAACTGTTTATGATAAATTCTCGTATTATATCCATAAAATATATATTGTAACTGTTGATAAAGTTAGATAATGAGTAGTATGAAACTATCGACTCTACCACTCTTTAGATGCATTTTATAAATCAAGTGTGATCTATAATCTTAGTTGCGTTATTTTAAAGAAGAACAAGAGGGATCTGGACGTTAATAGAGGGGAGTCCAAAAGAAAGATGAGGGGGAATAAAAACGTTAGCGGCAGGATTCGAACCTGCGTGGGCGTAGCCCACATGATCTCCTGTCATGCACGATAACCACTCCGGCACGCCCACCCACACTGTTTGAAGCAATTTCCTATCATTTCTTCATAATTCATACGTTATCAAGAATAGCATTACTCAACCATTGGTCTTACATGGGTTTGGCTAGCACATTTCCAGAGAGAAGTCTGTGTGAATTGACCCTTCACCTTGTCTAAAAGAACTGTATGTAAATTAGATATTAATGTGATTTGATCTATGAAATGTATAAATCACTTCTAAAACTTCTTCCAAATTCAACACTCTAAAAATCCTGCCATTAGGCAGGGTATACGAGGGTTCGATGTAACAATTCTACATCTAAATTGCAAAATTATAGAGAGGCTGGTTCCGATTGACTTTAGATTTAAAAACCATAGATTGTCTACTACTCCATCGAAATGGAGCAGATGAAGTTTAGGGAGACATTTTACTTTATTTCATACAATCTAAGTTGGAAAAAACTGTCCAACCTTACCTTTCTCAACTATCCAAATTTCAGAACATGAAAGTAACGCCGTCTGTGGGAATCAAACCCACGACCACATGGTTAAAAGCCATGCACTCTACCATTGAGCTAAGACAGCCTACATAATTTTTAAAATTCTTCCATGAATTTTATATTAATCATACTCCCTATTTGCACCTTTACTTGCTAGACTTGGGAAACTTGGTTGATTCTCTTAGCTCATATGGAAGTGACATTATTAAAACCAATGTAGCTTGTCCTAGTAAAATTTTGCACGAGGCCTAAGAAGTGATCAATCTTGCATAAAACCTTGTCGATCCAAAAAATATCAGGATTCGAGGGGGACTCCACATATGCGCTCGTGGGCCAACCTAGAGGGATCATCTTTAGCCGTTCTTAGATCCTGAGATCCCTACTTGGGGGCTCAATACGGGAAAGCGCTAAGCGGCTCATTAGGAAAACATCCTGAGTGGAATTGCAATTTTGCCCCTGGTCACAGGGACTATAAATCTCCCTTAACCACCTTGGGAAGGGGGTTCACTGTTTGACATATCCTCATAGCAGGAAAAACATTTTTTCTTGGCTCTGTCTCCTCTTGGGACCCGTACTGATTTGATCGTCGGAGAGCCGTTGCCCGGATCCCCACCCGGGGTTGCCCTTTTTTGCACGTTCAATGCTCGTGGAACAGATCGTCGAGTGTCCAGGTCATGCCATCACGTAAACCCGTTCTCGTCCCACGTAACACTTGGAGGAATGAGAAAGTCCTGAAACACTTGCATTTGGGATTCTTCATATCATCCAAATTTCAATTTTCAATAGTTAATTAATTAGAACTCAATTCTTATTTTTATCCATGCCCAAACTTATTAGTATCAAATATTAATGATACAAAATGACTTCATTTTTGTAATCATCGATTGAAAATTGAGAGTTCACGAGTAAACAAAAAACATTTGTCAAAAGCAACAATGAGCTAGCCCACAATTTTTCTAATGATTGAAAACACCGAACCACATTCATATTGGCAGTAACAAAACTTGTCCTGTTACAATCAGACCAATAGCCCACCCTATATTTTGTTCCTTCAATGATTGAAAACATCGAACTACATATGCTAGGTAACCCTTCTCTCAAGGGTTCTACCTGCATAATCATCCCAAAGAATACATGTGAACTCAAGAGAATGAGAGGTGAAAAGGTTACATCATTTTTGAGCAGCACCCCCGCTTTTCAATCCAATCCGCTGCCAAGTTGCTTGGCCGAAAAACATGGGAGATGGAGGCAGATGTGAAAAATTGTAGCATAGCTTTAATATCAAGAACCAGCATTTGAATCCTCCAAGGAGTATGGATACCCCCCTTAACTGCCTGAATAACAATCTAGTTGCCCTCCTCAATGTGGATATACTTGACATCAGCGTCTTTAGCAGCTTTAATGCCATCTCGTAAAGCTGTAGCTCCTGACACTAAAATAGGTGCTTCAAACATAAATTGAGTCCCGGCTTGTAGTAGTTGGCCTTGGCTATTTCTTAGAACTTACCCCGCTGCTGCATCTGCTGGAGATAACCTTCCATCGAAGTTGAGTTTGATAATGCCATCTGAAGGAGTAGTTGATGCACATCTCGCAGGGCATTACATACAACCTTGTTCATCAAATCCCTTTGGGGTGGCTTCATTTCAAATCTAAGTTTGGCAAGATCTTTTTTCTTCTCCATTGTTTGAATTCTATGGTAAAAGGCACTTTATGGAGTTTTACTTGAACTTCAAAATGCCATTTTTAAAAGACCTTATTTTTTGGGGAGCAAGCATGATGTGCCCATGGAGGATCATGATGATAGTCAAGCCCAAGGTCAGCCCAAATCCAAGGATGTCCAAAAGGTTCTTAAGCTTGTGAGAAACCAACTTGAAGCCTAAGAGGATTACTTTCCGATTCTACCCAGCAAGAGTCTCGCGTTTTTGACCTTGGTTGCCTAATTAAACGACAAGTTGGGCCCTTATTTTTGCCTTGTTCTTTTAGTTCAAGAAATACGTTTTCCAATAAAACAAGAATCAAGTCGTTTGGACTTCATTTGCCCATTCAAATCAGCCTTCTAAACCCAGCTATCAAAACTGCCAGGTTGGTCCAGAATATACTCGGTCTTGGAGCAATGTTTTCATGGCCCATAAATTCACTTGGGAGCCTGAAGTTATAGTTTTTGGAAGCCTTAGTAAGTTATCTTGAGGCCCAAATGGATAAATCAGCCCAAGGAAGTGTGCAATTATGCTTAAAGGAAGCATTTGGTTCTGCTGGACTTTTCAGTTACAGTTCTGGCAGTTTGGATTGTTCGGCCCATATCTTTCACTCGGTAGGTCCAAATCCAATGAAACTTGTTCAATTGGAAACTAGACTTCTTTAGCTTTCCAGAGATACCTATTTTGCCCAATTTGGACCAGTACCCACGAAGTTATGGCTCAGAGAAGTTGACCCTGCTGGTGGTTGTAACGTATGCATTAAATGCGTGTGATTAAACGCATGAATCTTTTCCCTACGGTTCTAAATGCTCAACTTTCAGCATTTCCAGAGTGTTAGCACCTGTTTGGAGTATTTGGAAGGTTTCTACATTAAAGGGAGGAAGACCTAATGGCTTGTCTTTTCGTTTTCCCTTTCTTATCTTTTCGTTTTCCCTAGGGTCCAATTGCAATGTACCTCATTTGTTAGCTGAATTTTTAGAATCTTGGGTTTTCCTATAAAAGCCCTATCCATGTGGTTTGAGTGAATCAATGAAGTTGTGAGTTTTCAAAGTAAGGTTGAGTGTTATCTCCCTTGTATGCATCTCTCTCTTGCCTATCTCTATCTTTGCTCTCTAGAGTGGTGTTTAAGAGGCCTTCTTGATCATTTGGGTGGTGATATCTTATCTCACTTGATCTAGAAGTTGAGCTTTAAGCATCTTGGTGGTGATATCTTTATCCAAGATCCTTAGCTTCTGTTCTTTCGTTGTTTGATTACTATCAAAACTGCATTCACTCTTACGTTCCCTTCTTTGTCCTTCATACTTTAAGGACTCAGAAGTGCATCAGTAGTCCACCCAATAAGTCGGGTGGAGCCATGAGGATAAGGTAGAGGATGAGTAGAAGATGGGGGGTGCAAGAAGAATTAGGACTAACCTGGATGCGGAAGCGTACTGTCAGTAATAATCCACGACAATAAAAAAAACCAGGTGGCTACCAGAGTCGCCTTAATAATCACGTCCTAAACCCGAGAATCCAATTGATGGTGATTCAGCCATGAGAGAGAAGTAGGAGAATATGGGAGATCTAATATTCGCGTCATGCATCTTCCAAGGCTAACCCCTTAAATCCCTTTATATAGGTTAGGGGGTAGCAAGGGTTGTCGCCCTAGGCGACTTAAGTGGCCGTCGGGCCTAATCTCATTAGGCCCGTCCAATAGCTCCCACTCGGCCACTTAGGCCGTAAAACACGTATTCTCCATGTATCACAACTCCTTACGCTTCATACCAGGAATATGACATACGACCAAAAATAATAAGTAGTGTTATATTAAGTTACAATCTAACTAACATAACACTTTCACGAAATACGATACCCCAAAACCATCCCAGTGCATCACCAGTGGCATTTCAATTCCCTCATACCTGATATATCATATGATTATGTTCTCAACATAGTCGCCCGGGCTGATATGGTGATAGTGGACCGGTTTTTCCTTAAACACTCATGAAATTTCATCTTAACTTAACTGCTTTCCTAACGTGTTCTCGCTGAACCATATACATCGTGGTTCTTGAAAATCACATTAAGGTAGCATCATTAAGCTTCGACTTAATATCATAACTTTAAGTCAAAGGGTTATCGTCCATAGGGTCACACAGTGATAAGTGATAGGGAATTCAATTGTCACCCCACATATAGGTCGTCTTATAAGCACACACAGTATGAGATGAGTGTCACGGCATAGCTCCCACTTAGCTGGGTTCGTCACTCTTTATGCCATAACGCGAATATTAGATCTCCCACATTCTTCTACTTCTCTCTCATGGCTGAATCACCATCAATTGGATTCTCGGGTTTAGGACGTGATTATTAAGGCGACTCTGGTAGCCGCCTGGTTTTCTTTATTATTGTGGATTATTACCGACAGTACGCTTCCGCATCCAGTTCTTGGTACGTGCGACGGCGAAACCCTAACCTTAACCCAAACCCTAACCCTCAGCCTCAGCCTCGAAACCCTAACCCCAGAAAAGCGGCGGTGAAGACCTCAGAGGTCTGCCGCCCAGCCTGTCTCCACCGCGGCGCCTTTGTGGCTGCGGTGACGGCGGACGTTGCAAGGCCTTCGTGGCCCTCGCCGACTACCGCCGAATTAGTCCCGACCGAAACAAAAATAAAAAGAAAAAAAAAGAGGGGGAATAAGGCATACCCATCAGAAACCGACGAGGGAAGGGTGGCGCGTGTAGACACGCGCCGCCAACGAGGCCACCTTTTGGTCCTCTTCTTCCTTCATTAGCCACCGAACAGGCCGATCCACGCAACCACAGAGAAAGCACCGCGAAAAACGCCGGCCTTGGAGGCGCGTGCACCCACGCGCCGCCGCCTCAGTGGCGCGTTGGACGCGCAGGGGACTTCATCGGACTCGGCTTTAGCCGATCTGCACGGTGACGGTGTCAGCTCTCGTCGGATTGACGTGGATCGAAGGGAAGAACTATTCTTTTGGGGGTGGCCGGCTTCACATCATCTGGGGGTTTGTCTCACAATCGGCGGCAGTGGCTGCTATGAAAGCCGGGACCGTGAAGTCGAGTGAGGAGGAAGAAGAGGGAGCTCAGTGCTCCAGTACTCTGCTCCCATGTCATCGAGAGAAGAAGAGAGTCAGGGAGGAGGACTTGGGAAGTAGACCAAAGAGAGAGAGGGGGCTGGCAGAGAGGAGAGAGAGAGGGCCCAGCCAAAGGCCCTTAAACCCCCCCTTTATTTGGGCCAAAGAAAAAGGGGGCCTGGTTTAGTGGGCCGGTATTTGGCCCAAATTTTGTTTTTTGGACCGTTTTTGGGCCGATTTACTTCTTGCCCTATTCCAATGATCTGAGTTAGACGATTTTCGACTTTTTTGGGCCGAATTATCTTTCAGCCATTATTATTTAATTATTATCATTAGTCATAGCATGACTTTAATTGAATTATAATGATATTCAAGTTGATAAAGTTTCATGCATTCAATTCATTCGTTCAATTAAGGTTTCGAATTAGTTTTAATCCTGAATGTGTGAATTTGTTACAAAACATTAATATGTTTAATGTCATATATAAATTCGTTTTATATATGTGTCGACTTGAAATTTTCATGCCGAGTAACTTGTTATCGATCAATTGGGTTGAAATTATATGAATTCATTTCATATATATGATTAGTGTGTATGACATAAATTTGTTTTACTCGAACTCAATAAATATCTATGTGATATAAAGATCCCCTTGATCGCTAAATGAATATGTTTCATAAGTTATATTATATGAATATGTTTTGTTTAATATTCTGTCACATGAATGTCTTTCATGATTCAATATTTTTATACAAAATATGAGCAATTATGAATCAGTTCATTGTTCGGTCACTCTTGTAGTTGTCTCATGTTATTATTTGGGTATGTAAGGTATTTGATCTATTTATGGATTTGTTTCATAAATTTTAAGTTTGCAATATTATATGAATACGTTTTATATAATTTGCAAGTCTTACTATGAATTCGTTTCATCCAAACTTTAATGTCATATGGATCTGTTCTATATATAATTAATTGCGATTAATATTTGGATATATTTCGTGTTACAAATTATGTTGCGTTCGATTGCATGGATATGTTTCATGTGAATCACCAATTTGTAGTATTATATAAATGTGTTTTATATATATATATATATATATATATATATATATATATATATATATATATATATATAGTATATATATATATATATATATATATATATATATATATATATATATATATATATATATATATATATATATATGAATTACATGAGTTGTAGTAAATTTGCTAATTGTTTTAGCATTTTTTATCCTTGCCCAAATTAATAAATGTGGATTCGTTTCATATTACCTGCTAATTATGCAATTTAGCAGTATTTTATGAATTGGTTTCATGAAATTCAAATTCGTAACATTATAAATGTGTTTTATAATTTGCGAATAACATTTGAATAAGTTTCATTTTTTATATAATTATATAAATGTGTTTTATATAATGCTATTTGGGCATTTTATGAAATTCTTTTGTAACGTGTTATTATTCAAATATGTTTCGCATTATAGATTCATTTTATTATATAAATGTGTTTTATATAATAATATGAATTTTATATTTGGTATGTCATTGATAAAGTTCTAAACGACATATTAGTAGTTACAAATAATGAGATAACTTCATGTAAATTTGGTTTACATTAAGTTGGATATCTTTGTGATATATCTGAAATGTTAATTTGTTTAACCATAATGTTCTCCATAAATTTTGTTTTATGAAAAATTGTGATAAATAAGTTATAAAAACTTCTAATTCATGCTTGTATGAGATGATTATGAGCTTAGCGAAATTTTCAATCATACGACATAAATAATGGAGTTTTTTGATAATTTATTTATTTGAAAATATGCCTAATGTCCACTTTACAGAATATATACCTTTTAGATATCGCAATAAGGTTGGTAATTTGTTTACCAATAAAAGACCTTGATAGCACTGACTATGATACATAATGTCAGAAGATTCAGTTTCTTCTAAATGAACGTGCAATGTTAGGACACTCATTAGGTTCTAGATCTTATAGGATGGCAAAGATGGTACTGTTAATGAACAGTATCTAGAAAACTTAAAAACATACCAAAAGTGGTTCGAGAATAGATTGATTAAGATGTTATACTTTGTCGTATTGCATCAATGTCAATCTAGTGGGGGAGTTGAAAGTCATCCCATTGTTGAGTACGCGTGGGATTAGCTTAACATCAGGTTCGTCTGGATCCATTCCCTCAAAAGGTTCTGGACATAAGATTGGTATTGCGAAAGGGAAAAGGGCTAAGGAAATAAAGAGAAGCATATAGCACGTGTGAGTGCTATGGTTGTGGAAATTAGGCATCTTATACTTAGGATTGTCCTAAGTCGATTAAGATACCTCCTTCCACAGCCCCTCCTGGATAATGTGTGTGCTCCCAAACATTTGTTACTAGCTGTGATCCTTAGTGGATTACAGATACGGGAGGAACCGAGCATATAGTTCGAGAACGAGTTGATTTTTGTGAACTTTCACCACGGTAGATTCACAAATCGTCGTTTTAGGTAACGACAATGAAAAAGATGTCCTTGAATTAAGGACAAATCATTCGAGGCTCTTTGAAGGGACTCTGTTGTCTCTTCCCGATGCTCTCAATGCACCTGGGGTGCGATGTTTCCTCATGTCTTCTGTTCCTAAAATTAGTTTTCTCTATTTTTCGTCTAGATGTCTTAGACATCATATGGCATGGTGATCTGTTTGGCTATGTCACATTGAAATGTGTTTTCAAATGGACGAAATAGAACATCTTCCATCATTGTCTCATTTTTGAATCTATTTTAGACGTACTTTTTTTGACCATAAGGGTCAAGATAGAGTTAAGTAGCTAAAGATGGCCTTTTAGGACCAACTCACTGGGCTTAAGATGCAAAATATGAGTTATGCCTAGCTAGTAAAGCATATCATGGAGCTACATATATTCATGGTATAGGTATATGTACCTATTATTCTCACCATTATTAAGTACTTGATATGTTCATATACTTTATAGCGGTAGTAGGACTCAATTGGGACGAAATATTAAAACTCTTCGAACCAATTGAGATCATGAATATTTTTCTTCGTGAAACAACAACACCTTCAACCACCTCTCGGTGAGGGGGAGGATTTGAATTCTCACTAAGTCACCGAGGATGGTACACATTTCTTACTTGGTAAGAATGGTGAAGGTTTGTCAGTCAAGGAGAATGAGATTCGTCCTCAATCTTCAAATTGTTGAGGAGAGTTATTCCTGAACATGTAGTTTGTCCTCATGTTCAAGATCCCACCTCCAATGGATAGTGGGAGTAATCTTCTCTTCATAATCAGGGTTCCAAACCTCTTAGAGTAAGGGAGAGGGATTTCTCACCTAGGCAGACAAATAATGAAGGTCCTAGGATCCCAAGGATTAAACGTGGAAGAATTCCTCGATGATTTTTTCAAATCAAAAAAGGAATATTCTTATGCACTCCATCGGGAGATTAGGGATCTACCTCTTATTAAGAGGCGGTTGTCTCACTAAATCACAAAAAGTGACCGGATGTCATAAGGGAGAGATGGACTCACTGACAAGGTTTGAGAACTCGTTGAAACTCCACTTCGATGTAAGTCTTCAAGATAAAACATCGTATGGATAGTTCAATTGATAGGTTCAGGCCCGGATACTCCTAACCCTGGTTTCCCATTCGAACTTTGAGTTCGAAATGGAGTAAAGATTGTTTTTCTCAATGGTGATC
The DNA here is from genome assembly GCA_029747015.1 of Carnegiea gigantea. Lineage (NCBI taxonomy): Eukaryota > Viridiplantae > Streptophyta > Magnoliopsida > Caryophyllales > Cactaceae > Carnegiea > Carnegiea gigantea. Next base: position 121,927 of record JAKOGI010000326.1, read on the forward strand.
TTGAGAAAGAGATTTATATGGACTTACCCATTGATTTTGTATCAAAGGGATAAGAGGACAATGTGTGTCGTCTTAAAAGGTCCATATGTGATCTTAAGCAATCTTCCAGTTTTTGGTACTCTAGATTCCATAAAGCCATTTTGGCTTTTCTATGGTCTCAGAATACCATTGTATATATCGAAAGATCAACATGGGGATTACGTTCCTCACGTTGATGATATACTGTTGACTAGGAACAACTTAGAGATGATTAAAACTACTAAAAGGTAGTCATTCTATGTCTTTGAGACAAAGGATACGGGTGAAACTAGGTATGTCCTAGGAGTGGAAATAATCCAAAACCGTCCCAAGAAGCATGCATCAAAGTGCCTTGGAATGATTTTGGGTTTATAATTCCTAACCCATAGATACTCCAGTTGAGAAGGGTTCAACCTTGAGTCTTGCTCAATGCTCTAAAATAGATGACAAAATAGAGATAATGAACAAAAGTCCCTAACCTTAGTATCATAGTAAGCTTATTGTAAGTCATGTTATGTACATGACCCGACATTACTTTGCGGTTAGTTTGATAAGTCGTTATCGAAGTAACCCAAAACTTGCTGGTTGGCAAGTCGTCAAGATAATCAAGCGCTACCTTCGTGGTATTGATAACTCTGTCTTTTGCTATCAAGGAGGAGGCCTCGAGTTGAGAGGATACTCAAATATTGATTAGGGTAGTGACTTGGATGAGTCTAAGTCAACCTCAAGACATGCCTTCAACCTGAGTGGGAGAGCCATGTCATGATGTGCAAAGAAGCAAAGCTGCACAATAATGTTAGCTATGGAAGTAGATTGTGTGTCTTGTACCATAGAGACAAAAAGCATTGCCATTAGGTATATATACACTAACAAGGTGATATGTTCCCTTAACGAAAGTCATTCCTAATGATACGTTCAAAGCTCATTAGTTGAGTCTTGGAATTCATAAGGTTTGGCAGTTAGACGTGTCCTATTACGTGATGGACATGTTTCTTTTGCAAATAGGCAAAATGCTCATAACTAATTGTTGCACGTTAGGCATATTGAAATGTCACGGGCTTCTGATTGACCTAGTCTCACAGGTAATCGCCCTGACGCTTGAGTAGCGGGCAGGATGAGACTGAATCACATTGGCACTAGGTGTGCAATATTGATTACTCACACTGGAAGTGTATGAGTAGAATGAATATAGTCGCCTTAGTGAGACTAAGATGAGACTCGAGGGAGTCAAGTATGAAATAAGTTTTCATATTGAAGCCTTAAAAGCCTAATTCTGAGTATCAAGATCAACATCCAGTATGTTGATCTAGTGGCTCAGGTTAGATTTTTGGGTGAAAATCTAGTGAGAGAGAAAGCGAGAGAATATGTGAGGGAATAGATCTCGTGTTTTTCTTTTTTTGTGTGTTCTGACTGACCCCCTAAACCCTGTTTATATAGGTCGGGGTACAGTCAAGGTAGTTGCCCTAGACAACTTGCGTGGCCGTCAGGCCTAACTCACAAGGCCCGGCCAACAGCTCCCACTCGGCCACGCAGGCCGCTAAACACTTATTCTCTATGCACCACAACTTTCTCACGCTTCATACCAGGAATAGGACGTGCGACCATAAATAACCAGTAGTGTTATATTAAGTTGCCATCCAACTAACATAACACTCTCACGAAATGCGATACCCTAAAAATATCCCAAGACATCACCAGTGGCATCTCTAATCCCTTATGCCTGATATATCATATGATTATGTTCTCAATATAATCGCCCGGGCTGATATGGTGATGGTGGATAGATTTTTCCTTAAACACTTATGAAATCTCGTCTTAGCTTAATTGCTTTCCTAACGTGTTCTCGCTGAACCGCATACATCGTGGTTCTTGAGAATCACATTAAAGTAGCATCATTAAGCTTCGACTTAATATCATAGCTTTAAGTCAAAGAGTTTCGTCCATAGGGTCACACAGTGACAAGTGATAGGAAATTCAATTGTCACCCCACATATGGGTCGTCTTATGAGCACACACAGTATGAGATGTGTGTCACGGCATAACTGCCACTTAGCTGGGTTCGTCACTCTTTATACCATGCGAATCGTCAGTCTAGATTTTCACCCAAAAATCTAACCTGAGCCACTAGATCAACATACTGAATGTTGGTCTTGACACTCATGATTCAGCTTTTAAGGCTTTAATATGAAAACTTATTTCATACTCGACTCCCTCGAGTCTCATCTTAGTCTTACTAAGGCGACTATATTCATTCCACTCACACACTTCCAGTGTGAATAATCAATATTGCACACCTAGTGCTAATATGACCACGTCTCATCCTACCTGCTACTGAAACGTCAGGGCGATTGCCTGTGTGACTAGGTCAATCAGAAGCCTGTGACTTTTCAACATGTCTAACAGATAAATCACAAAGCATTTAGAAAACAAAGAACACTTAATCTTTATTTCATAAATGCCTATTACATGAAGAACGTGTCTATCATATATAACAAGATTTCTATCCAAAAAACTAAACTCTGCGAAGTCCTAGACTCAATGAATGTGCTTTGAAAGCATCTCTAGGAATCGGCTTAGTCAATGGGTCGGCAATCATCTTGTTAGTGGGTATATACTTGATGACAACCTCCTTTGTCTTTACGGCGTCTCGCACGAAGTGATAACGACTCTTGATGTGCTTGGTTTTCCGATGAAATTTCGGATCCTTGGCGAACTGGATGGCAGCTGTGTTGTCACATAACATCTCTACAGGATCATCAGCTCTCGGAGTGAGGTTGAGGTCCTGGAGGAAGCTCCTAAGCCACATTGCCTCCTGCGTGGCTAGGCTGCATGCGACATATTCTGCCTCCATGGTTGACAGAGCTATGCAGTCTTGTTTCTTACTGCACTATGATATGGCTCCCCCACTCAGGGTGAACACACATCCTGAGGTTGACCTGGACTCATCCGGATCACCGCCCCAATCGGCATCTGAGTATCCTCTCAACTTAAGGTCCCCGCTCTGATACCATGCTGGTGCCCAGCACCGAGCCCTGCGTATGATATTGTCCGCTTTGGGCCTCAGCCCTCACGGCTTTAAAATGCATCATACGGGTGAGGTATCCAGCCCCTTATAAAGAGGCCTTCGTTCGCCTCACCTATCGATGTGGGACACTCAGTCCAACACCCCTACTCAGGTGAGGCGCCCCCACGAAGGGCACACCGGCACGAACCTGGCTCTGATACCATGTTGGTGCCCAGCACCGAGCCTTGCGTATAATATTGTCCGCTTTGGGCCTCAACCCTCACGGCTTTAAAACGCGTCATACGGGTGAGGTATCCAGCCCTTTATAAAGAGGCCTTCGTTCGCCTCACCTGCCGATGTGAGACACTCAGTCCAACACCTTCACTCAGGTGAGGCGCCCCCACGAAGGGCACAGCGGCACGAACCTGGCTCTGATGCCACTGTTGATGCCCAGCACCGAGCCCAGCATATGATATTGTCCGCTTTGGGCGTGGGGTCTCGAACATGTGGGCTAAATGCATGTTCAAAAACTGGAGATTGAGGACGGACCTCCCTCATAGAATCACTTTCGTCATGTACAGGAGATTGAGAATGATTCTCATTTTACTGGGCAGGCAAGTTTCCCCCATTTCCTTTGGATGGGGAAGGCGGCATACCATCTTTGGTGACTCGGTTAGAATCCAAATTCTCCCCCTCACCAAATGATGGTGGGATGTTTTGCTGTAACTCAAACAGTTCGACATCCTTCTTGACTTCACCGATGGTCGGGAACTCATCCTCAAGAAAATCGACATTGCGGGAGTTTATTTCTGTCATGCCACCATTTGGGTGTTCTCCGTACATCACATATCCTTTTGATTGTGCAGGGTACCGAATGAACACCATTTTGGTGGCTCTTGGACCAAGTTTTCCATGTTTATGGGTTGGGTTATGCACATAGCCGGCCAATCCCCATGGACGCAAATGATCCAAGGATGGCTTTTTACCAAACCATAACTCATATGGTGTGGCAGGTATACTCTTGCTTGGCACACGATTGTGTATGTAGGCTGCCGTAAGTAGCGCATCCCCCTAAAAACTGATTGGGAGGCTAGCATGTGCCATTATTGACCTGACCATGTCAAGCAATGTACGATTCCTACGCTCCGCAACACCGTTCTGTTGTGGGGTGCGTGGAATCGTTAACTGTCTTTGTATACCTTTTTCCTCACAGAACTCCTTGAACATATCAGAGAGGTATTCACGACCTCGATCAGTTCGAAGGATCTTAATCCTACGTTCCAATTGAGTCTCCACTTCTGCTACGAACCGTTTGAATACATCAAGTGTCTCGTAGCGATGAGATAATAGGTACACATACCCATATCGTGAATAATCGTCTATGAGCGTAATGAAATAGATAGCCCCATGTCAGGCTTTGACGTTCATATGTCCGCATATGTCTGAGTGGATTAACTCTAAGGGACTAGATGCTCATGTGGCCTTACCGAAAGGCTTTATTGTTGCCTTTCCAGCTAAACATGACTCACACCTAGGTAACTTAACCCTAGTGAGTCGGTCTAGAAGACCTTCTTTAGCTAGCCTGTTTATCCTATCTTGGCCCACATGGCCAAGTCTAACATGCCACTTAACAGATTCAGAATTAGAGTCAAAATAAGAAACATAAGCAGAGGATATATTATTATAGTTATCATCCAAATCTAAAACAATGAAATCTCCTTTCAAAGTAGCTTGGCCAAACAAATTACCATTGTAGAACAAATATAAACCGTCTGGATGAAAACCAAAAGTGAAACCTAATCTTACTAAAGAAACATAAGAAACTAAGGAACATCGCACCCCAGGTGCATAGAGGGCGTCATGAAGGAGCAGCTTGTTTCCTCCACGGAGTCTGAGCTGGTATGTTCCTACTTCAAGAACATCTTCTTCGCTGTCGTTCCCCAGTATAACAGTTCATGAACCCACCGGGTAATGGTGGAACTCCACGAATTCAGCTTTATCCTGAACTATGTGCTTGGTTGCCCCCATGTCTACAATCCATTAAGGAAGAGAGTTAGCAACGAATGCATGGGAACAAACATATAATTCAGGAGTCTTAGTGGAAGTAGGTACCTTGGTTGGTTCAGGACAATCCCAAGCGAAATGGCCCTTCTTCCCACAGTTATAGCACTTCACACGTGCTATATCCTTAGCTCCGTTGCCCTTAGCTTTATGCTTCTTGGCAGTACCAGCATTGGAACGAGAGTTCTGAGGAGGACAGGGGCCTTTCTTAGGTTTCTTACCATGGTAAGATTTCCTGCCCTTGGGCCCTGTTCCTTTGGCAACGAATGCCACACTAGGAGGTGCATATAGATTTAAGCGTTCTTCCTCCATCTCGAGGTGTTTGGAGATTGCCTCGAAGGTGTTGATGTGCTCACTGTGTGCCATGAACACTTTAAAACTCTTCCAATGTTCATTGTCATTAGGAAGAGCTCTGATCACATTCAGGACCTGTTCCTGCTCAGAAACCTCTTACCCTGCAGCCTTAAGATCTCGAACTATAGCACTCATGGTTCGAAGGTGTTCAGAGATACTACGACTGGAGTCAATAGTATATTGCATCCATTTCAGCTGCAAGGTACGTAACCTTGTAGCAGATGTCTGCCCGAACCTGATCTTAAGCTGCATCTACATGTCCTTAGCAGTGTGGAAGCGTTCAAACTCTCCCAGAAGATCGTCCCACATGCAAGACAGCATAGTGTAGCGAGCAGAACGATCACGTTTGAACCATGCTTGGTATGTTTTTAGGTCTTCTTTGTACTGCTCAGGTGCAGTAATATCTCTACCTTGTTCATCTTTTTCAGCAGGGGGAGTCATAGAGGAGGTTAAGAGGTCCAGTATATCATCATTATATAGATAAAACTGGACTTTTAGATGCCAAATATCATAGTTCGAACCATCCAGTTTGTCATAAGATTGCACGCAACCTATCATGTTTCTAGCTGCCATATCTGAAAGTATATGTTATCCGTTAGACATATTGTTTAATAATTAAATTACCTAGAAAGCCCCATCGTTCACAATATACGTTCAAAAATTTCGCTAAGCTCATAATCATCACGTATATCTTGCGAATTTTGGAGCTTCCTTAATTTAATTATTAATCTCATAGAATTTCCTTAAAGGGTTTTTGTTAAACTAATTAACATTTTAATTCAATGAATATCATGAAGATATTCACATGTGTATATTTTTGTCTAAATATATATATAACACAAAGTTATATAATCACCCTCAAAAAAAATCATACCATAAATGATAATATGAGGATAGGGGGCCAAAAAAAATAAATATAACTTACAACCAAAACAGTAACCATTTTCAACATATAAAACAAATTTATATGAACATGAGAGCAAATATTCAATAACCCAAAGAATAGAACCTCATCTGTTCGACCCGAAATATTTTTCTTTTGATGTCCTTTGGGTCAGGTAATTTGGGCAAAAAATAAAGGTGCCCAAAAGCAAATCAGTCCAAAACAATAAAATGGACCTCAAGTGTCCGAGAGAGAGAGCCCACAAGGGCCCGTATTTTTTTTTTTTGTTTGTATTGTTATTATTAGGTGGGGCGTTACAGCTCCACCCCCCTCCAAAGCCCCTTAAACCGAGTCCCTCTCTCTCTCTTTCTCGGTGTTCCTTTGCCTGGACTTTCTCCATTTCGCTACCCCTCTCTGTTTCTTTGTTTATGGGATGCTCTCGACGCCATGACAGGGAGCACGAAGCTCTGATACCACTATTGGTGCTCAGCACCGAGCCCTGCATATGATATTGTCCGCTTTGGGCCTCAACCCTCACGGCTTTAAAACGCGTCATACGGGTGAGGTATCCAGCCCCTTATAAAGAGGCCTTCGTTCGCCTCACCTGCCGATGTGGGATCAGTCCAACACCCCCACTCAGGTGAGGCGCCCCCACGAAGGGCACACCGGCACGAACCTGGCTCTGATACCACTGTTGGTGCCCAACACCGAGCCCTGCATATGATATTGTCCGCTTTGGGCCTCAGCTCTCACGGCTTTAAAACGCGTCATGCGGGTGAAGTATCCAGCCCCTCATAAAGAGGCCTTCGTTCGCCTCACCTGTCGATGTGGGACACTCAGTCCAACACCCCCACTCAGGTGAGGCGCCCCCATGAAGGGCACACCGGCACGAACCTGGCTCTGATACCATGTTGGTGCCCAGCACCGAGCCCTGCGTATGATATTGTCCGCTTTGGGCCTCAACCCTCACGGCTTTAAAACGCGTCATACGGGTGAGGTATCCAGCCCCTTATAAAGAGGCCTTCGTTCGCCTCACCTGCCGATGTGGGATCAGTCCAACACCCCCACTCAGGTGAGGCGCCCCCACGAAGGGCACACCGGCACGAACCTGGCTCTGATACCACTGTAAGAAGAATTAGGACTAACCTGGATGGGGAAGCGTACTGTCGGTAATAATCCACGATAATAAAGAAAACTAGGCGGCTACCAGAGTCGCCTTAATAATCACGTCCTAAACCCGAGAATCCAATTGATGGTGATTCAGCCATGAGAGAGAAGTAGGAGAATATGGGAGATCTAATATTCGCGTCATGGCGTCTTCCAAGGCTAACCCCTTAAACCCCTTTATATAGGTTAGGGGGTAGCAAGGGTTGTCGCCCTAGGCGACTTAAGTGGCCGTCGTGCCTAATCTCATTAGGCCCGTCCAACGGGGGGGAAAGGAAAGAATTTCGGTGACGTTGTGTCCATTCGGCCCACATACGCTTGGCACAAATAAGTAGACCATGGGGTTGGGTAGTGCATTTTGAAATACAAGTCTATTGCGGCTTTTCCAAATACACCATAGTAGTATAGCAAACCTGGCCATCATCATCCTACACTAAATATATTGTTCATGGAGAACATCACGTACAGAATGGGGCAGCAGCACAAATGGAGAGTGGGGAATCCATCCATGCTTTATGGCCAAGTCCCAAACACGAGTAGCAAACGGGTAGCTCGTAAACAAGTGTTCAGTATCCTCAATCTGAGATAAGCAAGCAGGGCAAATAGGATCAATGGGGAGTCCTCTTCGCAATAAGGTGCCTCTAGAGGGAAGCGCATTATGGCATAGTTGTCATAGGAAAGCCTGGATTTTGGATAGGACACCTAACTTCCATATCCAGCTAAATTTCCATAGGGACAAATCTGGTTCAAAAATACCTTGGGCCATCCACGTGGCTGACTTAACTGAAAATTCCCCACTGCCTGTAAGGCCCTAGCAAAAGGTGTCTTCAACGTTAGCGAACGGAATGGGAACAGCAAGGACATGTTGGATGAGTGGTTGAGGTAAAACTTGTGAGAGTTTCGCCACATCCCATGTTTTATCAGAGCATATGAATGCATTCACTTTAAGATGTGCACCAGAGTTGTCCATATGTAATAAATTTGCCAAAGGCAATTCGTGGCACTAGGCATGTGTCCAGAAGTTTATCTTATTGCCATTACCTAATTGCCATCGCATTCCCTGAATCACAAATTTTCTTTGCCGAAGCAAACATTTCCAAACCCAAGAATGATACGTTTGAGGTCATGTTCTAAAAAACTGCTCAGGGTCGCCATATTTGGCCCGCATCTATTTAACCCAGAAATTATCTGATTGAGTAAGAAATTTCCGAGCTAGCTTAGCTAAAAAGGCAATATTTACTGGCCCAGTCTTCCTCAAACCCAGGCCACTATACTTTTTGGGCTTACAAACTATATCTCAAGCCACCGTAGCAAATCCCTTCATAGAATCAGAAGATTTCTAGAGAAAATTACGATTGACTTTATCCAATCTTTGGGTGATGGCGGTAGGTGACTTAAAACATTACATAGTGTGAACAGGTAGTGCTTCAAGTTTAGATTGAATAAACACTGTGTGGTCTGCTTTTGACAACGCTTGTGCTTTCCAATTGGTGAGTTTTGTTTCCGCTTTGCTAACTAGAGTTTGGAAAGAGTCCTTCTTAGGCTGTCCTTGAAAGACGGAACACCTAAGATATTTGCCAAGGGAAGAGCTATGTGGAATATTAAAAATACCATCAACATGCTCCTGTGTATATGCGACGAATTCTTCGAGAATACAAGACTAGATTTATAGAAATTAATTAATTGTCCAGATTGTTGGCAAAAGGTATCTAGTGCACTCTTAAGCTTAAAAGCCGCTTCAGATGAAGGTTTGTAAAAACGTAGGCTGTCATTAGCGAAAAACAGACAAGGTATTTTCTCCGCACGCGGGGCAATTGTGAATCCAATCTCAAGTTTTTGCAATAGTGATTGGCAATAAAGTTGTTGGACTAGTATGTCCATACAGAGAATAAACAAATATGGCAAAATGGGGTCCCCTTGCCGTAGTCCACGAGTAGGCTTAAAAAATCCACAGGCTTCATTATTAATAATAAGAGAATAAGAAACTTTAGAAACACATTCTTGAATCCAGTTAACCCATGTAGAGTGGAATCCCATACTATGAAGGCGATATCGTAAAAAATCCCATTCAATCCGATCGTAGGCTTTTTCCATATCGAGTTTTAGAGCGACATAACCCTTTTTACCCTTAAGATGATGAAATTTATTCATAACTTTATGGGCTATCAGAATATTATCACGTATAGCTCGGTGAGGGACAAAAGCGCTCTGCATAGGCTGAATTAGACGCTCCAACATAGGACGCATCCGATTAACCAAAATTTTGGCAATGATTTTGTAGAAAGTATTACATAAACTGATAGGGCGAAACTGGGACATTGTCTCCGGATTGGTAACTTTTGGAATAAGGGCAATTAAAGTATGATTAAATTCCTTGAGTAAATTACCCGAGTGAAAGAACCCTTGGATTGCTAAGCAACGGTGGTCTTTTAAGATAGGCCAATATTTTGAAAGAAGGAAAAACCAAACCCACCCAGCCCTAGCGCTTTATAAGGGTTCATTTGGAAGATGGCCTGGTGAATTTCCTCATCCGTGACGGAACAGATGAGTGCTAAATTTTTCGCAACAGTAACTTTTCGCATCACATTAATGGGTAACAGAGGCGTCTGTTGACAGTGTGCTGATTTGAATCATTGTGAAAAGTCTTGAACACATTGATCTTTGATTGGTTCCTTCTCTTCGATCCAAGTACCAATATCGATTTTGATATGAGTGATGAAAGTGATCCTTTTTCTAGCGGATGCCAAATTGTAAAAAAATCATGAATTCCGATCTCCATCAGTAAGCCATTGTTTCCGAGCTAGACAACCCCAATACTTTTGGCTAAAAAGCATTAATTTTTCGCGTTGTTTGATCAACCGCTTATGCCAATGATTTAGTCTTAAGCTATCAGGATTACTTATGAGAAGATTTTCCACATAGCTTAATTTTGTCATATTCTTTGCAACTTGGGTTTTAAAGTTGTTTCCATAACTGGTTTTTCATATTTTAAGGTTCTGTTTAATGAATTTGAGTCTTTGCGCTACAGAAAATATTGTGGAGCCAGAGACGGGCCATTTTCATTGTTGTTTGACAAGAGTATGAACTTGCTCATATCGGGTCCAACCAGGTTGGAATCGAAAGGGGAGTTGTTTATGGATCGGTGGTAAATTCTGGGTCGTAAGTAACAAAAACCAATGGTCAGAACAAGTAAAAGGACCATGTGTGATACGCTCATTGGGATAAAGATTATGCCAATCATACCTACCAATTGCCCGATCAAGTTTTCCATATAATAGCTGTCCATGGACTCGAGCTTTCCAGGTGAACGGTCATCCTAACACAGGAAGACTAGTTGCATTTATTTTATGTAAAAAAAGAGGAAGCTTAATGCATTGTGTGGGGGAAACAAGGGTACCCCCTATTTTACCAAAGTGTTCTTCTAATTCATTAAAATCTCCTAGTAGACACCATGGTGTATCTATTACTGCACTTAATTCAGAGAGATGGTTCCAAAATATCGGTTTTTCAAAAGCTTTTATGGGGCCATAAACACTGGATAAAGTGACCATTTGTTGGGTATGAGTGTCAAATACCAGCAAGTGAATCAAGCGTTGTTCTTTAAGCAAGACATTCGCAACAATTTCATTGTTATTTCAGAGAACCCATAAACCGCCACAGTGATTTCCAAGATTTATAAAATCATAATGATCAAACCCAAACTTAGAAATGAGACGTTGGGTTGTGGCTTCGACCACCATTGTTTCAGTGATAAGCAGAATGTCAGGTCGATGAACACGAACAATGTAACGAATTTCTTCTCAAATTTGCATCTTTTTTACACCTTAAATGTTCCACACGATTACTTTCATAGTAAATTATATGTTGTCTCAGTGCAGGTCCGAAACAAAATCCTCAAAGATAATAGAATGTAAACAGCCTGGGGGAAAGAAACCAGTGCATATATGAAAAAATCAATAGGCATGTATCCATCCACTTGGCATGTCACCTCTTGAAAGCCCAACAACAATCTTTGAACCGCCCACTTATTGAAACAAATTCCAATATAGGACGTACCTGTCATGCAACCAAACCAACATGGTAGGCAGTCCACTATATAATAGCAATGCCATGAATATATCAATTCAAACAATAAAAAGAGAAGCAACAAGGTCTTAGATTCACACTCATCATGGACCCGGGGCCACGGGGTCTTGGACAGCGCCTCAATCCCAGAGGCGCACCAACATTGTCACATGAGGAACTCACCTGCCAATGGGCGCAGTGACTGGGTAAATCAATGCAGGACCTAAAAGAAGGTCCTGGAACAAGGAGACGCAGATGCCAGTCCCACGCAGCCGTCATCAGTAAGAGGCAATTATTATTCCGTATCAATTGCATAAATGAACTTAGACCCTTGCTCATGGTCATCCTCATTCAATATAATCCATCAAATTGACATATTAACAAAACTGGAGACCGGTAGCACACAAGCATGGCCTGTCTCCAAGCTAAATTGCAGGTGTCAGAAAGGGCTCTGTAACCATCGGAGTGTGACACACCAAACTGACATCCAACAAGCTGCATAGCTGTAAAAGAACCAAACTAGCAAAACTGGTTGAATCTAAACTTTCTCAAAAGAAAGTGAATCCAGAGACAATTCCAAGTATATAGAAATATACACTTGCATCCAAAATCCAGTGAAAGAAAACTAAACTATTAGCCTAAGTCTTGAACTGGATAGGCTGCCGCCAAAATAAAGGATCTTGCCAGCATGTCATTAACAGAGAATAAGTGCAGCCCAAAACCAGCGGTGTAAGAGCTCAAAAGTGGACGATCCACCAAACCCCTGTAGACAGACCCAACCCAAACGGGCCATTAGCCTGGACAATGAACCAACACCAAACCCAGTGTCTCCTAATAGCTGAAACTGTAGGGGAACAACCACTTAAAATATGCCACCAAGCAAAAATCCACCAAAGTGGTAAAGAAATAAAGGGAACCAAACTAGCATACCAGAGCAGGAATGTAGTAAAAAAATAGTCCTTTAAAGTATGTTTATAAGTATAAGCACATAACCAAAAGATTACAGAGATGGCAGCACCTGCCAGACACGAACCTGAGCAGCCCCTGTGCACTCTCCATTCTAAGTCTGGCATACACAAAGAGAGGCAACACATCCAAAAAACTCCAACCAGGAAAAATTTACATGGACATCACTAACAAACATAGTCCTGCCCCCCCCCCCCCCCCCCCAAAAACCAAATACATCCCAGTGATAATGTTTTGGCTAACATAAGCTACTGAAACTATAACAAAGAACCCTTGACACCAAAAATGTAGCCCCAAAATCCAGAATCCTGACATGATCACAAATAGGTAAAGGAAGAGGAAAGTTCTTCACCCTCCTCTAAATGACGTTTCTTTGAGGAATCCAGCGAGTGTTGAGGCTCATTTTCTCCTTCTAGGTTGAGAAAAATGTCCATCTCATCGTCTTCCTCGATAGGTAAATCTGAATCTTGATCAGGAAGAAAAGTAGGCAATGGACTCAGACCTTCTTCCAGACCCGAGGAATGCTTGGTATGCTCCGATCGCGAATTTGGACCTTCATATGGACCTGAAGTTTCCCCCTAGAAGACCTGTCGGAAGTAATAATAGTAGAGGTAGCTTCAGTCCTAACAGCGGTAACTTTGGGTACTGAAAAACAAGACCGGGTAGGCAATATCCTGCACTTCCTATGAGCACTTGGCAATCTACTTCGTTTTTTAGGCAAAACAGTAACCCAATGCTCAACAGGAGTATTGTCATGCCCCGCACTCGGAAGAGGGACACTCATAGTTTTACCCTGAAGGGAAGTTGCGCCAGACTTCTCTACCACAACCTCAAACACATTCTTAGGCGAATCTGGACAAGCTTTAAGAGCATGGGCCGTGGCTACCACAAATAGCACAGACTTCATGCAATCCTTCATACGAAATGGGTAAATGAAGAACAAAATCTGAGGTGGGGACAGTGAAAGTACCTCGGAGTGGCTTGGTAACATCCACATTAAGGCAAATACGTGCAAACTTGCCCTTCCCTCTAGTCAGAGTGTACTCATCTGCTTTCAGAAAGCCTCCCACCCTAGATAACAGAGAAGCAAAAAGGGTATCCTCCCAATATTCCTGTGGCAGCCTAGTAATGATCGTCCATTGATCTACGTGAGTGATCTTGACAGCATAAGGGTCAAACAGAGGAACCCACGGCTTTAAACCAGATTAAGACCACTTACGAACCAAGACCTATTAATCCAGACAAACTCCTGATCACGCACATTAGAGAATTTAAACAAGATCCATCCATTACCCATATCCCCATAGCCAACTTGCCCCTTAACATGAATCCAATCCCGTTTAGTTTTGACGCAGATAAGATGAAACGGAATGGAATCCCCCCATATATTCCCAAACGGACTCATAGTGGGCAAATCAAAGTCGGGGGAAGGTTGACAAGTAGGTTCTACCTTATTCATTGATTCCATGTTACCCAAGGTAGTATGAATATAACATTCTGGCCGAGTTCTAGGAAGATCACCACCACGGAGACCTCCCGATCCGAGCTTAATAGCCCGGGAGAAGGTTGAAATGGCCTCCTGATTCTTACAACCTGGACTATTAGTAGTGCCTCCATCCAAGTTAGTTGGAAGTTGAGATCCAGAAGGATAACCATCATGGGAAAGTTGAGCAGAATTGAGCAAATTGGCATTTTGAGATTGGAAAGTGAGGTCGGAAACTAGAGGGGGTATGTCAGACATTCGTAAGGAGGGAAGATAGGGAAGAAAGTAGACAAGACAGGGGTAAAAGGAGGATCGTCTATGTCTATTTATAAGAAGCTAGGACTGAAGCATTGGAGAGTTGAAAGACCAACACACCCCCAACTTGCTGCAAGTGTAAAACCAATTAGACCCTATACAGACTCCACCCTTAAACCAGAGTAAGCAAATTAAGCAGGCCAGCAATAAATAATAATCAATAGTTAGGGACCCCAAAGCAGGCAAAGAAAGCATGATCCAACCGCAAGACATCATGAGCAACCAAATTAAGACAGATCTTACTCATGAAGCTTGCAAATCATAATACCTATACCCATAGTCTCCTAGTGCATAGATATGAAAAGTGGCCATGACAGGCGTAGGTGCAGACCCCATCAAGGACCTCTAGACTGCACAAAGGATAACCCAAATCTCTAGATAACTGCAAAGAGGCTAGTGAACTAGGCGGCTCTAGATATGAATCATGAGGTACCTGCAAACCAGAGAAGAAGATTTCAGTCTTTGACCCCAATCTAGTATTAGAAAACTGTAAAAGGGGCCAATCAAGTGGGCGGCAAGGAGAGAGGAGAGTTGTCGTGGTTGTTCGGGAAGTGACTGAGGGCAAAGAGCCCTAAATTGGAAATCAAGAACACCCAGCAGATCTGGTTCGTGATGATGAATCTCCTGCAAAAAGGGGCCATTATACCCAGGCTCCACCTGCAGGCTTGATCTAGAAGCCTGAAAAGTGCCTCGATAGGTTGGGCGGCTACGGGAGGTAGAAATGATGCCATTTATAGGTCCGGTGACAAAATAGAGGAGTGTCCCAGCATACGGTGTTAGAAAGCCTGCAAAAGGCTGGATCTCAGATACAGAAGATAAGGCCGAAATTAGCCAAAAAGGCAAGGTTTTAGAAGACTAAGGTTGGACGGGGGAGAGGACGGCGTGGGCGGTGGAGACGCCGAGAGCCAAATCTGGAGACTTCTTAATACGCCTTTAGGGACCGGGAAAAAGAGAGGGCAAGTGGGCTTTAGAGCAGAGGGAGTGCTCTCTGTCCTCTCTAGGAAAACTCTCTATCGTTCCTATATCTATTATCTTTCAACACTATATGAATATTCCCCTATGCGCTCCACCTTTACTTGCTAGACTTGGGAAACTTGGTCGATTTCTTTAGCTCATATGGAAGTGACATTATTAAAACCAATGTAGCTTGTACTAGTAAAATTTTGCAGGAGGCCTAACAAATGATCAATGTTGCACAAAGCCTTGTTGATCCAGAAAATATCAGGATTTGAGGGGGGGCCCACGTATGCGCTCATGGGCCAAGCTAGAGCGATCATCTTTAGCCGTTCTTAGATTCTGAGATTCCTACTTAGGGGCCTAACATGGGAAACCGCCAAACGGCCCATTAGTAAAACGTCCTGAGTGGAATTGTAATTTTGCCTCCTGTCACAGGGACTATAAATATCCCTTACTCACCTTGGGAAGGGGGATCACTTTTTGACATATCCTCATAGCAGGAAAAGCATTTTTCCTTGGCTCTGTCTCCTCTTGGGACTCGCACTGACTTGATTGTCGGAGAGAAGTTCCTCGGATCTCCACCCGGGGTTGCCCTTTTTTGCAGGTTCAACGCTCGTGGAACATATCGTCAGACGTCCAGTTCATGCCATCACGTAAACCGCTCTCGTCCCACGTCATCCTCGGAGGAACGCGAAAGTCCTGAAACACTTGTGTTTAGGATTCTTCATATCATCCAAATTTCAGTTTTCAATAGTTAATTAATTAGAACTCAATTCTTATTTTTATCCATGCCCAAATCGAATATTAATGATACAAAATGACTGTATTTTTGTAATCATTGATTGAAACATGCCAATTCACGAATAAAAAGACACATTTGTCAAAAGCAACGCTGAGCTAGCCCACAATTTTTCTAATGATTGAAAGCACCAAACCACATTCATTGCGCTATAACAAAACTCATCGTACAATCAGACCGATAACCCACCCTAAATTCTATTCCTTCAATTGTATAACCAAGCTACAATATGTTTGTCTTGAAATATCATGTCACTGGAGAAAGCTACCTGATTCAGACATGTACACATGAAATTATGAGAATTATAAGTAATGCATATAGTACACCTAAAAGTGTGTACTCTCATTTGTTTTATATATATATATATATAGACAGTTTTTAATATGTAATATTAACCTGACTTCTAAGAGTTTGTACTCTTAAGTGTATAATATATGCTTTGAAATTATAAAGTCTGTGCCCTAGTCCCATGCACACCTTGACCAAATATGCAAAGTAACTTTGCATGTTAGTTAAGACACAATTTAGACCATATTCGATAAAATTAGTTATTTAGATGGTGATTTCAATTTACCTCATCATTTGAGGCACACATCTTAGTGAGTTGTTTTTATTATGTTGAACATTGTTGAATTGACCTTCTGCAACAATTTTTAAGAGTAAATTTGCAATCTATTGATCTTTCCCCTGCTTTTGGCTAAATGCTCGCATCTAATTTTACAGTGACAATTCTAAGTTTGTTTGAAGCCAATACCTCATTAGCCAACCCGACAAACCACATTTGGCACATCTAGTTTTTCTTCATATTTTCTAATAGATCACCCATCTTTCCTCAGCTTTCATTCCACACTCTCAAAATAGAATTACATTACATCAAAGAGTTTATAGATGACCAACAATAGACGGGCTATAAATTATTAGTCTCACATCAATCAAGGCTATCTCAAATTCCACTTTCAAAAACTAGTAATAGAGGGTACCGGGGGGGGGGGGGGGGGGGGGGGGAAGGGAAAAAAGAAAAACAAAGATAAGTCATTCCCTAGCGGCACAACTTCTTCCTCAGTCAAAGCCTCCAAGGATCAGACTAATACGTTCCAAGAGGCCTATCACTCCGAACAGGCATCCCCCCATTTGATTCTCTCTCAGATCATCAGCTTCTCAATGGCATCCTGCATTTCGAATATTCAACAATGTTAAATCAAAATCAAAATCCAAATTCGAACAAAAACCAGTAGCTGATGGCAGGGTCACAGGAACTGAACAAGTACCTTGAGTTGTTGGATCTGTGATTTCAGTTGGCTTCCCTCATTGGAGGTCACTGAACAAGCAATCACCGGTCTAGTCACTCCACATGCACGCCCAAGAGCTTGCTTTGAAGGGACAAACACGTATGGGACATTCTGTCATAAGCAAATTCCGGTTATTTACCATTTGTACCCTGCTGGACCGATTATCTACCTCTGACAACATTCAAATACCAACTATGGCAAAAATCAATGATAGTGGGAGAACAAGCAATCCCATTAAAACTCAAAGCATACACTTCAGAAGAAGTTAACTAGATACCTCCTATACACCATATCCAAGAACCCCCCCCCCCCCAAAAACACACACGTGTTGCCTAGGATATCATGAGGAGTCAAGGAGCACGGACAGACAATAGCTTTGATCTTTTTCATTCAAGACAAATGAATTGATGGCTACAGTGTTCTCTACCTTTAATTTGCGAAGTGGTAGAGTGACCACGCATTTTCAATCTAACACCCTCTCTCGTGGGATTAGGTCAACAAACCCCCTCCCCCCCCCAAAAAAAAAAACCCAAAGAAATGGAGAACACATCCCAACGAAGGAAAGAGAGGGCTAGAAATTAGAAACTAGCTCCAAGCTAATACAAGCATAGAAGCCATTATTCAGTTCAGGGATTTTTTTTTTGGGGGGGGGGGGCGCATTTACTGAAGTTTTCAATGAATATTATTGACACTTGTTCTGCAAGTTATGCTGTCAGAGAGCATCAAACACAGGTTTCTTGTGTGCTCTGCTCTAAACTTGTTGCCTGATACCAGATAAACTCTGTTTAACCAATTTCCAACCAAAACTAAAAGCATATCAACTTCAAAACCTCACCCACCACTAATCACTAGTGTTGATTGAACTCAACCATACTTCTACAGAAAATAAGGAGTGCCCAGCACAGGTCTCCATGTCAAAATATCATTTTCTGGACTTTCACGTCCTTCACGCCTAAAATGATAAGTTAAATGTACATACGCTTCTGGTATGTCAAGTGCAAAGCATCATCATTTGGGGTGACGTAAAGTCCAAGCAATATAGCTAATCACTAACGTACCAAAAGGGACATCTAACAGTCACAAGTCCCCCTCCAATTCAGCTACTACAAGAACAGAACTCAGAAAGTTCTCTCAAAACAAAGAATCCATTGGAATTCAACTATACTGCTATTTGACAACAAGAATCAAATGCGCTTGAATTAGGTTATCACAACTTCCATGCCATTCATTTAGCTCAAGTAAAGGAACTAATTATTCCAAGCCCCCACAAGGTATGTTTGATATATAACACTTTAAAAAGCAGAAGATGCTATTTGTAAACAACTCCATTCCAGGCAAATGGATCCCCATCAACCAGATCTATTCTTTCTCATACATCATGCATGCAAGAGGAATTTGAAAGCAAGCCAACAAAATTCCCCTTGGTGAAGAGAGAAATTCTAGAGTCAGACAAGCTAGTAGCAACTAGCATGAAAACAAATCAAAGCCAACCAAATGCACTTAAATCCAAGATTAATCTAGGTTAAACAGAATACAGTTAAATCACATGACCTTTACAGGATTTACATGACCCTAAATACGATCTGCCAAAGTCATAAAAGCAAATTTGAACTCAAACCTCATCCATTACGCATTCCAACAAAGACAGCAAATACTGAAACTACCACTAATCACACGCTAGCAGCTAGAACAACAAATTTGCTGACATTTCAACATGTACTTAACCATGGGTTCCATCAATAACATTATAGGAAATCAATAACATCTTCAAAACTTGTGAACCATCAAAGCAAACTGAAAAAAGAAAAAGCAAAATACCTTGTCCTCAGCTAGCAATGGAAGATGGAGAAGAATCTCCAAGGGCTCAGTGTCAGCTGCCATAACTACAAATTCAGCAATACCTCTGTTCAATGTCTTGGTAGCTGCAAAAACACCCCCAATAACTCAGAAAAACACACACAAACACCTCAACTTGCTCAAAAGAATCAACCCACCAAAAAAACAAAACAGAAAGAAAGTACAACAAAGAATTAAGAAACTGTGAATTAAAATACCAAAAAGTGAAACTGAGACCTTCATTAGCACCCTTTTTGAGCTGCTTGTAATTTGCAGCTTGCTGAACAAGGTCCAAGATTGTTATTGTCAACTGGGCATCTGCCAATGGGTATGCTTTGGGGTTCACAGCTTCCCCTGTCTATAACAAACAAAAATCCCAAATCAACACTGCCCAGTAAATAAAAAGTTAATAAAACTTGCAATTTTTTGATAAAAACAGAGAAAGAAGGAGAAATTACCATTGTTGGTGGAGGGTGATACCCAGGAGAGAGAAAGGGGGCTAGGGTTTTTGCCTATGAGATGCTTGAACAGAGAGGCAAGGGTTTAAAAGAAGGCCTTCGCAATCATTTGGGTTCCATTTATAGAAATCCACTCAATGAGATCGAAACGACGCGTTTTGGATGCATATGGTATAAGACTTTGTGTTGTAGGTCGGCGGATGGGCTGGGTCTCGATTGCCCATGTGTGAATTACGCTCGCGCTTGATAGGTGACGCCTCTTGATTTTGCACATTTTTTATCTTTGTTAATTAATTTCTTTTAAATAATTGTATTCCTTACATAGTTAATCACTAGGCTAAGACCTCATTGATTCCTCATATTGTTAATGTAAAATGTGAAAAATCTAATAATATCATATATATATATATATATTAAAAATTGGATAGAATCAATGTATAAATGCCATATGTCATACCACTTAGGATGTCATGTGTAATATCACGTATAATTAATTAATTATATAAATGTCCATTTATGGTTTAACTAATGTAATACTATATTTATTTTAAAAAATAACTTTTTGTATATCTTATATATTTATTAATATACTATAATAAAATATTCATTCTATTAATAAATTAAAAAGATCGTCCATAAAGGTTGTCCATAAAAATAGATGTTACAGATATTAAAGAATTTTGACAAAAAAATAGTAAATAAATAATTATATTATGAAAACAAAAGGAATTTTAAGGGATTTAAAAGAAAAAAATAAAAGACGTAATAATAACTCAAAAAAATAATAATCACGCTATTATGAAATTATTACTACCTTTCAAATTAATTCATTTTTATTGTTTATTGATATTTAATTAAACTTAAAATAACAATTGACCAAACTTCTTGCATGCACTTTTCACATATCTTATATAGTCATTAGTAAGAAGACAATATAATTTTTATTAAATTAAGGTAAATAAAAAAGTTGTTCCATTTATCGACTTAAACTTGCCCACAAAAGAAAAGATCTCATATACTACACAATTTTTAAATAATAGTAAATCAATAATTACGGTACATATGTATTTAAAATAATTTAGTGAAAAAAAAGAAGCAATGATAACTCAAAAAAATAATTATTTTGTAATGCAATATGAATTCTATATATTAAAGTGACCCAATGTCATATAGTCGTTACTATTTAGTAATAAAATTTATTCTCCAAAAATATAATCATTTAATAATGAAATACTGAACAAATAAAATAAAAAAGTGAGTTTAAATTAAGAATGAAGAAGATGTTGTTATAATAAAAAAAGAATATAGCAAAGCGCTCAACTTTTGATAATTAAATAATCTGATATTTTGATTTATTTTTACTATTTGAAAAGAAAATATCTATTATGTTATTAATATATTTAAAAGATTTTTGAATTATGTCCTTACATCGCAAGAGTATAACCTTAATATCATCCAATTTCCAAACATTTTTTTAACAAATGCACTAGTTAATTCAATCAATAAAAATCTTTTAAAAATCATTACTAAATATCTTCGTTTTAATCAATCTGTTTTCCCCCCAAAAAAAGGGACAAAAAACATAAAAAAGACGTCCACACTCCACAAAGAATTTTGAGTAAAACGGCTTGTAGGGCTTTGTTGTTGAAGCTGAAGAGGGGGGGAGCGCAAAGCGCTCATATTTGAAGCTCAAATTGACGCTGACCGGAGACATCCCAGCGCGAGAGAGAGAGAGAGAGAGAGAGAGAGAGAGATGGAGGAGGTGGAAGGCAAGAAAGAGTTTCAAATTGACTTGGGAAATTTGATGGCTTGCAATCCACATCACCACTTCCCTTCAATTCCCTCTTCTAGGTAAAAAGCGCCATGCTTTCTTTCTCTGTCCCCTCCCCCGTTCAAGTGAAAAGTTTCCGCCCTTTGTATTTGTTTAAGAAATTGTTGCTGTGCCATTGTTCGAGTTTCTATAGTTTGTTCTACTGGGTTGCACTAAAATTCACTTAAGATTTCTGCTTGGGTGTATTTTGTCGACTTGTTACGTGATTAGTTTTGTGGGTCTGTGGTTTAGATGCTAATTGTCGTTTTTCTAAAACTGATGATCTTATTGTACCTCTTTTTATTGATTTTCAAGACTACCCAATAATTCTATACCTGATTAATGGCTATCAATTTTGAGGATGGGGATTACTGGTGCTTGTGTGTGGTTCAGATTGCTAATCTTCCTCTAAATTTTTTTTTTAAAAAAAAGTTGATGATCTTGTTATACCATATTTTTAGTGATTTTTCAGGACTATCCAATAATTCTATTCCTAATAAATGGCTATCAATTTTGAGAACGGGGAGTAATGGTGCTTGTGTTTATCTCCTTTTTTTTTTTTTTTTTTTTTGGGTTTGGGTTTTACAAAATGAAGGGAAGAGCTGGTGAAGGAATGCTTACAGAAGGGAACAGAATTGGCGCAAGCACTTGCAGATGCTGTTTTCAACTTGCCTGCTACTGAAGATGTAGATGGCCCTATTGTTCAGTTGCCTACGCCAACCACTCGACTTCCAAGACAAAAGCATGTAAAGTCCATCCTCCTCTTAATGCTTTAGCTGTTTGTTGACGTCCTCGGGTTGTTTTCTGTGTCATTGCTATTTGGTGCAGTTGATGAGGACCTTTTGTACAATGCGAAACACGAGCTAAATTCCCTTTTGGTGCTGAGGGGAACGTAGGGCGCAGTTCAGAAATACATGTTATAAAACATGGAAACTTGTAAACGATGGAGTTGATGATATTGTGTGATCTTGAAGTATTAGGTGTTGTCACATTTCTGTTGCCTACTAACTAGCTGCCGGCTTTTTTCTGCACTTTAATGCAAATGTCAAAAGAATTAGTTTAGTTTCTTATGGTTAGAGCCATCTAATATATGTCCCCTATCTCTGGAAAGGACCTAATGTTTGATAACTGATGAATGATAAGTGCCATTTGGATGGTCATTTTCCAATGCATGTAGGAGTTGTATATCCAACATGAACTAGGGTATACCATTACTTTCATATGTTAACTGATATTCATGAAGTGTATGGGTAGCCTTTTCATTGTCTGTTGATTAGTTGGTTCGTAAATTTCAAGCTGAGAACTATTTTTTTACGCACTCTAACTAGTGTTTCTGAAATATCTTACCAGCTGCCGAAGCCAAAGCCTCCGACAAAGTGGGAGTTGTCTGCACGAAAGAAGGGTAAACCATTGTAATATCTCACAGTTCATAGCCATGATAAACACATTTACTCTGATTTTGGATGCATTTCAGGCATAAAGAAACCAAGAAAGAAAAGATTGCGTATGATGAAAAGAGTGGTGCCTGGAAGCGTACCTATGGTTATGATCGTGCAAATGATGAAGATCATGTGCCCATCATTGAAGCCAAACCAACTGATGGTAACAACTTGGCTGACCCTTTTTTAACGTTTTTGGTCACTTTTTGTAGACATATGTCCACATTGGTCATGATTTATCCTGCTGAGTTGTATTCAAAGGAATATGTGCCAGGAATGATAATGCAATAGGTAATACATCTGCTGCAGAGGCCTATTGATGACCTTGAAATTACGTGCAACTACCATTTTCTTCTTGCAGAGCCTGGAGAGGATCCTTTTGCTAAGAGAAGAACTGATAAGAAGCAGCGAGTGGAGAAACAAGAGAAGAATCGTTTGAGGAACCTCAAGGAAGCCGCAAAGGCTGGTGCCTTGCCAAGGTATTCCCCTTGAACACCTTATATTTTATTTAAGTATTCCTTATTGGAGATCAAGATTGTCTATACAGACCACAGCGTGCCCCCTTTTTTTGGGGTGGTGGGAGAGAAGGGGAAGGGGTTGAAAAGGAAAACACGTTAGAAGCGGTAATCAAGAGGAAACTATCTCCAAGGGGATTTGGTGTAGTCAAACATGGGCTTTGTCCAAGATGAGCAAATATTTATCCTATTTAAATCACATTTCTGTGAAGGTATTGACACACCGATTTCCTTCTCATGGTACATCAGCAAGCTTGCCTTTTCAGTAGTTCTGTTTATACTTTTGACGTGGCTACAATCCGCACCAATTCCTTCAGTTTTGCCAAATAGACTGAAAGGATTTGGTTCCACATTGATCCCCGAGATTTCTCCGTGCCCTTGATAATTGAAATTCCTATTTGGTAACTTATAGCAAATAAATATTTTCTGCTTATCTTTTCGGAAATATGCCTTTCTGTTATCCTTTTGGCTGTCACATTGATGCAAAGTATTGCCTTACATAATGTGGTCTGTCACCCAATTTATTTGACGTTTGAACTTTCTTAAATTTCAACTGTTTTCAGAACTGGGCAGCTTTCACCTCTATTTTTTGCTACCGTTGGTTGAGCAGAGTAGACCTTTTTCCCAGGCAACTGCTCCATTTGTTATAAATGGAATAGTATTGAGGGCGATGTGTTCTTTGTTTTTTTTTTTTTTTGGGGGGGGGGGGGGGTGTGGTTGAATATGCATAGCATAACATTAACCCCCTAAATATATCTTAAGCAGAAACCGTTTGAGTTGGGCAGGCAGATAACTTAGGCATTATGTATAGCCATATAGTTTGTCTCTCTTCACAAATTGCTGTGGGCCAGGCCCTTGATAGAGTGCATGCTGATGAATTGCTTTGATGGATAGCGTGATAATTTTGACATATTTGCCTTGAAGTGCACACCTTCTACTCTAGTGCTCATTGAGAGTTTTCTTCATAACCTCTGACTCAACCTCTTTCAGTCGTAACACCCCCTCCCCCCCCCCCCCCAAAAAAAAAGGGCGCAATTTGTATATCTAACGATGACTATTCATTAGGCTTTAAAAGCAAGAACTAAACCAAATTGCTTTTCCCAGCCATGTTCAACTAGCTGCCATGGCATTGCCCATTACTGGAAGTCAAGCTGCACCGAAGAAACTCAGCAAAAGTGAGCTAGCAGAGGTGGCTGGTGCAGCAGCAACATCCACAGCTAGTATTGGGAAATTTGACCAGAAATTACCAGGAGAAAAGCCATTGAAAAACAAGGGAAAGAATCGCAAGGTACCTAGCTGCGTGACTGGCAATTTCCTTATTTTGAATCCTGTGCACTGAAGTTGACCTTCATTTTTTCACCTGATATTGCGGGTTTCTAGTTTCTACCTGTTGCCGAAGGAAGAGGCATGGGTTCACAGGAGAAGGAACAAACCGAGAAGATTCTGAACAAGCTTATCTCCAAACATTCCCACGATGCACTTAATGTTGACAAGGTACATGCTGCAACTACATTATGTGGTTCTTGAATTTGCATCTGTTGCCTTGCCTTCGAGGTGGGAATTAAACACACCCTTGTGTTTTGACTGGGTAATGCAGGCTGTTAGGAAAATCAACGTGCAAAAGGAGAGAAGGAAAACGAGCAAGCAAGATAAGTCATCGTCCTCTACTCTGAGGAAGTTGAAACCAAAGACAAAATCTCTCAAGAAATCAAACAAGGGATCTTCAAAGAAAGGGCCATCCAAGTCCAAGTTGTCAAAGTTGAGTTGATTTGGACGGATTTTTTTGTAGTTGTAGAGCTTTCTTTAACTAGCCCTAGTTTCATATCCATTTACTGCACGAGAAAATTCTGTCCACTTACATCATTGAAATTCAATATTTAGTGCTAGCCTGAAATTAAATTTTGCCCATTTACATTGTTGAAATTCGATATTTATGCTTTCCCAAAATTCAAACAGTGTGGCCTGGGCTATTTGCGCGAATTGGTGATCTTGCTTGTACTAATATACTTGCTGTGAGCTTATTCGAGTAGTGGTGTTGGATCTCATTGGATGAAATCTCACTTGTGCAGCATCTGCGTAATAATAATAATAGACTTGAAATTGAAGATAATCCACAAGCTAGTTTTAACAATTTCTTACCTGCATGTGAAGATTTATGAATGAATAAAGCGTACTATCTCGGACCTTAGTTGGGTTCTTTCAGGCGTTTAAAACTTGGCGTTAAAATCACGATTCAATGAGCTTAAATTCTATCTGCATCGACTTTTATATCTATAGTTATACCCAAGTGTTCTCTCATTGTTGTAAAAATCCTCTAGATTCCATTGAAAGAGTGAGGAATAAGGTATCACCCATATTTCCTAGTGGCAACAATGGTTTCCGATTTCTTCTTTTCGGATGTCAATTGTGAACAATTCCTTGTCCCTTTAACTTAAAGGACATCCAATAAAAATAAAAAAAAATTGAAATAACACATAGAAGCTTAGCATGGCCCCTATGTAAAGAAGATGCGCGCAAGTCAACAATTCTTTGGTGCAAACTTGGCTACAGAGTTGCAAAGAGTTGCAAGGAATTTGTCTTTGCGCGTTCCCAGTGCAATGAACCACTTGGAATTTTGGAACATTTGAAAAACAAATAATCTGTATTATGTACCAAACATCAACCGTTGTGGTAAACTTGAATTAAATACACCGCACTAGTGGAAATGAACATCTTGCTCATCCAACTAGAGCAACTCAACAAACCATTGACAAACATGCTAGTAGATACCCGAAAGAGGAAGACGGAGAATATCTCCCAATCTTATGCAATGATAAATAAATTGAACATATGAAATAATAGAATTTGAAGTGTGTCAATTTCAAGGTAGGGACGAATACTAGGACCTAACAACAAAGCCAACAACCACACGGCATGAATCTCAAAGAAGTGGCATCTAAGATCCAGATATACACATAACATACGGAGAGGTTGTTCCAAGAGACCCGCTTAAAAAACATACCCCTAAAATCTCAAAAAGAAAAGGGTGTAGGAAATCTGAACAGGGACTTGCTTGCAAGATAAAACTGTAGACGTTTGTGATGAAATAACTCAACACCCTTAAGGAAATCTGCAATACCACCAAGAGAAAGACCTACAATGAAAATCCTCAATTTCAACTCTGCTCTTGATCTTCTCCAACATCACCCTCCTCTGCGGCAGCCGCCATCAATTTGTCAAAGTCCTCGGTCTTCCCAAGCAATATCTCTATCTGAAAATAATTACTACCATCCATCATGAACTAAATCTTAAGGATAAGAAGTTCGCACCAAAAGAGAAGAGCGAAAATAGTAATGATTAATCTAAACAGCCAGCTACAAAATGGGTCGTATATGCATATCTAGGCTCACCTTTGCCTTCTGGACTGGCCGCCCCCTTGAATCGTCCTTTATGTCAACAGTAGATGTCATGATTTCTGTTACAATCAAACAAAGAATCATTAGGTTATCACAAAGGTCATTATCTGATCACCTATTCCTAGTTGCTCATAGAATGAATGGAGCTTCTTACTCTTCTCAACAGCCAATCCATTGTTTTTGAGAATTTCAGCAACAGTTACAACGGTGGCAATGGCTGCAAACATTTTTTGAGATAAGCAACAAATCATTAATAAAAGCTGAGTCATTTCCAGAAACTATCAGGAAAAAATAAATGTCAAAGTGACAATATAACATAGATAGAGAAATGTGAGCCTCAACATCAACTAAAACACTCTAGTATAGTCGTTAACTAAAGAATTCCAGTCCAGCAGGTAGTACAACAAATTTTTAGCACATCAACTGAAGCAGCCAACATCTAATTATGAGGAGAATTCAGACAGTCACTGGAATGAATTGTGCACATCACTAATTTCCAAGAAAGGGAATCCATTGCATGAATAAAGGGTTTAGCAATTAAGTAACTCAGTTATTGAAGTCTGCTACTAACAATAAGAAATCCACTTCCACACGGATGTTACAACAAAGTAAAATGTTCAACACTCCGGGAATAATGGAACAATATGTCCCATTATCACCCAAAAAAGAAAAAAGAAAAAGCAACAAGTAATATATCATGGATAAAATATGGATGGAAAGTAAGCAACACATCACTAATTTCCAAGAAAGGGAATCCATTGCATGAATAAAGGGTTTAGCAATTAAGTAACTCAGTTATTGATGTCTGCTACTAACAATAAGAAATCCACTTCCACACGGATGTTACAACAAAGTAAAATGTTCAACACTCCGCGAATAATGGAACAAAATGTCCCATTATCACCCCAAAAAAGAAAAAAGAAAAAGCAACAAGTAATATATAATGGATAAAATATGGATGGAAAGTAAGCCCAATAGCCAATTTTGTTTGCAGTAGAATGTAGACATTGATGTCTTACCATTTACTTTTCGCTCATCCAAAGTGTAATCACCCATTCACATTTCCAACAAGATAAGCTCTTCATGTTAATGAATCTTTTTACCATCCAATTACAGATTCTTTCCAACAATAGGATTTGTGGATCCACAAACATGCATGTGGTTACACAAGACCCCCATTGGAACTAGTAATGAGACTTTTGTGATATAGTTACTAAGAGGTTGTACTAGCATGCATGGTAAATGTTCCTGATGTAAAACGCGATGGTGCTTTCCAACCTGCGGTCCAATTCTGCACAAGTATTTTCCTTTCTTTTGTGTATTAATGTTATATGTTGAAGTAAGCATACACATTGCATTGCTATCAACGGGACACCATTTTAGCATTTACTAGATCCACCACTAATGATGAACCATAATCATTTTTACATCTATGATTCTATGCCGAGCTCCGACACCCAATGACCATGCATCCCATCCCAGCACAAACAGGGAGATCATCAAGACAAGAGTTAATAACCTCAATAACTTTCTAAAAAAGCTAAATAAGTCATCCTGACCCTCAACGCTAGCCTCCCTACGCAAGTGATCAAAATTTAAAAGAAATAAAAGCCTAGCAGCACAACCTCCCCCTCATACTACTACAGATAACTAATTTCACATTCTCCTTGCATCTCCACTGTGAGGGAGGAGTAAGATGGATGCCAATAATCTTCAATCAACTCTTTATCACGGAGTGACCAAAAGGTCCAAAACCCAAAAACTCAGAGGAACTCAGATACTGAAGCCACAAGATATGTAACAAAGAACATAGTATAGGCATGGCAACAACACCTCATCCACTATTCCAGTACCCGTGTTCCAAGAAATGGGTGCAGAACCGTTAGAATGCGACTTTGATAAGAACTTTGCAGACAAAAAAACGAGTTGACATGAATTTCCTGTGTCTTTACAATACTTTACATGAATCCTCAATTCCTCTCATTTCACTTCTACATATATCACAAGAAAAAAAAAAAAAAAAAACAACAACATCCCTTCTGAAACATATTTACATCCAATCGGTTCAGTTGCTAAATTCATTTCCATATTCGTCTCTTCTACTCAATCACAAGCGAAAAACATCAATTTTCTTCCTTCAAAATACACCGCATTGAACAAGCTACAAAATCAGGTAAGCCTAATTCCGTTCTCAAATAAACGACTAAAATGCCTAATTGCTCAATTGAATTGAAGCCACCTGAACAAACAGAACACAATACACCGCATTGAATAAGCTACAGTTTCAGTCATAGAAAAATGGGATCTGAGATATTGAGAAAGAGAGTACCCATTCCAAGGGCAGAAAGCTCAACCTCGTTGTGTTGCTGCATGTATCTCTGCAAATATCATCAAACATGTGCGAAATCTTAAGAACTTCTCCAAGACAAACGCATTAAGGTAGATAGAAAGGAGATGCCCAGATGAATCAAATGTACCTTAGCGAGATTAACATAGAAGAAGAGGGGCTTCTTGGTATTAGAGACCTGAATACGATTCTTCTTGGCCGAATCAGCGATGCTTAAGTTGGTAACTCCTTCAGCAATTTGCTGGACCGCAGCCATTGCCAATAACTCCGATGATGACGAAAAACCCTAACCCTAATTGATTACTTTCTTCTCCGAATTGTAGAAAATGCAACTATCAATTTGGAGAAAATTTACAACGCCTACTGCTACACGGCAATGGCAATAGCAGAGGAGGAGAGAGAAAGAGAGGCAGTTGCGAAATGCGAATCGAAGAGAATCTGAACCAGATAGTGGGAGGCCAGTTGGGGCTCTAAATGTGGGTCCGAACTCTTTTTTGTTGGGCCTCATATATATGGAACGATGGACTTTAGAGCATTCTCAACCAGAGTTCTAATTTATAAAACCCTGGTATATCATGTCAATAAAAATTTCATAATTTTAGAATTGATATTTTTTTATTTTCTCAATCAATAGAACTTATTTCAGGACAAATAAATTAAATATTTTATTTTAGACTCACCTTATAACACACAACTATTCTTTAAACTACCTAAATAATATTTTTTTATTTAAAAAAATTAAAAATACAAAAGGACAAAAATGGATGTCCCGCAGGGAGAAACGCCTATGCGTTCTCCCCCCGTATCACACGCATTTCGCTATGGTTGGGAAGACAGGAAATGACACGCAGCAGACACGCGGACCCCACACTTGCCTCGCATGTCTACCGCTGCTATTACTCTTAGAGTTCTGCTCGGGCCGGCCAAGTAGCGGTTTTACTTAATTTTTGTTTTTAAGGAGGTGTCAGTGACTCAATGGAGACGGTGCTATTGATTTGACCCACATTTGGGGCTGTAAAGAAACCGAGCCGATTTGTCGAGTCATTCAGTTTTGCTCAGTCAAAGTTCGACTTATATTCAAATCAAACTAAATTCGAGTAAAACCAAGCACAATAAGGCTTTGCTCGACTTAAGTCAGTTTAGCTCAATTAGTCCATTTTTTCCTTATGCGCTTTGTGCATAATACGAATCATTATTAGAATTAACAAAAATTTATTTCAAGCCTTCAACCAAATTCAAAAATTACAGTTTAGTTTGGATTATAACCTTGAATCTGAAAACTTTTAAAATAGAAATAGGCCCAAAAAAAAAGGAAGAAGGGTTGATCAATGTGCATTGGAACCCAAGCCTACACTTTACAGGCTTCGAAAACTAGCTTTTATCTGACTGAGCTTGGCTGGTTCAAATCCGGCTCAGTTTAGATACACCCCTACACATACATAAAGTACCACAAGTTGAGTTATACTAATAAATGCTCAAAACAACAAAGTAGCATCAAATGACCAAGTTGAGTTATGTCAGTAAAATCTTTCTTTGAGAATTATGTCATACATCACTCCCCACTAGGGAAGCACTATTGAAAAGATGACTTCAAATTGACCTAATTTATCCTCTATGTAATGCAAGATTGAAGATGCAGGACACCTACTCGTTTGGTCTACTGTTGCTCAAGAAGTGTGGAGGCAAGCAAATTACCATAATTGAATCATCATTAATGCGCCTTTTGACACCCCTAAAAGTGTATAACATTGGTTATACAGTATAACATCATCTAGTCTTCTAATTAAGATGGATAAGTTAGTTGCACTTATGTGGAGCATGTGGAAGACTATGAATAACAGGGTATTTCGGGATGCAATGCTTAATCCCGTGAGCACATTAATTAGAGCAAAGAAAGTTAGCATTGAATGACCCATTAGGCGCACACTCATACAAACAATCCAACCACCAAATCCACATAATTCAACCACCAACTATAAGAAGATATATTGGATAGTATGGACAAAGCCACTGTGAGGATTCATCAATACTAATATTGATGGATCCAAATCATCTCATCGAGCAGCGGGGGGATACGTCATATGCAATTGGGGGGGCTTATTCAGGCAGCAACATTCAACTTAGGGACAACATCAGTTTTGGCTGCAGAAGCAATAAAAATGAGGGGTGAGATTAGAGTCGCAGTACAAGCAATATATACAAACATTCACATTAGAGTCGAATTACAAGCAATAGCAATTAATTTTTTTTTCTTAATCCAAGAAATAAATTCCATACGTTATATGCAGACATTAAAAATGAGTTTCATTTAACTAGATTGATTGACTCATCACGGCGACATAGCTCATCCATTGCAGATCACCCAGCTCGTGGAGTTATACACTTACGCTGGCTGTTGCTCAGCCTGTATCATTCTGCAACTTAGCCTGTATCATTCTGCAACTTCAACCAGGCTTCAGTTTCGTTCTCCATTCTCCTCCCCCTCCTTGTAGCATTCTGCAATCAAGACTCTCTCATCTACCAAGGTATTCTTCTTTCAGAAGCTTCAGGTTTTAGTTCGAGAAGCAAAGTTTTTCGTTCGTTATACTTGTGCAGTTGACAGCTTCGGGTTCCAAAATTGTTATTTGGTTCAAATTTTGAGCTTCATGTAATCTAATATTGTTACGTAGAGGCTGAATTGACAGGAGGTAGTCATGCTTGGTTGCATTTGATAGTTGCATACCAGGTGTTCGATGAAATGGCTGAGAGCCTGAGACAGTGTTTGGCCTCTCTTTCGCTTGTATCTTTTATTTATGCGAGAAAATGATAGAATCGTTGTCTAATTTTGCTTTTCTTGTATTTCTAGCTTCTGGGTTGGGCTAGTGTTAACCAATTTCTTTCTCCAGCATACATTCTTCGGCTGGTTTGGGATCCCTGGCTTTGGAGGATTGCTTGGTTTTATTTTCCATCAATAAGAATGCTGAAATCATTGCTGGTGAAAAAGAGTATCAGGCCAAATGCACCTTTTCACCAAATTAGTCAATTTGTAAGCCCTCCTGTAAAGCTTCATTGTGTTTTCACCTGATCTTTGTGTTAATATGGACTGTGATTGTGATACAGAGAGGGATGCACAGCAGAAACAAGAAAGCCATGGAGTTCATAGCAAAAGGATGGAGCGCTATGAAGGAAGTTGATAGAGTTATAGATTATTGTGATCTTAATGATAAGCGTCTCATTCCTCTCCTTAGGGTGAGCAAATGTTGTAATGGGTGCTGCAAGCTTTGATCAATTTTGCAGCTTAGTTGATTGTATGTTGATTTACCTCTGGAAAATCCGTGTGATGCATGATGGGCTTTATTTCACTTGTTGTTAATCATTTCATCTTTCGGAGTTTCCTATCATTGTTAAGGCCCTTGATGACCAATCAGTTTGCATTTGGTGTGGATGATTTTTTCCTTAGATTTAGCACGCCTATGGTTTTTGCTTAATCTAATTCTATGCCAGGGTGCTAAAGAGAATTTCGAGTTGGCTTTGGAAGTCGACAATTCAAATACGCATGCAAGGTATTGGTTATCCAAGCTGCACCTCAAATACCATGTCCCAGGAGCATGCAAAGCAGTGTGAGTCATTAAACTGTTCATATGTTATGATGATCAGATTTCCATAATTTGTAAATGATGACTCTTGTCGATATGGATAACTTGTGGAGGACACCATTGAACTACTTGCCATTCCTCTATTAGACAACCATCTATAAAACAAAAGCTTCAGTTGGCTTGGTAGCGTTCTAGGTCATCCTTGGTGTTCGGCACATAATAGCTTGAGTTCAAATGTGCTGTGGTAACTATTTTTAAGACATATCTAGCACACTTATATTCTTATTTGGCTAGTCATTCGTGTTCTGTTGTCTGGAATAGAATTCAGGTAACAAAGAAAGAAGCTTGACACTGTTGGAAATTCTCCTTGTGACAGAGGTGCTGCTTTGCTAGTTGAAGCTGCTGAAATGGGAAATCCTGATGCACTTTATGAATTGGGTTGCCGCTTAAGAGTTGAGGTACGTCCCTTGAGTTATGTTAGAGTCAATGTGACCTGTAAAATGTTTGTTCTTATCATCAGTGCTTTTATTAGTATATTTCCTATTAGTTTATAAGAGCCTCCTGAGCTATCCTTATTTCTATTAGAGTATTGGAATAGAAGCCTGAAGATAACACTTCGAAGTTGGGTTCTTAATTCCTTATTATATAGAGTGGAATAACGATAATGGGATTGGGTGGTGGTTTGAATGGCTATATTGTATCTGTCTGATGGTTTGGCATGTTATTGACAAAATCCGTTGGGAAAGACTTCTGTCACTCCTTGGTCTATCTTTTCTGCATCATTCTCTGTTGATTGAACTGCTTTTTGCCATGGCAGCCGCAAGTTCTGATGTTCCTTACTTTACCATTTGGACTTGTCCAACTGTTGTTCAAATTTCAATTGTCCCACAGTCTACTTTTTTAATGTCATCCACTCGAACCATGCTAAACTAGCTCACTTATGCTTGTCGATCTGTGTAACAAAAGTTGCTAATTCCCAATCTGCAGATTCCAGGGAAACATGGAGCTAATCTACCTCTCTTTTTTAGCTGAAGATGATGAGTGATGACAGTTTCCAAGCTCTTTCTTTTTTTTTGGGGGGGTCTTTTATGGTTAGTGGAAACACTATTAATGAAAGTAGATGGTCCTGTATGTTGTGGTTATATGACATTTGATGACCAGGATGCGTTGATCTTTCCCGAAGAGTTAGACTGAGTGGTCCTGTAGCGGAGATAACCTTTCACAATGTCCTCATTTTGGATTTGGCACATAAAGATTGCAATATTTGGAGTATTCTTTCTCCTACATGCATGGTCCTGCAAAATGATGCTCTCAAATATGAAGGTGTAGCCATATATGCTGTTCTTATGTTCCAGAAAATCCTCCTTATCATTTGAATGTGAGAGATGTAATAAATGGTGCAATTGAATTAAACTGCCAGAAAAACCTGTTATGAGCTTTGTAGTGGACTTGTGATGCTTTCTTTTTCCCTTTTTGATTGTTTTTTTTTTTGGGGGGGGGGTGAGGAAGGTATAATGGTGACTATGACCAGATCAGATAAGATGAAGTGATTTAGAGTCTCTTTGGCTTCTTGTTGTTTGTGTTATCATGGTTACATGTTGTCATCCGTGCTCGCCTTTTAATTAATAATCAATGATGTATCTGTTCACTTGCTTGAGAAGCAGAACAATTATATTTTAATATTCTACTTGTCATTCTTAATATTTCGGAAAGTTTTAGAACACTTTTAGTAGCATAAGCATAGTAACATCATGAATCCAATTAGCAGATGCTTGTCAGTCCTTCCAAAGTCTGATATGTTTTTAACCCTCAATTCTAACATGGTTTCATGCCTCCATTTTTTCCCTTCTTCCGAATAGAATAATTATGTGCAATCAGATCAGCAAGCGTTTTATTATCTGGAGAAGGCTGTTGAACAGGTATTTTGAACTTTTATTGGAGTCAGTTATGGCTCATTTGTTCCAAGCTTTTAATAGAATCTTCCCTATTTTAGTTGCATCCAGGTGCACTTTACCTTTTAGGTGCTGTATATTGGACGGGGGATTGCGTGAAGCAAGATATTGCATCTGCTATGTGGTGCTTCCATAGAGCAGCAGAGAAGGTAACTGATGCTGCCTGTCTTATTGCTTATATGAGCCTCTGATTGGAAAGCTTTGGATGTCAATGGTATATATCAGGTGGACTGAAGACAAATATGTAAATTAAACTGAATGCGACATCTGTTTTCCAACAGATTTGTTTCTGAGTTGGATGTTAGAGCTATATGATTCTGAATCTCCAGATTGGACTGTTTGGACCTTTGAAGCATCCATGCTTTTAGTATCCTGATTTCTTGATGCCTGTGTTGCTAAGACTTAGCTGCAAGTTTTTTGACATGGGTGGATTTCCAGGAGTCAAATGCACTCATTCACAGAAAAAATCTGCCTTTTTTGGGTATAAAATGCGATGCTGAGTGTCCAGCACCAATAGCTATGGTGAAAAGCAGAGTCCAACTGGCAAAGGTTAATGCTGCAAGGTCAAAGGATTCGAGTTTGTGACTGGTTTTATCTAAAACTAGTTAAGAAGTCTAAATTCAAAGGTTGTTGTACAAAGCTTGTTTTATGACAGGCTATTTGAGTTTCTGAATGTCTTAATTTGTCATCTATTTCTTAACTTACTGATTGGGGAGAAGTAGGGGTGGACAATGGGTCAGGTACTTATTGGGCCAAGTGAGTCGGTCCGTTTAAAATAGGGTCAATAAAGGATCCGGTCAATAACGGACGAGTCAATAATGGGCCAGCCCATCAAAACATATTAACGAGTCAGTCCATTAACGATCCATTTAGTGACCCGTTACTTTTTCAACCTATTTGTCACACTAATTTACATGCTACAATTAGTTAAACTTATTGCCAACGCTTTATGCATAACAATAGTTATTGTACATAGTTTTTTTGTGCACGTTTGTTTGATTTCAAAATGGGCCAAAAGCGGTCGGCCCTCATTTATTTACATAAAAGGCCCAACCTCGTCCCAAATCATTAATGTTGGGAGGTCAATTCCTTTCAGATCTGGGGTACAGTAAAACAGCCTCTTTTGAATTCAATTGATACGATGCATACGTTTGGACCGTCCGATACCGGTTGCCAGGAGGGACGTTGGATATTAGTATGGTCTTGTTTAGTTTTCTATAGATATCTAACTGTATGCGTGGAAATTAGGTTAATCTTGTCAATTTGTAAAACTAAAGCCCGTTTGAGCTTGATTGACATGCCTACATGCAAGCCAGCATAGAATTTATTCAGAGCTTTATTTTCTGTTGTTTGACATGATGCTATCTCACTAGCAAAATGTCCCTTTGATTACATAAACCCAACACAGCCTTAGTGGTGTAAAGGTGAGTAGGCTTCGTGTGCTCTGCTCAATGCTTGAATTATAAACTGACAAGTTAATCACACTGCTACCCGCTTTTCGTCATTTGATTTGTTGGACGTCTTGTGAACATTTGTTTCTCAAGTGCCTTGTTGTTGATTGTTAACAAAGTGAACTCACGATCATGATCCTTTGGTTATGCCAAGTTCTGATGCATCTGAGGATTGCTTATTCAGTTGCTATATCTACCGGGTTCAACTATTTCACCCTCGAGGACGGAGCGGCGGAGACATGAAATATTCTCCTGGAGTCTTAACTTGGATGTGGATCTTATTATTGCCTATTTTCATGTCTGCAGGGACATGCTGGTGCAGCTGTAGCATACGGATCTCTTCTCCTTAGAGGTTAGCCCTCACTGGATCTTATTCTTATCTATTGCTTTGGCTTGTCTTTGCTGATGACTATAGGGTCCACCTTCTTTGTTAGTGAGTGGTGAGTGATCAACGATTTTCAGACATAAACATCATCTCTGCAATCCAACTTGTGTAAGGAAGCATAAATTTGAACCCCCCCTCCCCCCGCCCCCCCCCCCCCCCCCCCCAAAAAAGCCCTGCCCTAGATATGACTACTGGAGTACAGGGATTGGTTTGGTCGGTCTTGTCTTTGTTAGTAGTCTCACTTATTATATCATACATGGTGGTGGTATCAAACATCGATTAGCAGTAGCGAATTGCCAGTGTTGCCAATAATGTCATTGACTTCCACTCTTGATTCATCTCTTTGCCAATCCCAAGTCTTCCTTTGTTGCTTCCTTTTCTCACCGGGGGAAAGGAAGGGGGGGGGGGGGGATGAAGAAATAGTCTTCATCTACAGTTGTTTGCTCAATCAGCACAGTGCAGATGTTTATGGCAACTACTTGCTGTTATACTCCAGGTCATCAAGTCCCGGAATCTATAACAAAGTTTAACGTGAAGAGACGGATAAAAGGCACGAAAATTAAAGCGGAGAGCTCAACAATCAACCCATTAGAAATGGCTAAACAGCAGTTCCAAATTGCAGCTGGTGCAGGATGTGATCTTGGATTCAAGTGGCTAAGCAGAATTGAGGAGGAAGAGAAGCGTTTGTTGAGTGGATAGTGTTTATTCGGAATTCAGAAGCCGTTTTGCTGTTTTTCAATATATGAGCAAACTCTTACCCAACATATGTAAGCCTGCTCCTCTCCTGATATATAACCTAATTTTATGCATTCCGTTGACCAAAAATTTAACTTTCCTAGCAGTCTCCATTATCTTTTTCTTTTGCCTTTTTTTTTGGTTGGGGTGGGTGGGATCGAAGATTTTTTATTTTTGATTTTTGGGTCGGCGGGAATCGAAGATTAAAGTATAATAGAAACTAGGAAGTTTATAATAGAAGGAAAACAGGGGAACTCTTACAACGTGTGTGAAAGGGCGCAAAATTTGCGTGTTGCGTGAATTTAAACTTTGAACATGCCTTTCATGAGATGCAATATTTGTAGCTTATTATACATTATATTATAAAATTAGTGTTGTTATCTCCAAATTTGTGCTTACTTGATGAGGATATATTAGTGGCTTAATATACATTATATTATAAAATATATGGTATTGTTTGATTTATAAAAGGGAAATTTACAAACAGGTTAAACATTAATATGAGTATAACAAACTCACTTTTTTTTTGCAATAATTTAGTATTGATTTTGGAGGGAAAGGTAAGTGGTTGAAAAAGCAAAAGATAGTTGAAGTATCATATCACCCTAAATGATATATTCTTCCCTCTTTCTCTACTTGTTGGGCTGTCAGTCTCTCTCTTTATAAAAAGTTTGAACCAAAATTTGGAGTCATCTGCCAGACGAAAAAAATTGAGGGTTTGTGTGAATTTCAAAAAGTGCTCTCTCTCTCTCTCTCTCTCTCTCTCTCTCTCTCTCTCTCACTTTTTTCACACTTGAATGTACTCTTGAAACTATATGGTGGTGAGAAATTTTGTTTCAAAATTGAGGGAAATCTGACCTCAATTTCAACAACAATGCGTGATTTAGGGGAGAAGAACTAGGTAAAACAAGGTATGTTGTAGTTAGCCCAACAAAGTACAGGGGAGGCTGGACCTGAGGTTGGAGTGTTCGGTGATGGTGGATACGTGACGATGAAGGTGAGCTGTGAACTTAGAGGAGGAAGTGTTGAACCATCTGACGTGGGTAGACGATTGCAAGCAGTTTGACAAACAATAAGTATGTGAAAATTGATTGTAACTTTGTTTAGTATGTAGAATGACGTTGTGGTGACTGTTTTTGGCTGTATAATGGGTAAATGTCTGGGGTTAAATGTATGCCATGTTATTGGTCAACGTTTACCAAGGTAGCATAGTAGTAATTGTTGTGTGAACCCAATTGTATGACTCAAGGGGGGGATACAGCAGGATAAAAAATGGGGATGTTTCCCAAGGAAAATCATGTTGTATGCACCAACATTGACCACGAACAGAGCAGTGGTAAACTTAGGGAACATGTAGTGTTTACCATATTAGATATAGTGTGTTAAATAGGTACATCTAGTACAGTGGTTTTGGGGACAATGTTATGTACTTCTGTGTAGTAAATGACGTAGTTTTGTTTGTGACGACAAAAATCTATTATCGTATGACATGCAAGATAATTGGAAAGATATTGGGCGAAGTGACTAGTATAATACTAGTTATTGTGACGTTTAGTAGAAATAGATGCAAACGGTGTTGTTGTGAGAGACAGTGGTTGGGGCGAGCTACTTGTTTATGTGTTATGGGGGAAGAATTGGTGGAAGGTGGAGATGAAAAAGTAACATATGTAGGAGGGTCAAGGAAATGTACTGTGGTGAAGAGGGGATGGGGGTGGAGGATGTGCGAAGAATGACAACGGAGATTACAGGCAATGAGTTGTCTGAGTATAAAATATGGTACAATTTGAAGTACGACCGGCAAATGTTAATGGCAGTTGAGGGGGATGTGGATGTGAGAATGGTTTTCAAGGGAAGTGATAAGTATATGTCCACTCGATAGAAACACATAGCATAGGGAAAGTTGATGAGTGGACAGGTCGGGTGGTTGGTGGAGAAGAGCTTGATGACGAGTACGACCGATGCATATTACCCCCAAACAATGGGCGACAACCTGGGAGGCTTCCGTCCAAGCACAGGGAGTCACAAGCGCAAGACAGAAAATCTCGCATGTGCTCAAAATGCTGCGAAGTAGGACATACGAGGCACACTTATCGTAATTCCTGTGCTGATGTTGATGCAAGTTACAAAGGTGATATTGTGCAGGTTAAAGATTTATTGGATGGTTCCTATGTTGTTGGCACAAGTAAGACATGATGTGGTGCAGTACAATTTAGTTCATACATACACTCATAGTTTGCAGGTTGATTGGTTGTACGTAACCATACATGTTGACCCAACGTCAGCTACACGTTACCGTGATGAACCCTAAATACAAACTGATGTACAGAATGTTATTTCAGCAGCACATGGACAATATGCAGGTGATTTCAAAGCAGTGGGTACCATTGGTGACTGATGATGTGGAGACACGTGAACTGTGTATGTCATTGTTTTAATGTTCCCAATGAAGCCACGAAAAGGGGGTGACTTTTAAATGTATGTGGTTGCTAACTGATGT
Organism: Carnegiea gigantea; assembly: GCA_029747015.1. NCBI lineage: Eukaryota > Viridiplantae > Streptophyta > Magnoliopsida > Caryophyllales > Cactaceae > Carnegiea > Carnegiea gigantea. Next base: position 161,680 of record JAKOGI010000326.1, read on the forward strand.
ACATCCAACCCATGGTTTGCCATTGCAATGGGAACAGTTTACTTAGGTAAACTTAAGCTGAAAATTAGAATGCGCACAGTTTGTCTCATAGTACATCCAGAGTTTGTGTATCGATCAATAACATGTAGGTAGCATTATTAGGTGAAGGTGACCAGGGTCGTCCATTGTGTAAACAATGGGGTTAACTGGATTTTATGCGGTTCTTACCATGGTAAATGGGGGACAACCTAGCGGTAAACATAAACATGTCCATAACTGTGGACAACATATTGTAATTGTGGATATAAATAAAGCAAATGTAAAGTGGAAAAGTGTTAGGATTGCTAGCAAGCGTCTACGCATACAAATAAAGAAGAATATTCCAATGTACATAATAGAGATGGCAAGAACACTGTATGACTAAATGAGATGCAGACCGAATGCAACACCCCCATCCCGTCCACATTCGCAAACACAGAAATCAAATCCCATGTGACATCCCCGAAACACCGAGGGAAGAAAAACCCACTCACAACCAACAACGTGTATAATTTCCTAAACAAACCAACGGTCTCCATTGTATTATGCATCCTGTACAGTTCAAGTAAGATCGACATATAGTTCCTGTAAATGCGCATGTCCTTGCATACTGTCCTTCGCCTTTGCCTCTCTTAAGACACACACTCCTCCATTGCTTCTTTCAACATCTCATCCACCTCACTGGTACCCTCACTCCTCTCGAATGCAACACGCTTCTCAATGGCTAGGAGCCCTGCCAGTAAAGCCACATCAAAATATGAAAATGGTACCACTCTCTGCCCGTGGTTGAAGCACTTCGTTTCTGGGTTCCACGCTTCTATCAAGGCTTGCACCATGTGTCTGTCCATTGCAAATGTCTTATACTCTAACACCGAACTCCACACAGTTCCCCCTCATAGCTTCTTTATGGATGTCCGACAACTGATCATTAAGTGCACACACTGCTTCGAGTACACAGCAATGCCTAGTTATGACATCAACTCCTTCCGCTGCCTGTTTTAGGCCTCCGTCTTCTCCTTCATCGTTTGTCTTCTCTTGCAAACTTTCTCCACCTTCCCTTACCCTTAACCTCCACCTCCTTTCCTTGCTCGCCACTTGCCTCCCCCTCCCTCTCTTTACTGTCTTCTTATTGCCACCTTCCTTTATATCATTAAGCACCAGCTGTTCCGTATGCGCGTACATCTTGCCTCTTCTTTGAGCGCATCTCCCCCTTAAGGTGCTCGCTGCTGCTTGTAGTGACCTCATTATCTCTAGACGACTCTGAACTACTATGCGCACTTCCACCTTCTTCACTGTCATGTACAGGATCGTTTTCTTCTCTCATCCTCCCTGACATTTCTAGAGTCACAAGTGACTGGAGTTATTTTCGCCCACTTCACAACTCCATTTCAGATACCTGCAAAGCACACAGCAATGAACCGATTACACAAGTCTTATAATGTACTTCTCATGACCTTCACCTTCACTTATCCCACACTCACTTCTTGTAGGAAAGGATTTGCTCCAAACACTGCATCTATTGGTTTCCACAAAAAAAATATAAGGTTTACCATGGTCAGCAGATGCTGAAATTAAGGTAAACTTATCATTCACACCATTATTTCCAGTCACCTCTGTGATCCATGGGAAAGGTGTTGTTACATACAAAGCATTCATTTGTTTACTATACCACATATTCATGTCTACCACGGTAAATATAGAATTTAATTCAGGTTTACTATTCAATTAGTAACAGTTTCATCGTTCAACAACCAACATTCAGTACTGGTAGTCAATGATACTTCAATTGTCAGTCCTTAATATACCATTCTCTTCTCTAAGGGAATAGGTTGCCACAAACAAAGCTTCCACTTGGTTATCACACAAATCAGTAATGTTAACCGTGGTCACCAATATTACAACTTATGTTAACTTTTAAATGATTAAGCTTTACTATCTTCAATAGCCAACATTCAATGGCTCCATGCAATGACAGCAAAATTAGCTGTTACAACGACACCTATATCTTTTTCAAAGTAATAGGTTGTATAATTAACACCTACAAAAGTTTCCGAAGTGTGATAACATATCTACCATGATGTACAAAGGTTTTCATTTAGGTTATCAATTCAATAACTAATAGTTACTACATTTATTACAGGTGATTCAATTGTTGTACGAATTTACACTCCAATTCTGAATACCCGTGCTTGTTATTCGCCTTCAAAAACAAAAACATGTCCACCATGATCACAGCTCCGCATTTCTCCCTTGCTGTGATGCACCTGTCCTCTGCCCTCGCCTATTTGACCCATCACTGTCACCCACACAAAAATGCCCGTGTTCGTCATTCCCATTTAAAAACATCCTCACATCTACATCCCCCTCGATTGCCATTACCATTCCTCGGTCATACTTTAAACTGTACCACAATTTCTGCTTACTCAAATCATTTTTAGTAATCTCAATCACCATTTTTCGCACCTCCTCCATCCCTGTCCCCTCTTTCAGCACAATACACTTTCTCGAACCCCTATATATGTTACTTTTCCATCTCTACCATCATCCAAGTCGCCCCCTATAACACATGAATAACTACCTCTCTCCCACCACCATTGTCTCCCATAACAGCACCGTCTCTGTCCATTTGTACCGGATATCGCAACAATAACTACCGTACCACTCTATCGGTCAACTACCTTTTCAATTACCTTGCACGTCAAACAATAATAGTTTTTTGTTAGCGCAACTAATAATGCATCAACTACTACACAAAAGTATATAATAAAGTATCCAACACCACTGTTCTCTGTCTACCTATTCAGTACACTATGTCTACCGTGGTGAACACCACATTTACCCTAGTTTAACAGTGCTCCCTTCTCAGTTAATCTCGGTTTTAACAACATCATCTTCCTTGGAGGAGAATAACATCCTATCCCCCGGCCTACATCCCCTCCCGCCATCCATGCAATTGGGTTCACGCAATAACTCTTATGATAGCCTGGTAAACAGTTACCAACAACATGGCACACATGTTACCCAAGACATTTACCCATCCTACAATGTAAACTATTTACTACAATGTCATTCCACATACCAAATTCTTAAAGTTAAAAATAATATTTTACATACCTGTTGTTTACCACCCCGCTTGCAGTCGTCTACTAACGTCAGAGGTTCGAACCCTTCCTCCTTTGAGTTCACGACTGGCATTCATTGTCAAGTACCCACCATCACTAAACACTCCGAGCTCAAGTCCAGCCTCTCTACACACTTTCTCTCACCTACAGCTATGCACCTTGCCTCACCCACTTCTACACCCACAACCATGTTTCCTTGAAGAAATTGGGGCAAGATTGCCCTCAATTTTGAAGCACAATTGCTCACTACCAAATAATTCAGGAATAGATTCAACTCTAGAGAGAGATTGAGAGAGAGAGAGAGAGAGAGAGAGAGAGAGAGAGAGAGAGCCCATGTATATACTTCACACAAACCCTTGATTTTGAGCCTGGCACATGATGGCCCCTAACATTGCTTCTAGATTTTGGTGGACAGAGAAAGTGACAACCATCAAGGAGAGAGAGAGGGAGTAATTACTCATTAAGAGTATTTTGGTCATTGAACTTCCCTTTACTTTTTCACCTACTTGCCTTTCCCTCCAAAACCAATACCCATTTGTTGCACAAAAAAAAAGGGGGTCAGCTACAAGATGGTTGATGCATGACTCAATTGTAAATTTCCCTTTATAAAACCAAGTTTGTAATACAAGTATTGCAAGGAATCACATCACTGTTCAAGTGGCTATCATTATCTTTTAGTGTAAGATATTGGAAATAGCGCCACTAAAAATTTTTGATATAAATCTTGTCTAAGAGATTCTCCCACTTGTTGGTCACCAAAAGTTATTCGTAGATCTTTCAATTAACATACAATATTATATTATTAATATTGAACCAATCAAAATTCATATTATGTTCTTGCAAGAAGTTTGACTTGGATTCATGTTATTATTATTGGATTCTTTTGACCTGGTTTAGGTGTTCCGTGATTATTGATCTCTCAACACCATTACAAATAAAAATTATAAATAATATAATAATTTTATGTAACAACTCCTCGCAGTATGAACACTGTTTGTGCGAGATCTAGAGAGATTCATGTGTAGACGACCTTATCGATACAAGTATTACTTGTATAAAGGCCAAGATACATCACACCCACACCCACACCCACCCACACCCACACACCCACACCCACACATACATCTACACACACACACACACACACACACACACACACATACATACACACATACATACATATATATATATGTGTGTGTGTGTGTGTGTGTGTGTATATATATTTATATTTATATATATATATATATATATATATATATATATATATATTATATACACACACACACACACACACACATATATATACACACACACACACACCATATGTGTGTGTGTGTAATATATATATATATATATATATATATATATATATATATATATATATATATATATATATATATATATATATATATATATATATATATATATATATATATATATATATATATATATATATGAGTTCTAACGCTGCAGTCGCGATATGCATCCTCTGAAGCATTTATTAATATTTTATTTAAAAATAAAGATTTAAACGATATGTGATTTAAAATCAGCATAATGAATAATATTTTTTCAACTACTTCAATGAAGAAAAAAAGAAAACAAATTACAGATATGTTAATATTATTATTTCTAAAAATTTAAATTATATGATTAATTATAATATTTTTAAAAATATTTTAGCTAAAATTTTAAAATAAACCGTACATAACACGGGTTTAAAGGTTAGTTAAGATGTGTGTTAGAAACAAGATTGCATTTTTATGTGTGTCTATAAACTAACGCTCCTCTCTACTTACATGAATGAACTGTTCACACTTGAATTCTTAAAATATGGTCATATAAGACCCACACTACAATTGCTGTTGTTGTTTAATGATAAGATTGCTCCGAAATAAAAATGTTTTCAAATCTTATTTTGGTAATATTCACAGTAGCAAAGGTCATCAAGCTGAATAATTTAGAAGGAGATGCTTTTAAGCACGCTAATCAAATTTATAATCTCCAGATTTAGATTTCTGAACAAACAAAACAGAGGCAAATGACATATTTATCAAAGTATCAGAAGTCATTATAAGGGCACGTTTGGAATTGGAAAGAAAGGTTCAATCGTCGCCGTCCACCCGCCGTCATTAATCCTTCACGCAATCACGCCTAACAGGGTCTTTCTGTATATTAATTTTTCCCGGGGCCAAACAATCCCTGAATTTTCTACGTCTATCATTGTCAAAATCTCTCTCTCTCTCTGTCCCTCGCTCTCTCTCTCTCTCTCTCTCTCTTACAAAAACAGAAAAAAGATGGGCGCAGCGAAGATCTGGGACGACGCCATGGAAGCAAAGGAGGAAGCTCGATCTGAATCTAATGGAAGCTTCGAGATCCTCTCATCCTCTCTCTCCGTCGATACTTCTCTCTCTCTTCCTGCCATGAAACCGCGAATCATGTATTCTTCTTCTTTAGCTCTCTGATTAGCCTTTGTTCTTCGAATTGGGGATTAGTAATCGACCGAGCTGCTCGATTTCGTATCAATAAACGAAAGAAATGGATGTTTCTTGATCGAGATTGGGAAAAAAAAAAGAATGCCGTTTGTGCTTGCTTGTTTGTGTGATTTCTTTGACTGTAATGTACTACACGGTTGGATTGATTTTGCAATGTTTTGGATTTCGGGAGATTTGATCGAGGGTTTATGCATTGGTAACAGAGAGTTGTGCAAGGATATTTTCAAGAAATGGTCAAATTTCGACGCTTCATGCTTTTCAGTAGAGACTGTTTCCGGTGGCATCACCAATTTATGTGAGTGGTTTCATTCCGAAGTGGTAATTTTTAGCTGCTAAACTTTGAAATTAAGGAAGAAAACCAATGTTTTTTAGTGTATAATTTCAAAATATGTTGATGTAAGATAAACTTTTCTGGATTGTTTTGTAGTGCTGAAGGTTACTGTGAAGGAGGAAAATGGAATTGAAGAGTCAGTAACTGTTAGATTGTACGGACCAAACACTGATTATGTCATAAATCGGGAGAGGGAACTAGTGGTAAGTCGTCTTGTATCTTCTCGCTTTCCCTTGAAATCAAATTGTTGGACAGGTTATTTAGAAGGGATGTTCGATGTGATTCTCAAATATGGAACATGTGGTGTATGTAGGTTCCATTCCATTAATGGATACTTCTCATCCTTTTTTTGTTTTTTTTTTTTTTTTGGTTGGGGGGTTGGGGGAGCCGTGGTGGTGGAGTTTTAGTTGTGGGGGTTTACTTTTTGAATGTCTGATGACTAAAGGTGATGGGGGTAGAATCAGCGGTAAAATGTGTTTTCAAGGTGAGACTGTTGAATAATGGGGGCTCAAATGTTCAATAAGTTCCGTCTTTTTTTCTTCCCTTTCTTCCTGCCCCTCCAGGGGTTCATATCAGGCACAACGACCGAATATACTTGGGAATCCATTTCAAGGTGTTGAAATCTGTAACTGTTAGATACTCTTAGTATTTCGTCTGGTGCCAAGCAATATTGGAGGATTCATTTTCCTAGATATATTCAGTGCAATTTTCTTCTTAGCTATGTATTTATAAAGGATCAATATCTTCCAAATGTCATAAGTGGGCTTATATTTCGAGGTGCGAGGTGGGGGAAAATAGAGGAGGGACGTTATAATTGAGGCCTTGAATACCACAATATTTTTATTTCGTCATTGCTTTTTCATACTGCCAAAGTAATCAGAATGAGTGGTGTTAGACTTTTTATCTTCTGGGTCCCTTTACTTTCTACGGTGTAGCTATTTTTTCAAAAGACCTCACCTGTAGTATTGTCACTACACTAGAGTTTCACCGTGAAGTTCGAATGGTATGGTGCCCTTTGTTGTTGGATTGGAATACTTTTTGGAGTGTTGTAGAATTCTTGCAGCCCTTTAGTACAGCCTTTTGTGTTGATACAATCCTCCTTTGGTTGGATTATCATTTGTCTGTCCTGTTTGCTGTAAAGGCTTGCCCATAGTTTCCAATAAATGGCAGCACCCATCATCCCTCCTCCCTAGTTGCATTCTAGGACTGAGTGGTGTGATGCGCAAACTAGGATAACCATATGTGATATGTAACAACACATAATTGTGCTAATCAATCCATAGAGTAACTATGGTCATGGCTGTGCCTCTGTGGGTGAGTCTGGTGTCTAGGTTGCGTATTTTTTACAAATTCATATTGCATGCTCATTTGTTGATTCATTAGTCCATGTTGGTTATAGGCTATTAGATACCTCTCGGCTGCAGGATTTGGTGCTAAATTACTTGCAATTTTCGGGAATGGCATGGTGCAATCTTTCATCAATGCACGTACTCTAACTCCATCAGGTAATGTCGTTTGATGTGAGCTTCCAGTGAAAATTACGTACTATTCTCTCTCTTTGTAATTAACTTACAAAGTTCTTTTCGGGCTTTTTTTTTTGGGGATTGGTGCAAGCTGTGGAGAGAAACTAAACAATGATGGTAAAAGTGTTACTGAATGTGATTATAGGCTTCCTAGAATTACTTCGAAGATCTTTCTGGGTGAGATGCCTTTTTGTTGGGTTTGCTCGATGGAAGTTGTAATGGGATATCTGTTCACCATCTTGCCAATTTGATCAAGCTACCAAATGACCTTGACTCTGTCGAGGCTGATTTGATGGTGGTTGTACAAGTTTGGGACACATTTCAGCACATATTGTCCAGTGTCTGGACTTTGGATAGGATATATCCCAACCTCCTCTGTCTGAGTTATGGTTAGTGTCACAGCTTTGTAGATCAGGGTGGTCAGGGCACAGCAAGAAAAAAAGGCTTTGTTTGCTGAATTGAAAAGTTCTAGATTGTGAAGTCCATAACAGTTTGATTCTTCTGACTTGGTCTCTTCTGATTTTTCTTCAAAATTTGATAGACATGAGGGAGCCAAAGTTGGCAGCTGAAATAGCTAAGCAGCTTAGGAAGTTCCATGAAGTGGAAATTCCTGGATCCAGAGAACCTCAGCTGTGGATTGATGTGTCTAAATTTTTTGAGAAAGGTATGATTCCTGACTAGTCCAATACTTCATACCTGCACATAGATATTTTTTAAATGCTAGAAAGTTTGTTTTCCGAGGATCTATATAATCACATTTTTATCTGTAGTATTTGTTGCAGTTCTCCCTGTATTCTGTCAGCACACTATCCATTTGCATGTCCACTCTAAGCTTAATGTTTGCTTTGGCTATAACTTGTTCTACCGTCAAATACCTGTGTTTAGTGAGCATTTGCTAATGTTCTTAGTTGATAGGTGTGATAGACTGAATCGCCAAAATTTATCGGACTACGTCATTGTTCAAAACATTTTTCACATCACCCTTCATTCATTGTGTATGAGTGACAAGGTCTTTTCCTGAAATATAACAGTAGTCTGAGTTGTTTCATTTCCCCCTCACTGACTTCTCCTCGAGAAGGGTGCATGTGTGTGTATGTATGTAGGGGTCCTTTGGGGGGGGGGGGTGTAAGGATTAGTCCTGTTTGAAGATGCATGACAAGGGTTTAGGTTCATCTCTCAATGCTCCCTCCCTCCTGTTCGTTTACGCATATCTGCTAGATTACCTGTCTCAAAACCGTCGATAATTTCTGCTTCTTGTTGTAGCATCCAAGCTCACTTTTGATGACGATCAGAAGCGGAAGAAATATGAGAGCATATCGTTTAAAGAAATTCAAAGTGAAATCAATGAACTTAAGGTAAACTTGTTTCTCTGTAATGGTTATTTTTCACCTGAAAGTTCCATTGGTATGCATTCAGAATCGCTATGAGCCAATCTGCTGACTGCAGTCCAATATCTGTTTCCAAGCCTAAGCTATATACGGCAGTTGGCATTGCTTGTTTTATAAGTTCTCTTTATGTTGATTGGATTTCAATTGCACAAGAGATGCATTGTAGGTCTTTTGTTTTTTTTCTTTTCTTTTCTCTTCCCACTTCTTCTGTTGAGTTGAACCCTGTCTCTAAAGCTTAGTTTTGAAGTTCTACTTGTCCGTAATGTATCTTGGAAAACGCAGCGACTTTTTTGATCAGGCGAAAACTCAGCGACTTAATAGCTCATTTTCCATAACCTGTGATTTTGCCATCATATCATTGTGTATGCATGACTGTGTGCCCTACTGCAACCTGATGTGACCTTCTTGTAACTGGGCTCTACACCCCCGCCCCCCCCCCCCCCAAAAAAAACCCACAAAAGGAAGAGCCCCTTTTAAGTGCCTCATGCCTTTAAAAAGAGTTCCAGGATTAGTAGAAGTGGAACTTGTGAAGGAGCTGCAACGTGGATCGTCAAGTTTGTGGATGAGGCTAGTTTTGCTTTTATCATTGGTTGCATGCACGTTCTCTCTTTCTTTTTTGGGAATGGGTGGACCTTTACAGTGGCTAATCATTTGTGGAGAAATTCGATTCAAGACCCAGGAGTCTTCCTCTGGTTGGTTGTTTCGTGTATACAGAGTCAGCAGCGGTTCCCTTTGTGAGCTCGTTGTCACTATAAGTCCTCATTTTTTCGCCCATATTTGGCCATGTTACATGTTTCGAGGGTTCTTCAGGTGACAGCTGTATGGTTCTCTGACACTATCCGTCTGCTTGCTACTATAATAAGATTGATTCATTGATCATTTATGTGCGTGAAGTCATTTTCATTTTCTGTTCCCCAATCTTCCGGTAATAATTCTTCCTATTTGTGTTTCCCGATGTTCCTATTGGTGTTGATCGCTAATATTTTAGTTATGTCCCAGATAGTTGGAGACCGTATTAATGCACCAGTGGTATTTTCTCACAATGACCTCCTTTCTGGGAACATAATGTTGAATGAAGAGGAAGGTATGCTTTCATTGCTGAGAAATAAAAATGAGATTACCCTATTGTGAATTCTTTGTTGATATTTACGTTATTGTTTTGACTTTTGACTGACAGGGAAGCTGTACATAATCGACTTTGAGTATGGTTCGTATAACTATAGAGGTTTTGATCTTGGGAATCACTTCAATGAATACGCTGGTTACGATTGTGATTACAGCCTGTACGTATCATTTGGTTTTCCTTTATTTTGCTTTGAAAACGTAGTAAATATGATAGAGTGACTTGCAATCAGCAGACATTGAATTTGAGATTTTTGTTTGCATAGGTACCCTAGCAAGGAAGAGCAGTACCACTTCTTCAAGCACTACTTACAACCTGATGCACCACATGAGGCATGTCTCAACCACAAGTTAAATACGGTATAGTGTTTGGAGTGTGAAGTAGTTTGGTGTCACCTATGCCAGATCTGTAGCAAGGATCCACCCACACCTCTCATGGATTCAGTTTTTGTTCACTACATCATTTCCTCTAAGTCACTTATCATGTACCTATGAGAATATGCATTGTGTTTGGAATGTCCTTCTTGGTGAAGACAACTTTAGCAGCACTTCCAAGTTCCAAGATGTCCCTCCACTCCACACCCCCCCCCCCCCAAAAACCCAAAAAAACAGAATCCAGCCTCTTGTAATTGGTGCAAATTCTGAAAAAGAAAAAGAGAAAAAAACAGGGGAGGAAAAGAAGAAAGATGTGCAATGTAAGGCAATAACAATGGCTAATAGCTTTGATGTTTCTGTGTGGAACTAGCAGCTTTGACTTGGTGGGTGATCCAATCGAGCATTGCTATTGAATTAATGCTTGCATATATTTTGTCTCTGCAACAGGTGCCTAGCAGTGATCTTGATGCCCTTTATGTTGAGACGAACACATTCATGTTAGCTTCTCACTTGTATTGGGCTCTTTGGGCATTGATTCAGGTACTTTCTAAGTTGTATTATATATTGATGTCAGGGAGTGCATACTGAAAGCTGCCATGGATTGATGTATTTTATGTTGGGTCATTGATTCATTGTTGACAGGCAAAGATGTCTCCAATTGATTTTGATTATCTGGGTTATTTCTTCCTGCGCTACAATGAATACAAACGGCAGAAGCAAGAAGCGCTCTCTTTGGCAAATTCTTACCTGTGCTTGACCAATTCTTAGATGGCCCTCCGTTGCCATTCTGTGTAATTTGATTTGGCATGGACAATTCCACTCGTGCTTCAGTGAGAAGCCTCCACCATCTTTTCAGGCTGCCTAAGCAGCACTCGACAACCACTTCGCTGAAGCAGTGGTGCTGCAGCTGGGTCTCACTTTCACTGCTACCCTTATTCAAGAAATTCTTCTGGGCAGGAAGTTCCTGGTTGTCTTTGGAGCAGTAAAGTTACATCCTGGGCACTTTGAGGGGGTGGCATTGTTTGTTTTGTTCTTGTATAAGTGTGTGATAGAACATTAGTTTTGCAGGATCAATAATGTTTGTATTCATTTTGTTGATTTTGTTGTAACATTGGAAAGTAATATTTGCCCAATAATAGCTCAGAGTATTCTCTTGCCCTTGAAGGCTCCGGTTTCTTGCCTTATTGCATTTTTTATTTAAATCATGTTAGCAATTCTGGCTCGGCATAGAATGAACTTGGTGGAATTGACTCGATCACCAGATTCTGCCTTTTACACTAGTTGCCACACCCAACCCTTACGTGGATGTATTATTCATTATACAAGCATTTTAGCCTAGAAGTGTCAGACTCATCTAATTTCTGAAGATGCAGACACTTCAGGTGAAATGAGAAGTGTGCAACACTTCTGAATACAAACATAAAATGCATCAATGGATGCATTTGCAACAAGTTTGAGGCTGCAAACAGCAGGACTATGTACTCATACCTTGGAGGAACAATAAACCATGAAGTGCATGGTCACATCACATATATGGTATGTGCATTGGACTAAAAGGGCGAGATATGAAATAAGGAAAACTTCCTCATGCCTCCAGTGGGTTTCGAACCCAACTCCTTTCATGTGAAAGTTGGGTTTCCTCCCACTAGGCCATTTCTTTGATTAACTAATATCCTGGTTGATCTGGTGCATGAAACCAGCAACCAGAAATGATAACAATATACTTGTACATTCCTTGCTCGACAGCACCGAATGGCAACAAGAGATGCCATGAAGATGACAAAAATCCTATTTGCCATTCTTTGGGGTATATATACCCTAACTCTTCAAGCTTGGAGAACCTGACAATGCACAATATGGCTTTTGAGGTGCTTCCTACCGGCAATACTTGACCAGATATTCGACATCATCGTCTTGAACTGACCTTTACCTGTTATTGTTTCCCACAGGTGTTGGGTAGTGGCAGTGCCAACTTGGTCAGATCTCGAGACATCTACCAGAGAAACGCTCATGTTGTTACGAACAATACACAACTTCCCATTAAGAGGGACGAGGGCTGCTGCTTCCAATGCATTAGAATTTCCAAGGTGAGCTCTGCTGTCAATATGCTTACTCCAGGAATCAGTTGCTTCATCATATACACGGAGTTTACATCCATCTTTGCAGTCCAAAGCATAGAGCTTCCCATTCAAGGAAGCACTAGGGTTCCTCCAACCTGCAACCATTCCATCATAAACCGGATACCAACTGTTGGATTCTGGGTGATACATCTCACTCAGAACCTGGCGATGTGTCCCTAGCCCTTTCAAGTACCACTTCCCCCCATAGACAACCCCAATGAAAGGCACCATTGCCGTGCTCATGTCAGAGATTATGGACCATCTGTTCTTGTTTGGGTCATAAACTTCAGCTGATCTTAGGGAGCGGTGTACGCCCTCGTTCTCTCCACCTGCTACGTATAAGCAATTGTTGATTACACAAGCACCAAAGAAATGCCTTCGACGTAGCATATCTGGGGCCCGATGCCATTTGTTTGTTCGAGCACTGTAAAAGATAACACGCCTCATTGAACCCTTGAGGGGGTGTTTGCCTCCAAATAAGTACAAATGACAACCACTAAGAACAGCACATCCAAAACCAAGGGCTTCGGAGTATTCTTTCGGCACAGGTGGCAGGGGTTGCCAGAGTTGGTATATTGGATCAAATGCATGCCATGATATCTTACCATCTCGATCTCTCTTAATAACATATACCCATTCTTCTGCAATTCCAAGGCTCTTCCTTAACGAATAAAAGAAGTTGCCAGCAAGAAGGCGGTACCATCTTCTGCAGACTAGTCGGAGATTGCGGTGATCTATTCTTGGAACCCTGATTAAGCAGGCAATAGCCAGATCATCAGGGAGACCCGGAACAAGGGGAGACTGACTATGATTCCTGTCACCACGAGCAGGCTTTTTCCGTGTAGGATGAATGGAAGGTTTGATGTCGGGTTGAAGACACAACTTTGACCCAGGGACATATTTCCTGGCCCCAGCTACAGTCTTGAGACCAGTGTCTACTCTACAGAAGCATGCTGTCGTGTCAACCTGCAAAGTTAAGATCAGTGTTCTTACTTCTTAGTAAACCATTGTTTCTATTTTATGTTTACAGCTTGCAAATATAACTAAGGGATTTTAACTTGGATCCTGTAGTTTCCATATTCCTAAGCGATTTGATGAGCATCTGGGGAAAGAAATATGACCTATCCATTATCAGCAAATTCCAGACTGGAATACTCTTTTCTCAAAAACTGAGTAAAAAGAAGAGGGATGATTCAATGATGCTGCAAGAACCGATTTGTTTAGTGGTTGAGGGCCATAAATTGAACCAAATTAATTCAAAAGTTACAGAGCCAAATGATCGAACAAAATATCATTTACGGCAAACATGCCAAGGGTTGGTTTTGGTTATTACTTCTGCCATAGGCACTTTCACTGAAGTCTTTATCAATACTACCTATAACACTAATGCAGACGGCAGATGCCTTTCTCCCTCCCTCCCTCCCTCTCTCTCTCTCTCTCTCTCTTTTGTGGGGAAACGAGCAGGATGCATATGCACCACCAATTTTGCATCCTTCCTTTCTCAGCTCTTGTGGATAATCAAGACAACCTTTTAGTTACTGTACAGTAGTTGCATTCCAGGCCAGGGAGCATTGAAGGATAGGTTTGGTGACTTGAACTCATTGAAATAAGGCAGAGTTGAATGGCTTATTTGTTCTCAATTGATGCATCACTACCTATCCCAGAAAATCTAAGTTTACATGCATAACCTGTTTAGGTATGCTGATTCACTAATTCCTCTTTTCCTAAGGCAACAGGATTATATTGGTTTTAAAGGAATGATAACTCATACAATGTCAGCTGTAGCTGTCAAGTATGAAACAGTGCCAAACCCCAAAAGATGCTATATGATTTTTCTTGGCTTGTCATGGCCTTTGAACATGACACCCCCACCCCCTTAAAAAAAGCCCCTCGCCTGCTGCCTCCAAAAGATCATAAATAAAAGAGATAACAAGCATCTCTTTTACATTATGCTATATTCGTGTTGAAAAGAAATGCCCACACCAAATCTGATGAAACAGTCACTGAAGCTGGAAAGTGTTAAAAAGCATACACGGAGTTGTCTAAGACCATATACATTTTCTGGCAAGACAAATGGACAAATAACAAAGACATTTACACGTCACATAAAGCTTTTCATTGATCACCAATTCCCCAGCTCCCCCTTCCCCAAATCACCACCAAGGGAAAAAGGAAAGCAAAAGTTGACTAACTCATTCCCTTCCCAATTACAAATTCTTAGGTCAAGCCATCTCATAGTAAACTAATGTGAGACAGTTGACATGCACACAAGAACTTGTGGACTAACGCGGCATTCGCTTTTCACAATATAAGTTCTTGTAAGACAATGATGCAAGCAGATATCATGGAAAAATATACTCCAGAAGAAATAGAAAATTTAGAAATTTAGGAATTTTATTTAGGGAGACAATATCTTTTAGTTATTTCCTTCTATCTTTTAGTTAGCAAATAATATCCTTTTGATCATATTATCACTTAGTTTCCTAATCATTTTAGGTTGTATTGTTCCATTTAAACTCCCGAATATGCTTTAGGGAGGCAAACTTGAATTGAATTGCATTGAAATATTGAAGTGTTTGTGAGTTCTAGTGTGAATTTTCTCTATGAAGGAATTGCTCTGAGAGCATCCTACATCAGACAATATCACCCAAGGGGAACTATTTCCCAATTATGATAAGCATGATTATACCATATAGATCTAAGCAATATATCTCTGAGTCAAAGGGAGAGTTCGGCAAATTCAACAAGTAAATCAAAGCTGCCACAAAAAAAGTTTCAGACACTCAATTTGAATCATCTTATTAATGATAGATATGTGGTTTACATCCTATAAACGATTGCAATGCCAATGATAGTGCAAGTAGCATGGCATCAGAGAAATTTGGGGAAAAAACAGAAAGACCGACTTACCAACGGAGGTTGAATCATCTTATCCATGTCTCACTCATCAGCAAAGGCACCCAAAACTTTCACAACCTAGTAGCCCTGCATACCATGATACCAGTACTAAACCGCATAAAACTATCAACACAGTTCCATCTTAAACATGCAGAAACTTCTGTATCAAAGTTTCAACTGAAGAAAAAGGTCAACTACTAACATTCATATGGAAATTAAACTGCTTCGCTTTCAATGCACAGCATTCAATAGAGCAAGAGGTTTGAATTACCTACAAAGGTGGTCCAATGGGGTTGAGTAACTTCATTTCTCGAACCTCAATTGCAAGCCAAAAACCAGATAAAACCCAGTATCACCAGCCCTTCATCTCAAAAACCCACCTCCAAAATCAAAAACCCATATAAGGAAAATAACCAGATTCCCGCTTTAAGCAATTTCAAGACCAAAAAATTTAGAAATTCCCCTTTCAAAATAAAAAATCTTGATCTCTGAAAAAGGAAGAACAAGCCACCAGCAATTCAATACCCTCCCCAAAAATGTAAGCCAGAATGTGGTGAAAGAAAAGCTGAGCTGTTCCTTCTGTAATTTCAATCTTTTCTCAGTGGAGAAAAGGGCCCAAAGGCAGAAACTACCAAGAGAAAGAGTGTGTGGAAGAAGAGACGAAGAGATGATGAAATTAAACCCCAAATTGCTAAACCTCAACCACTATAAGAGTTACTGTATGCTGCCAAAGCTTTAGGTGGTGGGCTTATTAGAGAAAACCCAGAAAGAAATCCGTGAAAGATTGCAGCTTGGGGCTTGGAAGTTTGCTGTTGTTGGATTTGAAGAGAAAGAGAGAGAGAGAGGGAGAGAATAAAAAAAGGGAGAAGAAGAGCAGAAAAGTGTGTCAAATCGGGGCAAGGAAAAATGGGAAAAGAAAAAAGGAAAATAGACAAATACTTCAAGAAAAAGGCATACGGGTGGGCTTCAACTTCAATCCAACTAAATGCTTTTATTGATTTGGGGATCCACCACATCACATTTGACTTGCCTACTCCACAAAGGGCATTTTGGCCAATAAAGAATTTGGACCCACTTTTAGGTTTTCATATTATAAAAGGAGGGGTCCTAAGGGCATATTTTTTTCGTTAGTCTTTTTTAATTTATCAATCTCAATTCACTTTAATCAACTTCAATCTATTTCAATAAAAAATATTAATTTTAAGCAATTTTAATCAATTTTAACCCACTTACTTTAAAATTTTGTTCTCACTATTTTAACTAACTTCAATCCATCATATAAAAATATATCAACTTTAACCAACTTTAACAAAAAATTACCAACTTTAATTCACTTCAACTTACTTCAACCAACTTCATCTTTTTACTAATCCTAATTTACCAACGAAAAGGACAGGCCCTGAATGATCGAGTTTAATTGTGTGAGACAATTGAGTTTCAACTTTATATGATAATTTGTTACTTTGATTTTGATTGCACCATGATAACATTATTGCAATATTGAAAACTTTTTCCCCCCTTTTTCTTTTGGGAGCATGTTGTCTCCTTCTTTCAAAATTGATTCTCAACAATTCATTGAATCCAGAGCCCTGTTAATGTCAAAAATTGAAATGCAACTTAGATCAAAATCTGGAGAATATTGGACCATTGGTAGTCTTTTTGCATAAACTTCATGAAATTGTTGGATGCTTTAATTATCTAATTAACATGTATTAAGAGTTATCTTAGTATCCTAATTAAAATGCTAATACATCTCGCTATCGTCTCTGTTTAATTGCTGTGGTTTTTCACTTCTCATTGCCAGTTGGGGTCATATTGGTCCATGCAATCTTTCAGTACTCTGACACTATTTGCAAGGCCGGCTAAAGAATGAGGGTACATCAAATAATTTTATCCTAGATCAATTATTAATCATGGAATAAGTTACTTAAGAGTCTTGCTTAAAAAAATAACCTAATATACTTGTACTAATTAATATCTAGTTTTTATTTTATTTTTCCAGTATGGAATTTCACTTATATGTGATGTCTTAACAATATTTTTGTTGTTGCACTAGTTGCTTACTCATTGTCTTAGTTGTCGTACTTGTCATTTATTGCATCTCATGAGTAGAATTTTATTATTCTATTCTATTAATGATGAAGGAAAAATAAATCATTACTTTAATTAGATATGAATGTAAAAATTAGCTCATTAAAGGATATCATCATATTTTTTTTAAAAAAAAAATTAACATGTTAGATGAATAAATTTTTAGCTATGAATTGAAGAAGATTTCTTTTGTCTCACACAAAGGCCAAAAAAAAAAAATTAAAAAAATCAGCTATTTATGTTTATCTTACCTTCCTAGGTTATGGGTCATACCCCTTATATGTCTTTGACATTTCAAATTTAATCAATGATGAGATTCGTACTTATATTTTCAAATTGAACTAATCATGGAGATTCATAATCTCTCTCTCTCTCTCTCTCTCACACACACACACACACATATATATATATATATATATATATATATATATATATATATATATATATATATTGTTCTTTGTTGTTTTCATGAAGGTCCTTCATAATTTATATTGCAATACAATATCACAAAACAACAAATAATAAGAGGATAAGAGCATCTACATATATCACATGGCTAGATTAGTCTTGCAAGGAGCTTTTACTTTTTGAAGAAGCTGATTTTGTTCCATAGAAGTTGTTTAATTTTTGTGCTATTATTCTCTTTATTTATTTATCTTACAGATTTCAATCCTTAGGAAACTGTGTTTTTCTTGGACATAATTCAACTTTTCTCAAATGTCATCTTCGTGT
Source organism: Carnegiea gigantea (assembly GCA_029747015.1). Lineage (NCBI taxonomy): Eukaryota > Viridiplantae > Streptophyta > Magnoliopsida > Caryophyllales > Cactaceae > Carnegiea > Carnegiea gigantea. Next base: position 179,895 of record JAKOGI010000326.1, read on the forward strand.
TACTAAATATTCCATCCCAATCCAATGGGACAAAGAATCTAGATCGATCCAGTACACAAGAAAGAAATAGTCTTAAAAATTCCAACCAAAAACACATTTTATATATATATATATATATATATATATATATATATATATATATATATATATATATATTATCTGTAAGTTTCGTTTATTCTTTTTCATTTAGTTATATACAAATGTGCCATGTATATGAATGCATTGCGATTATTATATTATCTTTCAATAATATGGATCATGCATGTTCATTGGGGAAGCACATTGCCAAATGTCACCACAACAATCAGTCTATTCGTGGCTACTTTAAAATTCCTGATCAATAATCAAGTTGTTTTTGCATAATAATTATTGTTTAATAACCAATTCAACCAAAAACTTAAATTCATGGTTAAAGGTCCAGAAATAGGATTATACGCTAACACGCTCCCCCACGCGAATGTCCTCTGAGTTTAAAGCGTGGTTATTGCAAATGCTCTCCTATACCTTGCGCAATAAATTAGCATGGAGGCTGCTGAGATTCGAGTTCGAGATCTTTCAATCAGAAAGACTCTGATACCATATTTAAAAACCAACTCAACCAAAAGTTAAAGCTTATGATTAAAGATCCAGAAATAGGCCGGATTACACTCTAACAATTATCAAGAACACTTATATATGAACACTTGTATCTGGCTCTCAATTGTCATATCTCAAGTTTAAATCTTCCAATGTACAAAAAATTTTTCTTAAAAAGAAACCAAAAATGTTAAATAAGCCCCCATGCTGATTGTATTTAGAGTCAGGCTTGTATCTAGATCTCTTTATATTTTGTGAAAGTGTAACCCACACTTAGAATTGTCCTTTAGAGTCAGGCTTATATCTAGATCTCTTCATATTCTGTAAAAGCGTAACCCACACTCAGAATTGTTGTTTGTCTATTTGGTTGTGATATTTATGCTCCCCAGGCTCCAACCAATTCATTAGATCAAACCCCATATAAAGGACCCTCTATATACAAGTGAATCATCAAAATTATTATCTTTTTTTTTTTGGTCCAGTAAATATGTAGGAAAGTTGAATTAAGAAATTAATTTTAAATGTTTATTTTGTAAGCTTACTCAATTTGAACCTGCATTCAGGTAGGATATTATTTCTTAATTTAAATCAAATTTATATTTGGTCATTCAATTTAGTCTTTAGTGCGAGCAAGTTTTGCCAAGTTCAATTCACTAATTATGGTTCATTTTATCTCTTAAGTTTTATGAAGTTTGGCTTCTATTCTGCCTAGCACGTATTTACTTTGTCTTTAAACATTACCCTCTAATTAAAATCCAACGTTCACAAGGGATTCTCTTGATTTTGGAAGATAGGAAAACAACAAAAGAAACTGTCAAATTTGGGGAAAAAGAGTTTTCATTTTTCAGCTTTGAGACTTTAATTATCAAAACTAAAAGGTGAATATTCAAATTTAAATTGATAAAATAGTATATAATCCATTTTCTTCCAAAAACAACTTTTAGTTTCACTCTTTTTTTAAGGTTAAATAGTCTTTACTACCCTTTTACAAGTAGATTTCTTTTATTCTATAAAAAATGTATATTTATTTAAGCATATATTAATTATATTTAATTAAGCTAATCTTACAATCTAATAACGGATAAGTGATATTCAAACGTATAAAGGCAATCTTATATATCTTAAACAAGACAAATTTAGTATTCCGTTTATTAAGAACTAATATTACAATTATATCTTTATGAAATTAATTATCTTAGAAAAAGTATACATATTGAATAGCTAATTTAAAATAGAATGCATAATAATGTGGGCATGAGGAGATAAACATAGTGGAGTTGGTAGCAATGCTGTGTTCTAAGCACTAGATGTTCGTTTTGTCCATGACGAAATATTCAATTAATTATGAGATTAGTTAGAAAATGAAAAGTCAAGTCTGAGAGCAGTTGGGATACATGAAGGAAAGGTCAAATCTTGAAGGGCACTTAGATTTTTAGGTGGTGGGTTGTCACTCGGCACTAGGGATGAAAGTATTATCCGAATCTAAAAATTTGATCAAAATTCGTCTCATTTCGCACCTGAATGGGTGATGAAAATAGGTTTCAAGTGGGTATGGGTATAGATATGGGAATTGCATTTGAAAATGGGTATGGATTCTTAAAATTCATACCAAATTGTGTACACAATTTGCTAATAAAAGGTGACCAAAATACAGTAAGATTCAAAAATAAATGTTAGGCATGAAACTCGAACTGTACAATGTTTAATTATGTAGAAATAAAAAAATATTATTATTTTTTTTTACTTTTGTGAATTCATCCAGGCATGAATCTTAGTAACGTCATTTGAAATTGCTAATCAATTAAATATAGCGTGTTTGTAAATATAAGTTAAATATGAGTGACACTTTATGTACTCTATATAGACTCGAATAAAGCCTGTAAACTCAAAAAGCCCAATTGGTATGGGTATGAGTATAACCATCCAAAACCTAATAAGTATGGATATGTGTATGACTTTTGAAAATGAGCATAGGTACGGGTATAGCTTAACCCGCCACACACCCATCCCTGCTTGGCACCACTACAAAATAAAACTACATAGATCTAGGACAGGAAAAAAATATAAAAAATAGGTCCTTCATTTCGCAAATTATTACGTACAATCGGGTGGACAACTCAATTGTCCACTCGGGCCTACCAACAGTAGTTTTAAGTCCTCCAACTACTGAGCCCTGACCCATTTTTTTTAAAAAAAATTCATGCTTCTCAATTTTTTGAAATCGCGGTTTTCATTCTCTCCATTGTTCGATTACTCTTCGCTGTTTCGATTGCTTTAGTGTTCAGCAATTATTGAATGACTGGGTTTGATCTTAATGTCGCTATTGATGTTGAATCTTCATCAAACAGAATTGTTCGTCAAACTTGATAGCGTTTTTTCGATCTCTATTTTTGTTTTCAGGATTGGACATTGTGTTCATTAGTTTTGCATTTTGATAAGTTAATTTCCAGATTTTCGAACTGGATTGCATTCGTTGCATGTAAATTTTGGTTTCTGACGTACGAGAAATGATAGCTCACTTTTATGAGTTATGTGCTCGCTAAATATAGTCGTTGGCTCACTAGAGGTATACATTTAGCTCACTATAAAAGATATATTGCCCTGTGCTACAAAGCAGTTTTTTGCTCACTAAAAGAAACGTCTAGCTCACTAGGATTGACCTGTGTACTCACCGATGTTACATTATAGCTCACCACAAATGTTATAGTTGTTTTTCCGTATGATATTTTCATTATTGCTATGTATATATGAGAAACAATAGCTCACCAATATGAGTTATGTGCTCACTACATATAGTCATTGACTCACTAAAGAAATACATTTAGCTCACTTGTATTGAGCTTGTATTCAGCAATCATAAATCAGTTCTCTGCTCACCAAATGTAATCACTATAATTAAACTTATACCTTATAGGGAAAATAATAACTCACTATCAGTATAACTCACTATAAAAAATTTGTTGCCTTGCACTACATTTTATAACTCACCAAATATCTATTATAGCTCACTAAATAAATAGCATAGCTCACTAAAAAGAATAATATAGATAGTCAGTAAATAATATTGTGAAGTTTTTGAGTTATGTTACAACTCAATTATTTTTTACTATGACATAAGGATGCTTGTATTATATTTTGTGAGTATAATAAAAATATAGTGAATTAATTAAATATAGTCCAACTCACTAAATATATGTTATAGCCACTAAATATATGGCATAGCTCACTAAAAAAATATAGACAATTAGAATATAGTTTAGTGAGTTTCAGATGAACAATAACATTTTTTAGTACAATTGCACATTTTAATAAGTTATATAATACTTTTACTAAGTGAAACCTATGGTACATAAGATACATTGGTTTGATCTATCCGCTCACTAAAAGTATATATTAGCTCACTAAAACCGTGTCTCAACTCACTAAGTATTGTAGTGAGCTATACATTTTTAGCGAGCTGAAATTCGATTATACAACTTCTTCTGTACAACCGGTTGCATGACATAACAACTCGGTAAATAAATATCATAACTCACTAAAAAAATATAGACAAGTAGAATATAGTTTAGTGAGTTCCAGATTCACAATAATATTTTTTTAGTACAATAACACATTTAATAAGCTATATAGTATTTTTACTAAGTGAAATTTCGGTACATAAGATACATTAGTTTTGGCACGTATGTTTGCTCACTAAAACTGTATCTCAGCTCACTAAAATATTTTAGTGAGCTATACATTATTTTTAGTGAGCGAAACTAGATACACAGCAGCATATTTTAGTGAGCTATAGGGTATTTTTAGTTAGTCGAAATCTGACAGTTTTCTTTATGAGCCCGATTGTACAATTGCATTTGTATAACCGGGTGGACGATATAACAACTGCCTTCATTTGGCCGGGTCCTTTAAACTGTATATATATTTTTCATAGGTGTTATTCCTTTTTTAAATTTTTGTCCTTTTTAATGGATGTAAATAATAAAAGTTTGGAGACCAATGTAAGAAAGACTTAAATTCAATGTTCCATAACAATTTTCAAAATTCATTTTGTTAACTAAATTATTTCAAATGTATTTAAATTCTTGATTATAACCAAGTTCATTCAGTAATCAGAAAACAAGAAAATGGATGTAAAATGTACATTCATTAACGGCGTGTTTCGTAGGGTTGAAAATTATTTTCCTAGAAAATAATTTTCCATGTAAATAATTTTTCATATAAAATAATTTTTAGCTCATATTTTCAGTTTTTTGGTAAAAAGGAAAATGAACTTTCTGGATAATGAGTGTGATTAACAAAAAATGAACAAAAAAACTAAAAATAATTTTCGTTAATCTTCGAATCATGCATATATATGTCGAGAAAATAGACACGAAATAGAGAAAGAGTGTGAGAGACAAAGAAATGTAAAATCAACTTACGCTCTATTCAAAGTGAAAAATATTTTTTTTCATTCTGGGGAAAATGATTTTTTTCCTGAAAACAAATTTCCCCCTTGTTTTATCAAACACCCGTAAATTGAGAAAATCATTTTTCAGAAAAATGATTTTCAACCCTACCAAACACACCCTCAACTCTCAAGCAACCTTTAATAAAAAACCTAGGAATTCACAAAGCATCCAAAACCAAGCTATCATCTCTATTAAAATTGATTTTCTATAAAGGACTTACTCGAACATGCTACTAGTTCTTACTTTTGGTTAATTTGTACAATTCCTGTTCATCCATGTGTTAATAATTAGAATTAGCCTTCAACCTCCTATTAATAAATATTTTAGATTGAAATTAATTAGTACTAATTTTGTTACTTGTTTGCGAGGCTAATTGTATTTTTATTTATTTGCTCTTATTCATTGGATAGTCGTTCATGAGGGTCATTAGATCTTGTAATAGATTAAAAGAAAAATTAGTCAAGTACCTTTTCTTTCTAGTACGGAAGAGGGGCCACGTTCCAAAAGTTAGCCTATTACTTAGTTATCATAAGAGGCTGCTTGACCCTGCATTATCTGGATGCAATAAAGGGCATAGTCCCACTTGGATATGAAGGAAATACATGAAAATCTAAATTCATACTAATTCCTTCGTCCGTTAGGGCAAACTATTACATACGCCGAGATTATGTGCTTCCACTGCCACGTTTATATACATTTTGCAACTTGCACTACAAGAACCCGGCCAGTTAGAGACCGAAATTTAGAGACCGAAAAAGTATTCGGTCTCGAAATTTAAATAGAGACCAAATTTGGAGACCGAAATTTTTGTCTCTGCTGGAGACCGGTTTTAGAGACCGAAATATTCTGCGGTCTCCAACTATAACTTGTGATAATACATACTCGTAGGTGCATAGTATAAACTTTGGTTAGTTAGAACATTTGCTGCATAATTAACTTCTCCAAAACAACGTGACAATAAGAAAAAACATGAACCTAATATACATAACTAAAGTTAGATTTTGAAGCTCGATCCATTAGTAAATAATTTTGGTTGAAATTTACTAGTATTTGTTGAGTTAATTGTTTTTGTGAGCTCGATCATATTTTATTTGTTTACTCATGTCCATTGGATGCTTGTTAATAAGATCATTATATTAGTTAATAAAAAAAAAAAGATCATTATATTAGATATTGTGGAAGAGCAAAAGATTTCATTCAAATACTAAGTTGACTTTGAGTTAAGATGATAACATGAGAAACTAGCTGAGTAATTCTTAACCGAACTATACGCCCTCGTCAAGTATAATGAACACTATTGATAAGCCCATTTTGTATAAGATGATCTCACAAAATATTTTTGTGACACGTAGCTACCACATATGTGTTATATCACTCCATCTCATAATAAGTTATTGAGAGAAGGTCTTATACTAAATTTGTGTAATCTAATAGATCCATAGGCGGAGCTACATTGGGGCAAGGGGGGTCAATTGACCCCCCCAACTTTTTGAGAAAAAAATTAAATATGGGTTATTTTTATGGATAATAAAATAGATCTATATTAATTAGTTCACATACATTTTGTAAATGTGTGCTTAGCAGGATGGTTGGTTGCTCTTTACTCGTTTCAAGAGTCACGGGTTCGACTCTCATCACTCTCCTTCTGCGGTGCCTTGTATATATTTTTTTTTGAGTTTTGCCCATTCATTTTCCCTAATTTCTGCCTGTTGACTATCTAGTATTGCTTTGCTTTCCTCTTTAGACGTACTCTCTCTCTCTGCCCAGCCCACTGCCCACGCACTCTCTCTCTCTCACTCTCTGTAGTCTGCCCAACCCAGTCATCGATCGGCCGATCCCGCCGGTCGCCAGACCTGCCACTGGTGCCCCCATTTGTACCGGCAGCCGCCTCCACTCCTCCTAGGCTTTCCTCCTAACTCCTAAGTCCCGAATCCCAATTTGAAGTAACTCCCAAAAATTCTCAATTTTTTATTTAATTTTCTTCTTTTGTAAATAATTATGTTTATTTTATTTATTTTAGTTAGATTTATGTTAAATAATTAATTAACTTAGTGAATTACTCATGATCCATAAATTGAAAAATGAAGATTTTAACCTAATTGTCTTCTTGGTTGTTCTTGGTTGAAGATTTAAAGTTGGACTAATTTGTTTGTAATTGCTCCCTGGTTTATATTAGTTTACTAATTTTTATTGAATTTGTGTTGAATAAGTGGTTAATTTAAAGATTTACTTAATTATTAAAAAATTAGGTTTTGCCTTTCTTTATTGAGAATTTAGAAATTAGAATTGGGGTAATTTGTTGGTTATTTGTTTATTTGTGTTAAATTTATTGACTTTAGGCAAATTTATGTATTATTAATCTCGCCCCTTACTTTGAATCCTGACTGTGCCCTTGAAGAGATCACTTAATTATATATCAAAAAATTAATTTTAAAAATATGCAGCAATGTTATCCCAATTAGTGCTGGTCATTAATAACCCGTACGTAGTCTACTACAAATTCTACTATAAAGCAAATTCCCCTATTCATTACATTCTTCTTTCTAACGTCATACCAAAGTAATTTGGTCTATGTCATACTTTTAACCAAGAATTGAGATCAAATCTTATCCTTGTAACTCCTACAAAATTGAACCCAAAAAAAAAAAAAATTCTTCAAATTTATCTTGTTCTTTGTTACAAAAAAGTTCTTCAAATTAAAAAATAATATATATATTTTAATTTAAGACTTTGACATGCATAAGAAATCAACAGTCATTATCAATGTTGAAATTTCAAGCCTCTTGTTTTAAGTTCGAAATATAAGGCGGTACATACTACTTCATACGAACAATCCACACATCTCATATGCTTTTATACATAGGGTAGAAATTGAATAATCGACAGTACAACAATTTCAAGTCTCTGAAATTGCATGTAGATGATATATACAATGGCAACAACAACTCTTCCAATGGATGTAACAACATTAGAAATACTCCCTAGAGTTCCAGCAAAATCTCTCCTTCGATTCAAGCGCGTCTGCAAATTCTTCAAAACCCTAATTTCAAGCTTGGAATTCATCAACGTCTACCTCCGCCACTCCCTCTCGGACCGCCTCCTCATCCTCATTGGAAAGGACTATGATGACCTCTTCTCCTTCGACATCGACTTGATCACCAGAATCTGATGCCATCAAGCTTCCCTTCCCCCAAGGGTTCGAGTCAAAGTTTTGTCGTTGGATCTTGCAATGGCTTGCTTTGCATTCTAGCATTGACCTCCTTTCTTGATCCTGCTAGGCTTTTCCTGCTCAGTCCATGCACCGGAATCTTTCGAGAAATCCCCTTTCGAAGCAAACTCAGCTCAATCCTTCCTGACAGTTTTGGCTTCGGATTTGATTCTGAGGCTGATGATTATCAAATTGTCGCAATCATTCACGATGATCAGTGTTCTAGTTCAGAGGGTTTAAGTATTACTATAAGATCTATCATGGTTTATAGTTTGAATGCCGATAACTGGAGAGTGGTTCAGCAAGAATCCAAACCTTGAGATCGGATCGATAGTTAACGGTGAATCCGGTGCACTTATCAACAATAATCACGTACTCCATTGGAAGTTCTTACGCATATCGGATTACAAGGATCGGACTCGTTCCTTCGATCTTCAAAGGGAGCAGTGAGGGTACGATGTGCCGTTACCGGACTATCAAGATACCTCACTTTCTAACGAAAAACGCGAATTGATCAATTTAGGTGTTTTCGATGCATGGGTGCTTGTGTTTATCGATGCAGTGTTTGTATCTAAGGCGAGCATCTCCTATAGTCGACGTGTGGATCATGAAGGAGTACTATACGCGGTGAAGGAGTCCTGGGTGAAGCCATTAACCATTTCTAATACAGGGATTCCTAGATCGCCTAAAGTTTCACCCCTTGGCCATCGTTGAGGATCAAGAAGCACTGAAGTTTTAATATGGCGGGGTTATGATCATGTATGCTTTACAGTGTTTTGGTACAATCTTAGAGATAAGATGGGGAAGTTGGTCGATATTCGAGGGCTTCCTCTATTTTCTCAAGTTTATAGTTGCAATGTGTTAGAGTGTGAAAAGTGGGTATCATACTCTTTAACTTTTTGTAGAAAATAGGGAAAAAAACAATTGTAAGTTCATTTAAATTATGTATATTCATCTAAAGTTAATTTTACACTTTCGTGATCTTTACTTGTTAATTTTTTTCCACCTTCGTAGGATCTCAGAAGATCTAAATCTAAACAACCTTATTCTAATCTTAAATTAAACCCACATTGGTATTTGAATGAAATCTTTCAATCTATAGCAACAAGGCACAGAGGAAGCTTGGTGGCTTGGCAAGCGTGAGTTCGTCTAAGCTAGATTACATGGTTTATGCATTTATTTATAGACTAGTGATAGTTTTTTTAACATTTCAATTTTAACTAATTGGTACAGAAAAGTATGCATATAAAATATTTTCTAAGATTATATGGTTTATAGTTACATTACTTGGTTCCGCCCTATTATATGAGACTTACATTACAAATATAATATGACTTCGATTCGCGATGTATTCGTACAGATAAATTCTATAATTTAGCCAAGGAATTAGGATTATTTTTGTACAACAAGATGAGAAAGTGTCAATTCAACATTATTGTTGTGTGAAGTTAATATAGCAATAGATTAAATGACATATTGGTCACAATTAAACTCTTTGATCCTTCAACTCACGTTCCCATCACTCTCCAAATGAAACATAAAGAAGATAAACAACATGACTCAATGCATTAGTTAATAAGAAATGTTAAAAATTTGCACCTCAAGGAAGACCAACAAGGCTTCCACTGTGTCAAAAATAGTTAACGGACCAACCATGACTTGACGCAGTCCACTTTGTAAATGGGTCGACCCTAACTCGGTCCATTGCCCACCCCAACTGATACGTATATATAGTTAATTGGTATTTATTGATCTGTGTACATTAATATTGATCGGTCTCGCACTAGCATAGATTTGCAAATATGATCAGTATTCGTAACACTACCTAGCTAGGTTGAGTAGCTAGCATTGTCGTAAAATAGATTTATATTCTCTAATAATTGAAGGAAAATTGTAGACATTCGATGTCGTTAATTTAAAATTTTGGAAGTAATATTGGGGAAAAAATTGTTAATGGTTTGATGAGGCAGTTGTGGGATCAACAAGGCTTCCATTACAAATGTGCGCTTTGAATGAAGGAGGAACCCCGCAGATTTGGGCCAATCCAATGCTTTCGATCAGATGAACACCGAAACATCCAATGGAGTAAGTGATTATTGATAAGGCCGGGCACCAGAGGTGGAACTCCTATTGATAGCGCAAGTCGTGGGATGCCATGTTCTCTCAACCAATCTCCACGCATATATCGGCCTTCAAACTATAAACCATGGCATCTCTCACATCATCGTAGTTTACGAGTGCCACGATTTTATAGTCATCAGCCTCAGAATCAAATCCGAACCCAAGATTAGCACAAATGTTACTTCTGATCAGCGCATGTGTGTGATCCAAATGAATTATTCGGTGGACTGCGGTGCATGGATTAACCAAGAAGAGCCTGGAAACATCAAAAGTGAAAGTGGCTCGAGTGCACAGCAAGCCATTGCAAGACCCAACAACGAAATTGCAAAGAGTGCTTAACCCTTCAAAGTCTCGAGGAAGGGCAATTCCAGCGAGTCTATGCACGCCGAAGGAGAAGAGATCACGTTCCTGTTTCTTCCCGACCAGAATGAGGTATCGATCAGGGCGGGATGACTGAGATTGAGAGTGTTGAAGGTGGCGGTTGCTGGACTCGGGGCTCGAAATTAGGGTTTGAAGAATCTGCAGACGCATCTAAATCGAAGCAAGGATTTTGCAGGCAGTCTGGGGAGTATTTCTTCTGTTATTATTTCTATTGGAAGCATAGCCATCGCCATTGGAGGCTTTCCTGAGTTTTCTCTCTCTAGTATCCAGCAGTCCTAGATAATGAGAATTTATTGAAAAGAGACAACAATATTAGCTAGTAAATATCTTACAATTGAATAAAACTTTAAGACGCAAGGATTTGTATCAATCGGTATCCGCCTATATAGGGGGCAAAATAGCTAGAAAAATTTAGGGTGTATTTGAATAGGGTTTGTGTTTTTATCCAAAGAGGTTTGGTTAGCTATTTTTGCCAAAGCAAAACACCTATTATAGTGTTTCATTAATTGGCTTTTATAATTATTTTTTATGTTCACAAAAAAATTATTTAAAAGGCTACTTTATTGTGTTAGTAAAAATTAGCTTTGTGTTTCACATCTTGAAGGATAATGAATTTTGCTAAACGCTTTCTTTTTTTCTTAGAGATAGTTGGTAAAAATAGTTGATGCAAACAACTAATTAATACAAAATTAGGGGTATAACTGAGCTGGCTCAGTTTGATCAAATTAAAGCTCGCCTCGGGCTCGACTGGAAGCTTGTTGAGCCTATAAAGTTTAGGCTTGGGTTCAAGCTCTAATACATATTGCTTGGCTTGATTTTTTTTTTTTTTTTGGTGCGTGTTTGCTTTTGTTTTAGAAGTTTCCAAAATCAAGGTTACAATTTAAGTAAATTATAGATATTTGAATAAGATTGAATAAATAAGAATTGGAATAAAATGTTGTTGATTTTAGTGGTAATTCACTAATTTGGTACTCACTACATGAGCACACGAGAAAAATTTGAAACAATTGAACTTAAATGAGCCAAATCAGTTGAGCTGAGCCGAGCTAAACTTGGATGGGCTCGGGCTCAGCTCAGTTTGCTTTTGAACCAGTTCAGCCTTGATTTGACTGAAGCCCTAACCGAGCTTTGACGAGTTGAACCGCAAGCCTTGATGAGCTGGATCGGTTTTGTCACAACCCCAATAGAAATATAATTAACGAATTGAATTGTTATTAGTTAATGTCAGCTTGTTGCCAGACAAGGCCTAAGTGGCAAGAGTGTTGTGTTCACTGAAGAACCTTTAACCTCTGAATCCTGGAAGTAGCCTCAACCCTCATATGGAAAGTGTTTGCATCGCAATGCTTCCAACATAAGTAATAGCAGAAACAAAGAATCCCTAAAAAAACCCGATATGATTACTGGCTCGAAATCACACAAAGTTAAGTCATTTTGGATATAATTAAACTTTCAACCCTTTAATCAATTGGGTTGACGTACACGTGCAATCCGTTTAATTAAAATAGTTAGGTTCAAGTCGAGATTCTCGACACAAAAAAGTACATATTTAAACCGTTTGGTTAAATGGGTTGAACAAGTCAACTCATTTTTTCATTTATCGTTTATATGTTTACCCTTTTATTAGATAATTAAAAAATACAAAAATTAAAAATGAATATGCAAATGTGAACTATTATGGATCAGGAGAGGTGTAGAGAGTAATTGTTTAATGCGATACGTAGACCTAATTTTTAATGCTATGTAATTATGTATCAATTGACAATGTTAAACAGATAAATAGGTAATTTGGTGACTATATTCGACTTGTTTATCTTAAACAGGTTAAGCAGGTTAACCCATTTAAAAATAAAATGGGCACAGTCAAGGTTTTCTAATCCATTTAATAAATGAGTTAGTTCAACTCAAGAGATTCTCAACCCTTTAAGTTCAAAACGAACAAAACCCGATCCAACCTAGCCTATTTCCAGCTCTAGCCATGTCAACACTTTGGTTCTCAATCCTCTGCTATGAGAAAGCAAAGTTTATATCATAATCCTAGGAGCACATATTCCCACAAGATACGTCAGCACCACATATTAAAAGTTGTCTATATGATATATACACATTAAAAAAATATATATACGTGATATGTGAGAGTACATACTCCTAGGTGTGTGATATACATTACTATAAGAAAGAGGGGTAACCTTCAGGCTCGGAGTTTGGGGAGGCGCTAGGTCATAATGCCTTAAAAGCTTCACCCTAAACTCCTTCTCCCCATCAAATGCACGTTCCCGACATGTGTGTTGGATCGATAAGCACAGGTGCCCATCTAAAACCCCCAAATTGAACCTTTGACTTGATAATTAGGCAATAGCACATCATTCCCCCATTGTGCAGTTCGAAGATTGAAGGAACGGATCCTATACGTACATGGAATCGAAATATATCCAATGGACTAAATGATTGTCAATGAGTATTGGACTATGAAAGTCGGCATTATTTTACATTAATATAAAATCAAAGAATATAAAAGTGGATAGTAATTAATCTATATTGATAAAACTAAAGGGCTTTAGCAACATCGATAAAATTCAAGGGTTTAAACAGATATATAAGCTTATGACTTGTTCTACCCATCACCCATTGGTTTTGGATTGGAACCTCACTTGATTCATATACATAGCTCAGTTGATTTGAAGACCTGATTGATATACAATTTAACATGGTATCAGAGCAGATTACTCGATCTTGATTTTAATTCCAACATCTCCGTTTGATTAAAATTGGCTGCGTGTGTTGAGCCACCTTAGTAGCACACATGTGAGGGCGTGTGAGAGTATAAAAGTGAGTGTTATCCCATATTGATGAAATGAAAGAATATGAAAGAGAATATTGTCCCACGTTGATAAAATTAAAGGTTTTGAGCAACGCTGATAAAATTCAAGGGTTTGAGCATGTATATAAGTTTGTGAATTACTCCACTCATTACCAATTGGTTTTTGGATTGGAAACTCACTTGACTTATATATATATATATATATATATATATATATATATATATATATTATATATATATTATATATATCTATAATATATATATATACACACACACACACACACACACACATATACATACATTACATATATACATACACACACACACACACACACACACACACACCATATATATATATTATATATATATATATAGTATATATATGTACATATATATATATATATGTACATATATATATATATATATGTACATATATATATATATATTATATATATATATATATATATATATACATGTATATGTATATATATATATATATACACATATAGATATATATATATATATATATATATATATATATATAATATATATATATACACACACACACACACATATTATATATATATATATGTATGTATATGTATACACACACACACACACACACACACATATATATACATGAATATATATGGACCTCCCCAAACCCCATGAAAGCGGGACCCACATTGAGAGGTGGTGGTGTTGTTGTTATTGTGTGTACGTATATATATATATATGTACACACACACACACACACACACACATATATATACATACATATATGTTGGGAAGATCCAAGGAAGGAGCCCACTTCAACCAAGGCCTATGGCAACAAGCCCAAGTGAGGTTCCATCCTAAAACCAATTGGCAATAGGAGGAGTAGCCCACTTGACTTATATACCATGACCCTTCTTCTCAAACTTCCGATGTGGGACTTCTTTACTCATGTGTGACATTCCCAACAATCTCCCCCTCACACATAAGTCTCTTTCACACCACATCAATGCACAAGCTCCCCCTTGAGCGGAAGCATTTACCAAGGTGTCAAGCCACCACCATCAAGAGTTTATCCACACCACCGAACCACGCTGCAGCACACGTATTACCGCTCGATCAACACCTGCGTGTCATTTCACCAAGCTCATTCATGGGGTCCACCATGCCACACCTTTGTTGCCTAGCCGAACGCACCATCGGCTCTGATACCACTTGTTGGGGAGATCTAAGGAAAGAGCCCACTTCAACCAAGGCCTATGGCAACAAGCCCAAGTGAGGTTCCATCCTAAAATCAATTGGTAATAGGAGGAGTAGCCCACTTGACTTATATACCATGACCCTTCTTCTCAAACTCCCGATGTGGGACTTCTTTACTCATGTGTGACATTCCAACAATATACAAAGATATACATACGTATACACACGCACACACACATATATATGTGTGTGTGTGTGTGTGTGTGTGTATATATATATATATATGTATATATATGTATGTGTGTGTATATATATATATGTGTGTGTGTGTGTGTGTGTGTGTGTCTATATATATACACACACACACACACACACACACACATATAATATATATATGTATATATATATATATATATATATATATATATATATATCGCAGTTGTTTTTAGCGATGGGAGTTGTACCCGAACCTGAAAAACTCACCCCGAACCCGCCTCATTTTTACGGGTATGTGTACAAAAAATTTTTAAAAAAAATGAGTATGGGGAAACGGGTACAGATATGGGGCGAGTAGGGTTGTCAAAAGTTGACCCAACCCAATTACCGATCTGAATCGAATACAAAATTAAGTGGGTTTGGATAAAGATTTTCAAACCGCTTAATTAAATGGGTTGACACATTTTACGCGTTTAATTAATTGGGTTAGGTTCAAATTGATAATTTTGACACGAAAAATTACTCATTTAACCTATTTAATCAAATGGGTTAAATAGATTGATTCGTTTACCCAATTTTATCACATATTTTTTGGGAGAAATTGTGACAACGTAAAGTTTAATCAAATTGATCTTTGTTTTGGGACTATAGTTCCTGCGGATCATGAGCGATGGTTACATTATGATGATATATTGAACTCAAAATATTGATTTATAGTGCTCTATAATCATATTTTAGTGAAAATATTAAGGAGATAAATGGGTAACCGGATAATTTGAACTAAATTCGTTTATATTAAATGGGTTAATGGGTAAATTTCAAGATAACGCATTTAAAAAATAAACAGGTACAGGTCAAGATTTTCAACCTATTTAATAAACATGTTAGATTCAGGTTGAAGATTTCTCAATCAGTTTAAGTTCGACACGAAGACGAACTCAACCCGACCTGACCTGTTTGATAGCTCTAGGGGCCGACTAGGGTACAGCATCACCCGTCCCATACCCGATTTTTTTAAAGGAAAATTTAAGTTGAGCTTTGGACTTTGGACATAATGCTCGCTCTCGCAAACCCAGCCCCAAACCCAGCAGTTCTGTTCATGCCCCGCAGCCCCGGTCTAAGAATGAGACGCCAGAAAACTCTAGGGTACATTTAATTGGTTCCTTTCTCACCTCCCTCTCTCCCTCTCCTTATCATCCAAAATTCCAGATATCCCATCTCAGCATCTCATGCTCTCAGTCTCAGCGAATATCCAAAGGCTCGAAGAGTGAAGAGTGAGCGAGCTAGTGCGTTTTGGGTGTGCATTTTGGGCGTTGGACGTTCATACTCCTCTCACGCTTGCGGCTCGTGCAAGTATGATGTCTCATTCTATTCTCACTTCTCGTTTAATCAGTGCATGTTGAGTTTGTCCTCACTCCTTGAATTGCGAAATTTTTTAAATGGTTTGTATTTGGATTATGATGCGACTTTATGTTGTTGAGTTCTTGTTTGCAAAATTTTGAGTCTGTCTTTTGACTTTTATGCACATAATCTTATGGACCCGATGAATTAATTGTGTAAATTTCTTTAGATAAAACAAAATAACATACCTGATGGGCATTGTATTTTAACACCAACATATACCCGAAGAAAATATGAAATACCCGAAATATTCTATGGGTATGGGTATGGGTATGGGGATAGATGTTGAAAACCATATGGGTATGGCTATAGGTATGGGGATGATTTTTTAAAAATGGATATGGGTGCTGGTATAGCGCTACCTGTCCCGTACCCACCTCACGCCTACTCCTAGTTGTTTTCAAGGCTCGATTAGTATAAAATTTAACAATGAGGGCACGAACATTGGACATATTTCTCTCTATACAATCTCCAGGATAATATTTTTGCTGATTAACAAATCTCCAGAAAGTATTGTCATTCAAACTGTAAATCATAACATAACTCAATGAATTTCATTCCAACAATTTTATAATCATCAGCCTCTGAAACGTATCCAAACCCAATATTCTCAAGGCCACGGTTCCAGCCTAATGGAATTGTTCGGTTTTTCCGGTGGATGGTTTGAGCAACAACAGCCCAAAATTATTTCTGAAACCATTACAACAAAAAGGAGAGCTTCAGAGTGAGCTGCATGTTTTAGCTGTCTCGGGGTGCTGCGTCATCTTTCTCAATGGAAAACAAAGTCTCTCATCGGATTTGGTTCCAAAAAATATTTATTCAATACTCAGTTGTTCCTAATGCCAGTTCCAGAGCCATTTGGCGCTTCCATGAGGCGCAAGGTATGAAGTGTTTGGCTCCTAATGCGTTTTGTAACACATGGGTCGAAGCAAATGTCAAGGGGAATCACAATGGGACCATTTGGGTAACGAAGTTTCTTACTAGCTACCATATGGTACCTTTAGAAGTGACGTAATGCATATTGTTTTAATCGCTTGGAAGACATCCCAACGGATAAAGGGGGTTTCCTTCTTGGGCAATTTGGCGTAGAGCTGTAAAACGGGTCGGATCGGATCCACCCATTTAATAAACGGGTCAATTTCGTGTCGGCCTTGAAAGTAGCTTATATTTGCTCAAAACTGAAAAATAATAAGTTTTCACACTAAATGGTCAAATCGTGTCAACTTCGGGTCGAAATCGGTCCGGTCCGGGTCGGATTCGTGTTTCTCTCAGTAAATTCAAGTCGGGTTCGGGTCGGGTTATTGTGTCGGATCAGACTTTTACAGCCCTAATTTGGCGACATACTTCATGCACTGAAACCCGATCATCCTTTTGCAACTGAAGTGACAGCAGATAAAAGAGAAAACCTCATAAGGTGGGAAGCTCCACCGGAAGGATGGGCCTTATTAAATATGGATGGAACCTCCAAAGGCAATCCAGGTGTGGCCTCAAGCGGCGGCGTTTTGAGAGGGGATAGAGGTGAATGGATAAAGGGATTCACAGAGCACTTTGGGACATAATCTACATCAGTCAAGGCGGAGCTCAGAGCGGCGATTTGCGGCTTGAAGATGGCTAGGAAACTAGGTCTGAAAAAGGTCTGGCTTCGGGTAGATTCGATGATCATTGTCGGAATGCTGAGGGGAATTGGGAACTGGAACCCAGTGCACAAGCTGCTCATTACAAAATGCAAATTAACAACTGATTGGAGAAGATGATTGGGATGTCAAGATTACCCACTGTTAGAGGAAGGCTAATAAGATTGCAGACAGGCTGACAAACTTAGGACTGAATAGTGACATGGGCGTAGTTTATTTTAATTCCCCACCTACTAAGGTGTTAGATGTGCTTTATGCAAATGCGGGAGGGGCCGCTTGGCTTAGGAACATGAGATAATAATATTATTGTTTGATACTTTGCCCCTCTTCTGCACCCCAAAAAAAAAAAAAAAGTAGTGTTACTAGAATTTTTCCAAAAAACAGTATCACAGAGTGTTTCCCGTGGCCCCTTCAGGCTTGTCCATCCTTTCCCTTGGCTTCCCTTCTATCATTTACCAAGAAGAAAATTACCCAAAGCCAAACGCATGTATGTGGAACAGAGGAAAATATATAACTCCATTGCTATTAAAAAAAAAAAGACAAAAAAGACATAGGTGCAAAGCCTAAAGCATTCATTAACAATTTGATAACAAAGCCAATCTGCAAAAAAGACATACGTTGATCGCTCGTCTTCCTACGTTCAGATATGAGTTAGCTCTACCCTGTAAACATTGTTTGTTAAAAAATGATAAGCAGTGGATCCATAAACTTTCTATCCAAATGGGCTCCAAGCCCTTGCTGCATTCCTTAATTTACACACACTTCCATAACTTCCTTAGTTCTATCCAAGTATTGCTTCCCTGCTTCAAATGAAGCATGCTTGTACCTCCATCAAGACCAACAAGGCTTCCACTGCAAACATAAGTGTCGACAGGTAAGCGAACCCCGGGGATTTCAGCATTCCTCGCCGTCTTGTCTGTGACATTGTACCAAATCAGTTTGCCCCTCTGGTTCATCAACACTTCACTTCTCGATCCTCTGCGATAAGCAAGGGGAAAAATTCTACGTATTGGATTAGGCATCCAAGTTTGATCGTCATAATGGCTTAATAGCTTCGTCCAGGACTCAACCACCCCATATTCCTTCATGATCCACACATCAAATGTAAGATCCATGCATCCGTTACGAAAGTATTGGATTGATAAGCACAAGAGCCCATGCAAAACCCCCAAATCGATCTTCGAATTATTTGTAGTTTGACAGTCAGGCACCGGCACATCATTCCCCCATCGTTCGGTTCGAAGATTGAAGCAACGGATCCGATACTTGGAATCAGATCCACGACGGCACATCCAATGGAACAGGTGATCGTCGATAAGGGCACCGATGGAAGATACTTGTGTGGCTATATAATTTTGAGGACAAGCTTCTTTCTCAACCAATCTCCAGGAATTGGCCTTCAAACTGTAAACCATAACAGCCCTTCTACATTCGTGTATGATTTGGACAATTTTGTAATCGTTAGCCTCAGAATCATATCCAAACCCGAGATTCTCGACGAAGAGCGAGGCACGATTCCAGGCGGGTGGAATTGATCGGTAGATTCCGGTGGATGGATTAAGCAACACAAGCGGCGTAGAATCATCGGCATTGCCAGAAAAACGGATTCGAAGGCAGAGCAAACCGTTGCATGATCCAACAACATTTACTGTTTTGGAGTGGACGGAGAAGAGAGAAGGTTCTTTGAGGAGGATAAGGAGGCGATTGGAGTCGGAGGAGAGAGATTGAGAGTGGCGGAGGTGGAGGTTGATGAATTCCGAGCTTGAAATTAGGGTTTTGAAGAATTTGCACACGCACTTGAATCCAAGTAGGGATCTTGCTGAAACTCTCGGAAGGATTTCTGATGCTATTATATCGATTGGAAGAAGGCTTGACGCCATTGAGTTTGAATCATCAAGAGACAGAGTCACCGCCATTGAAGGCTTCCTTGAGTTTTCTCTCTCTACCAGCAGTAGTTGACAGGCAGGCTAGGGTTTAAGAAGGGTTTGATTTCCCAGTTTGGGAGGGAGGGGGCCTAGGAAAATATTACCTTACAAACGTATGTACCTTATTACGTACATATGCTGCGCATACAATGCACAACCTCAAACCTATAGCAATTAAAAACGACTTAATTTTACTTGTTGTCATCAAAGATTCACTGCAATTAGGGAAAGATTTCCTACAGTTGGAAAAATATTCACTGCATTGCATAAAAAATTCATTCGATCAAATTAAGATGTAAAGCTGTGGAGTAAATGCTGGTGTTGTCTATATTTCACCGTTGCCATTGTTGCACCACAATCGCAATGTAGCTTACATATGCTTATATAGCTGAATGGTGTACATATGCTTATATAGCTGTGTTGATATGCCGATATTTTTTTCCAGTGTTTTAGAATGAGTATTACTTTGTTGTGTGCTTCAATTTTTTAGCAAAGAAGGTGGAGATTATCCATTCTGTTAGTCATAATAATGCGGACAATTGTGCTCTTCTTGTTTGTGTCAGCCTCCTGGTAATTTTCTATATTACCTTTTCGTCCTTTTGATATTCTAATCCTCTAATATTTGAAGTTACCTATTATAAATGTATACTAACTTTTTTCCTAAGTTCGGTGCTTCTCAAAGTATTTTCCTGATAAAATCCCCAAATCAACCAGGGGTAAAGTTATTTCTATGGAGAGTTTGCAATTGGAGCAACTGAAACTGCCGTGGATGGAAGTTTCAAGAAAAGCTTATCCCGACTCAGGGGTGCATGCAATGCAACACTTCTAGATGTACATGGGAGATGATGAGCAATGGAACACCGGGTTTAAGAAGTTCAATGTCAATTCACTTTTTTCCCTTGTTATAATTAAGTGAATTATATCATCAAAAGTTTTGATAAGTTTTTTGCTCTTAACAGACACCCTTGTTGAAGAAACCCATCCATCCTGTCTACTTACCAAGGGCCATGTCCAGATAGGTTGAGAGTATAATTACATGTAGTAAAGGTCCATATGTCTAGTTGCATGGATCAGCTATGTATCAAACAAAAAGAAATATGGCTTGAGCCTTGAAATCCTCAGGGTCCTCCTTGGAGAACTCCTTATAGCTCTACAATGCCCTATCTTTCAGCAATCCTCAGAGCTTTCTCTAGTATAGCAATCACAACACTCTCAAACAAAGCCTCAAAAGAGTGGAGATTAACGGCCAATCTGTCTTTAAAAAAGGACTTAAATTTGCTTCTCGGCCCAAAATATTCACTGCAATTGGGAAAAGGTTCTTTGCGGTTCGGAAAAGATTCACTGAATTGCATAAAATATCTCAATTTTGCTTCTTGGCACAAAAGGTTCACTACAATTGAGAAAAGGTTCCCTACAGTTGGGAAAAGATTCACTGCATTGCATAAAAGATTCATTCGACCAAAATTAAGATGTACAGTTACAAACAATACTCTGTCACTGAATAGGAATCAATAGTAGCATGCACATCTATAACCACCAAAGCAGCTCTAGCATCGACAAATTCAATTAGCTTTAATATCCACAAAATATTAAATTGTGTAAAAAGAAATGATGGTGTCCTCATGCTATCAATTTTGACATTCATAGTGTCACCAAATATTTTCAAGTGCACCATTTCTGACAGACGCCGTGGTACATGCCACCTGTATCAACAAATATTTTGTCCTTTAATTATAAAATTTTTTTAACTATATTTGTTAAAATATAAAGTGATCTTGTAATTTATTACTTCAGTAGTTGCAGCTCCAACATTAGTGTTGGACATGCTGGGATCCTCCGGAGGCCGTAGCTCACTTGTTACCTTCAAAAACCACATAAGTTACTCCTTTAATTATAAAGTGAAAATGAAACTTTTCCATTATTTCTTTAATTAAATTTTGAGAATTTAAGTACAGTGATACCTCAGTAATTATTACGTTCATTTACTTATAGTTGTTCTATGAATAATAGAATTTAAAACTGTTAACTATTCTTATTTTTTGGTGTATCTTTTCAAAGATGCAGTGAAACCTTTATAGACTGAAGTGAAACCTTTGTACACTGCAGTGAACCTTTTGATTAAATCAGTGTACCTTTTTTGTCAGCTTATGTGCAACGATTTTTGCTATTACGATCATGCCTTTAGGGAATTTTATCGAACACCTTATGTGCAAAGAATGCTGACTTTAAAAGTTACACTAAGTAGACATACTTTGCATTAAAGATTGATATATAATTATTTGTTTGGGGAATTTTATCAAACATACCTCCAGCATGAACTCCTAACAGCTGTAACTCTTCAATAAGCAAATTTTCTGCCTTAGCTATAATTTGTTCCTTAAAATCCATTAATATAAGTGTGTATTCTTGCTAATTTTCAAAGAGAGTTTTCTGCCTCAGCTATAATTATTTGTTTGAGGATGAATCATGTATTTGCTGCTTTGTATTGCTGAATCATGATGAACATTTGTATGGTGGGCCGCCCAAATTCGAAAAGAGAAGGTCCAATTATAGCATGGGCAAGGGTAGTGGAACTATATTTGCTGGGCCCAATTAAGTCAACCTTCAACCTTGTCAAATTCGAATTAGGTTTGTTGGGCTCAAAAATTTCAGGTTTGTTGGGTAAGGTAGTGGAAAGCCTCTTTATATTGGTGTGTATATTAACATAGTACATGGGTATGTACCATAGACTCATTGGGGTGGCTACTGATCCTCTTTTTTTCCTTTTTTTTCCCTTTTTTTGGTGGCAACAAATTGAAACAACCTAGCCCTAAGTTTGGACGGGATTCTTGTGGGGCTCGGGGGCTAATCTCTTTAGAGTATTCCCAGTGGTGAGTCATTTTTTGGATCACTAGTGGGGACCTATCTCTACCACATCAGTTTGTGATCCAGTTTTTTGGCTCATAATTTTCCCTCTCTCCAATGAAAGACTTATCAATTTGGCTCACCAAATAAAATAATACCTATTGACTCACTTTATAATACACAACTTTATTTTTAGAATTTAAAAAACAGAAAACTAATAAAAAATATTTGAAAAATAAAAAAGAAAGCCACAAAAGCCCCATGAGCCTACTTTCCATTCACGAGCTTCCCCGCGAGGCACACGCTACAAGGCAGTTGTTGGAGAACGTTTCCCTCCCTCGCCTCTTTCTCTCTCCTCTGAATTTCCTCACGAGTCGTCCACTGGACGTGCTCTTATAGAGTCCAAACTATATCGACTTAATAATGTACTGGGGGTATGATTTATGCCTTATTTATGGACATTGATGGAAGGATCAGTTTGGACGTATGGATATTTGAATCCAGTTTGATTAAATAATTTTGTCTCTGAACTTTCGATCCAAATTCAATCCAATGGACTGAATGTTCACTCCGAATATGGCCGAAGTCCAATCAGATTAAATCCAACTTAATTTGATATCATGCGAACCAATTTTCTTTCATCCATAATAATTTTGTATTATTTTTTTGATATGACCTCATTTTGTCCACCTATTTATGTAATACTAATCATATCAACTAAATATTTGAACATTTAATACTTAATTAAGAGTAAAATAAGGTATATAATCTATCTCCAACAAAGCAATAAAATCTTACAACAATCACAAGTCTTAACACAGTACCATATCAGAATGTGAGGGGGGGGGGAGGGAGTTGAATGTTGTTGACTAGGCTAACGCGAGGGGGTGTGGCTAGGATTGCTTGACTTTTCACCACATTAAAATTTAAAAAAATTAGAAATTACTCAAAGAAAAGTGGTTCATGAATAAAGATGAAAATACTTAATTTTAGATAGACACAATTGATTCTTTTCCATTATTGTCAAACAAGAATTGAATTCGATGCAATCAAAAAATTAGAAATTACTCAAAGAAAAGTTTGCCACTCTAATGAACATAATGCATTTGTATTTCGTATTACCATTTTAAATTTCAAATGTAAAATAAAAATATAAAGAATTAAAAAAATTCTATTATACTTTATATGTATCGGTATACTTTTAGTATATTTTTTTAGTAAGAATGGAGCTTTTGTTTGTGTTAGTTCAAGTCACTCATGTAATAAATGGTCAATTTCATGTCAGTTCAAAAATAATTTAGATTAAGTCAAGATGGAAATTTTTTTTTTTTAAAAGTTAAACGATCCAATCTTGTTGACTTCGGATTGAAATCTGTTTGATTCATATCCGGTTCGTATTTCTCATTGTAATTTCAAGTTAGATGCAACTCGTGTATCATATTAACTCAGACTTTCCTAGTTGAGCGTGAGTGTTTTATCATGGGTTCGCCATTGTCTTTTATGTATTTCCGGTTCATTTGAATTTAAAAAGAATTGTTTTCATTCTCTTACAGTGAAATTTTGACAAATATTTTTTACAGACGATGTTTTCAAATATTATTTAAATAATGTTTTAGCCCTAAATTTGCAAAATTATCTTTCATATTTGCTATCTATTATTTTGATTTGATATGGGAAATAGGGAATGTCATTTTGATAAATTTGGAGGCAAAAACAATGGCACAAAGGAAAATGAGTGCAAAATTGTAAATAATAATACTAGGGCATGTTCGGCAACAACATTTTGGGTAGCATTTGACGCTTTGACTAAATCAATATACTCATCAGATAATTTTTAATATTCAGTAACATAATATTTTGACTAGCATTTGAAGCAGCGTTTATCGTTTTAAGTAGCGTTTTTGAAAAACTAATAGTATTAATATTTTGCATTCAAAAGTAGCGTTTCATATTTTTTTTAACAAAAAAATATCATTTGGAAATTTTTTCTTTGAAAATTATCTATATCCTTTTATGTTAATTTATATTAATCAGCTAACTAAACAACTAGATTTACCGAACACATTATTTCAATTGCTTATCTAAACAGTCATCCGCTAACAGTTAAATTAAAAATGCTATCCGCTACCTGAATAACTATCCGCTACCTGAATTGCTATTTGTTACTTGAACCGCTAATTTTACCAAACAAGATCAAAATCAGACTACAAAAATATCTTACCAACATATCAAGATGGGTGAATGAAAATACTTCATTTTATAAATGCCAGACTGGATTTACTACTTTAGACAGTCGATGCGGGTGCTCAAGACACTGAAGATAGCGACCTTGATGGCCAGCCTTGTCCATGAAAAGTTGGGGCTTGTAAATTACATGTTTCACACCATCACCATGGACACATGCAAGAATAAGATAATCTGTTGAATTAATGAACGATGGCTACACTATTTCACACATACGGGTAAAGATATACAACACACTGTGAATATACCCATACACATGTATGGCTTCACCAATAATCATTACATAAACCTTGGATTTGCGACAAGTGCATTTCTTCAACTGTATATCTACTACTTGTATGCTATTGGACCAGACCTTGACACGGCAAATCTCGGAAGAGGACTAGGCCCTGTGCTTCCTGAAGTTGACCCTTCATTCAACTTCACCTTCCGACTAGAACTGTAATCTAAAGGCCCCGAACCCCTAACATGTCGATGCCTCCTATCATTGCTTGCACCACTTCCATTTTCAGCATCATACATATGATCCCGGGCATGGCTTGAAGCTGCTTTGACGTAGCCCGATTGATCAGAGTACGATTGGGCCGGGTCAGTTCTTAGAGGTCTAAATGCAGGAGAAGCATGCATCAGAGAAGCTGAAGGTGAGCCTCGAGGTGATACACTACGTAAAGCCAGTGGAACAGAGGGAGAGTTCCCGTAGTATTGACTGTATACGGAGCGAATGATGGCATAGGGAACATGCGCTTCCAGCGTGCTTCTTGGAAGGTGACAGGAAATTTCGCATAGCTGATCAAGGAAGATGATCTTAGGTGCTAGATCACACCTGCAAATGAAATGGAATAATAAACACCAATCAGCATATTGGTAATTTGGTATTAGCCCTCAATGACTTGTGCTGAGAGAGGCATGTTACAGGCAGATGGGTATTTCTGAATTTTTTGGTTTAGAAAAATCTCAACTACTAGTTGAATGCTTTCTTCTTATTACCCGCATGTACTTTAGTGCTATGAACCCCCATGTTCTATTTCAGGCCTCTTTCCAGTCTCCCCCCCCCCCCAAAAAAAAAGATGTTCACTTCTTAAAAACTCGTCTCCAAAAGTTTTTTGGAGTATCCCAGAAATGGGGTGTTTGCAAGTCAGACGCAAGGTTGCATACACCTAAATCTCCGTAGACTATGCTTGGTTCATAAGTATTACACAATACAGAAGGAGTATGATTCTGGCTACACGAAACAGCATGCATTAATCTGAATTGACAATGTGCAATGTGGACCTCCAGCGCAACTTAATCTAGGTCCTTCGTATACCTGAGGGTGAAGGACCTACACCAAAGAGTGCAAATAAATTGAAACTAGAAAGATTTCATGGAAGAAAGTAAGGTTGAGGGGTTGAGTATTTGAGAGAAACATACTTCATAATGAAATATTGCAATTGTACCTGTTATTTTCATTCCAGCAATCCAGGATGATCCCAGCTGAAAACTTGACAAAAAGCTGTAAAGTAGACTTTGCACTTGCTTCTGCCGTCAGAGAGCTCTGCAATTGACTCTGCAAATTCTCATCAACATGGCCATTCAGAGACTCAGCCTGCTGATTTTCCTTTTCGATTCTTACATACTCATTGCCGACAATCACTGCATTTATGCATCTTTAAAACAAAATGAAAGTCAGGTTCAGAAAAGGGATCAATGGAAAATCTACCTTCTCGAGTAACACAGGACTACAATGGCTACGTCAGGAAAACAAACAGAATAATTTGTCCTGAGATACAAGGTCAGACTGGAAGATTTCTGTCACTCCGAACTAAAGTTAAAAACCTCAGTCCATTACACAGAATGGAATGGATAAAACAATGAAAGGATGGTAAATCATAAAACAAGTAATGTATGTCGGGATTCTCCCCCCCCCCGGGGCCCCACGTAGGCGTTGGGGGGTTGGAGACGGGAGGTATCAATTTGCAGAATGGGTAACAGAAGCATAATTTTAGGACATACCTTGTCAAGCAGTGAATATTATTGTTGAAACCCCCAGTGTCAACATTAAACATCGTTGTATTCCATATATTTGATGACATGAAACAGGAAAATAAATAAGGCAGCAAGTTCCAAGAAGCATCATTTGCCACCCCTATGTCTTCCATAATTGATCTGACAGATTCTGTATCATGATCATTCATGACACCAACGCTATTTGCCACCTCTTTCATCCTCCTGATATCCTTCTTTTCAGGTACTTCATGAGGTAAATGCTTTACAATTCCTTCTAGCAAAGAATATATCAGACCTGCCTCTTCTTTAAGCACATCACCTGCAGCTTCTGCAACAAGCTGATCAAAAGCGAGGGCTTGCCCGGCTTGAATACAAAACTCGACCGTTGTCTCTAAATCTACTATCAGCTTTATATTAGCATCACTTTCCATGTGATCTCCCGAGTGCAAGCTCCCTGCAATAGCCTCCAACGTATCACGATTTGACCGCAATGAAGTGCCAATGCAATTTAAAAGTGCAGCAATGTGTTCTTTCATTAGTCTTCTCAACCTGTCAACCCCATAGCCACCAAAAAGGCGAACAAAAGCTTGCAGTTCCTTCATGTCACTTACAGAATCAGCAAAGTATCCACCTATAGGTCTTGTGCTTCTAAAACATTTGTGTATAGGTACAAATAGGACGCCAGCTCCTAATACATCCTTCACGATGTTCTCAATATACCAGTTGCACACGGTCTCAGTGGCTAGTCCTGTATTTAGATTGCTAGGTTTTTCAAACAAATGAAGGGAAGAGATGGGTCCGGAAAATGTTTCAGCAAGTAGAACTTCCCGGATACCCTGTGTGAGATCCATGCTGACGTGCTGCTCTGCAAGATGGATGATACTCATTTGCCTACGAATTATAGATTCCAGGACAAAGGGGCGCTGAAGGTCATTCTCAGTTTTAAGCACTGAGAGAAGTCGCCTTCTGAAGTTTCCAAGAATGCACTCTCTCATGTACTGCATTGCCATGAGAACAAAGTAAAATTAAAGAATGAAGCAACGGTTAAGGGGGGTGAAACAAGAAAGCTGATAATCACTACACAAATGCAATCCTTTGTGCTTGCTTCATTCTACTCCTTCTGACTATTGAGTATTGACTTAAGTACTCACTAACATGACCCAAACCCGCCTGAAAATTTTGGGCATTGAACAAGATTTTCTCGACCCAAACCCGAAATAAATCGAACCCAAAAAATTTGCAAATAGTTTGACCCAAACCCGAACCGCCCGCTCGACCCGAATATTATGTCTTTATTTTATTCTTTTTAAATTTTTTATTGCATCTTTTCACAAATTAAACAATAGCATCATTTCTTTACCAACTTCATTCTCATAAAAAAAACATCACACACAACTTAAATTGACAAGTTGAAAAAATGGATATGATACGGCATGAAATAACTATTTAGTCTTGAAAAACTTAATTTATAAGACAAATATTAACAATTGTGCAAGCATATTCTCGTATTTTTAGTGAAATGCATGTCTAATCATATGTTAAATAATATCACCATGTAATAATCTAAATTTTTGATGTTATAAATATATGATAATTGTAATGTCTTGTACTTCTCTAATTCCCTTTTATTTGATTTTCATTTTCATTTTAACTGGTCTTGAATTACGATGCTAGCGGTGGGCAATGGGCCGTTCGTGTCCAGTTGACCCATTGATAAAGTGCACCTAATTGGGTATTAGTTAACTTATCAAAATTATTCAATGAGTTATCAACGGGCCAAACTGGTCTAAACCATTGACATGCTATATACGGGATGGCCTATAAATGACTGACCCATTAATGACCTTGTTTTAATGCATGGGCTGACCCACACAACCCAAAGGAAACTTGATTATTTGCCCATCCGTGCATGACATTCATATATCATAACAACATTTTGAATATTGGTATTTTCTTTTAAGAAATTACAAATACTATGTTTTTTTCATTAAATGAGGCAAAATTTAAGTAATAAATACGCCAAATTTTTAATTTTGACAAAGAAAAAATAGCTAAAGAAGGTGTACTACACCCATTGGCTCGCCCAAAACCCACAAAACCGAAATACACCCGCACGTATTTTACCCAAACTCGAAATACACCCGACCTGTATATTACCGAACCAGAATACACCTGACCCATTTTTAACCCACCCGCCCGAATCGACAGGTCGAATAATGTCCAAGTCACAGGTTCAAGGAGATTCTAAAATAAACCTCTCAAAATCGTCAGATGGAAAGAAGACATATCCACAGATTCTAAGCATGAAACAAACACTCCCTTGGTGATGACCAATGAACCCTTTTTTCCAGTCATGTATGAGGCAGGGTATTCCCCCCCCCCCCCCTTATACGGGGAGGGACGGAATCCCCTTTGTATTTCTTGCATTTCTGTCATCACATAAGCAACAAGAAATTAAAGAACAAACACACTGCTTTACCTCTCTCAAAACGAACACATGGTTCAAAACACATATGGGCTCCATATCGTTCAGAACAGAGCATAGGTTTGTCAACCTTTGCATGGCAGCTTCCAACCTGACACAAAAAGAATAAGGATATTGTCAAACACATCATTAGGTTGTGTGCATTAAAAAAATGTCATGTGACATAGTCCTTACATTTTGATAGAACTATTATTTTCAGGGTAGCTCTCATGACCCGGCATTCCAGGTAATGCTCTTGGGGATTTCGTAGATGGAAGAGAGTGTCTTGATGAAGGATTCAGGTAGACAGCTGCTTGCTCAGGAAGAAGCTAGAAGTAACAAGTATTTTGTCATCAGGAACTTCAAGAGAAGACTTGTGAATCAAAACTACAGTATGGCACTAACCTGCATCTCTAGAGAACCAAATCCTCCTTCAGAATCAAGAATATTTATCAAACCTTCCAACCCTCCCATGATAGACTCAATCAGAGACTCTACGTAAAGAACTGCATCTCGTCCAACTTTAGTGACCTGAGTTCATAAGTTAAGCATCATCCATCTTATCGTTACAGGAGCTTAGAAAAAGCTAGACTATCTATTCAAACTTCCGATGGCCGGAAGGATACGAGAAATTAAGGCCCAGAAATAAAGTCACTGTCTAAACAGCTCTAGATGGTATCTGAATGTATATGAATTTGGAACATGTTTACATTTCACCGATGCTTCCTAAGCCTGGAGCATGATTTGACTAAAAGTGAAGCCAAAAAACTCATGTCAACTTTTTCTCCAAAGCTACATCACTACACCTCAAAAACAGCAGGTGTAGACAGATGATAAAACAGAGTTGGTTTCTAATTCTTTTCATGTGATAGATGAGGCTAGTTCTTGGTCAGTAGGATACCTCTTCAGGAACAATGTGGGAAGCAACCTCTGGAAAACTACTTGCAACACCTAACCATGCACAACAGTGCTGAGGGCGTCCTTCAGGGCCAAACATGGTGTTCCTGAAAACCTGTATTGATACCGCATTAAATAGAGCATATAGAGATCACACATTGTCTCATTGAGATTCAACAGATTGTTAGCAAGAACAGTTTTCTGCATGTTTTCTTAAAAAACACCAACATTGCGAACTATAGCACAAAAATAATTTACAGGGAGCTAACCGATGTAAGATGTTGATGATAGAAATAGAGCTTCTTTAGGCTACCATGCTTTGCCAGCTGCAAATCAAGCTCATCGACACATCTGCACAGGATCAATCAGATATGAAGACAATCTCACACATTAGTAGTGCAATTCAATAGCTAAATATTTTTTTTTGGGGGGGGGGGGGGGGACCACATTTGCAAGAGTTTTTTCCTTAGTTGAGATTTGATCATAAACATGGAATTTAAGGCAACAGAACTAGTTTATAACATGAGAAGGTGGTACACAGTACTGCTACAAAAATGCCCTGCGAAACATTTTGCTGAATTACAAATACTTTTGAAGTGTCAGCTCAATAGTTTCAACGGCAAGCCAAAAGCCCATCCCAACTTGACTACAATGAAAGGTATTTCTCTCGAGATAACTACACCAACCTGATTTATATGTTTCCAAATGATTTTTCTCATACCTCCAAAGGCCATATTTGTGTGATTTGGACAGACACAGATTCCCCTTTTAACCCCAAATGGTCACCTCCATAAAGTTGAGAAGCTGACCTACACAGATGCAGGAGAGGAGAAGAATTGATCTCACTACAGCTGTTGCAAGGTGCCTACCCATGAACCTGCTATTGCTTTGGACATTAAAGGAATTTGGGGACTCAACAGTGTTCTCAGGAGTTGTTTAGAGGATAACCAACAAACACAAAACTTCTACAGTTTGATGACCACATTTTCATTACGAGTCGAAAATTTGTGAGATGGGTAGTACAAACCTTTAAATGATCAAATTCTAGTAAGAAACATGGGAAGTAAATGCCCTCTTTTTGCAAGACAGATTTCAGCTACATTCCAACTTAGCTTGCTTACTCAGTTCACCTGTTCAGTTCGCCCAAAAACTCTAAAAAACATTTGCTTGCCTGGGACATAATTTGTTTGCTTTTATATAAGAAAGCTGAATATAACTAACCTGGACCAGTTATATGCAGCATTCCCTTCCACTATTAAGCCTTCCTTGCCAGTAGCAACCGTAGCTTTTTCCAGATGTCTAATATTAATGGTAGACCGAGACGAAGTCACAATCATCAGTAGAGACAACCAATCTTTACGGAAATCCTGCAAGAACCAAAAGAGGTCAAGCAACAAAAAGAAGTTACAGTCAACAGTATATAGTTGATGAAAGCACTTTATATTTCAATGCTCTCAAATTCAATGTGGTTTCGAAGACATTCTTACAGATAGGTCACATGTGATTGAAGAGATATTTTCACCCTGAGGTTTCGGTATCTTTTCCAGATGCTGAACAATCTTCTGTAGAAGTCCCTTTAAGTTCGCATCTAAATCAAGGGCCACCATTCCTGGGGTCCCCAGCAAAAAACGGATTCTGCTTGCGCAGGATGACAGATAGGATAGAGCATAGCATCTGATCGCTGCAAATCATTAGTTCAAACAATTTTAACATGAATGCTTAGGCAACTGCATCTTGAACCAATATAGAGTATCCCTGGGGTTACATTTGCGGTGTTTTGGACAGAAATGAAGCTATTTAGCCAAAACAAAACCCCCCCAAAAAAAAAAACTTTATTTCTTGCAAGAAAAATCAATCCATTCCAGAACCAGAGAATTATTTTTTTTTAAAATCAAGAAATGGTCTGTAACAAAGTCTATTTTCTGTGACCTTAAGAGGGAAACTTCTTCTCTCTTCTTTTTTTTTGGGGGGGGGGGGGGGTTGACCTTAATATCTGCCCCTGAAGAAAAAAAGATCAAGAGGATTGATGTGTTCAAATATTATTATCATTTACTCATTGTCAATAAGACTCCATAATATCTATATACTTGGCAACGGCACATAACTATTAATCTTAAAAAGTATCAAAGTGACTCATTGATGAAATTTAAAGAGAAAACTTTGGAAAGCCTGAGTACTCAGGCCAGCCAATAACATGCTTTTGTGATACCAAATAACAAAGAGCAAGAGACAGGCCAACCTGCAATATACTTGCGCACTAAACAGCAGAGATGGTCCATCCCATCCAATAAGAAACCAATAGTTGGATCATTTGGGTCCTGGAACCAAAGTTTCAGGGCAGTGAGAGAGGCAGAAACCAGAAGATACACATGAAAGTAATTCAAATGAACAAAATCTTATCCGAAACCATAGAAGCCACATTGGAGTGTTAATCTAAGAGAAAGTTCACTTTGCTGGGCTATCTTGCTTAGCTACACTCAGCATAATAACAAACATAGGAATGCAAGAGGGGGGAGATATCTGCTTACTATTTCCACAGGCACTGTATGAGTGCTACCTCTAGATTTGGAAGATGTAATTCCCACATGCTGGAAGTACCATATAACCTCAGATTGAGCTAAAGCCAAAGCTGAAAACACCATCTGAAAAAATCAAAGGCGGCATTGTAAGATGCTCAAGGCAAGATAAATATAAAGAATAAGCAATTTGATTAGGTTCCCCCTCCCCCCTTCATGGGGGGGGGGGGGGGGGTTGGAGAATGGAGACAATTAGATTGATCAAATCAACATTAAATAATTCTAGAAAGGAAGCAGAAGGCTAAAAGTAATTTTTGGTGTGTCTCAACTCTCAAATCTTAATAGGAAAGGAGCAAGATCTTTTTAGAACTAAATTGCAACTATGTTGCATGGACTCTCCATTTCAACGAGTATTTAACAACCAACACCCGTAAAAAAATTTTAAAAAAAAGTAAAGGAAAAAAGAGTAGAAAGCCCAAAATGAATGTGAATACCAAAGCAGAGAGCGAAACGAATAACACATAATATCTATGCAACACCCCCCCCCCCCCCCGCGGGGACAAAAGGAAAAAATCAAGTGCCTTCGTGGTCAGTTTCTTTTCTTATCTCTGACTGGATGCAGTTGGAGGACTAAGAAATAAGAATTCACTTATTAGCACTTCAGCAGCATGTCATTTATGCTGGTATTTTATTTTATTTTTCTGGGGTGGGGGGGGGGTTGTTCAGGCTTGTTAGAACAGTTAGATTTGGGAGGAGAAGACATGGTAATTGATTCTAACCAAAGAGGTGGATTGTTTTCCCATTGGTTAATGATTGGCATGTTGACTGATACTGCCACCCAACTGGTTATGGGTTCAGCTCACTAACCAGCAATAAAGTTTCCTAGGTTTGCAGCTCTCATTCCCAAACAATGAACCCCCCGGGAAAAAGTTTAGGCTGCAACAAAAGTAAGAAAGTAATGGGGACGTACCTGAATATTAGGTGCCAATAAACTGGGCTGATCGGTAAAAAAGAGAACCATTCTGCCAATCTCTTGTTTTAATAATATTCTCCTTTCATGGTGTATAGCATCACAACATACTAATGCTTGTTCATGCACTTCACTAGAAAGGTAAGAGGATACAGTTAGAATATGTTAGCTCCATAATTGCACAGAAATAGAAAACTGTGATGCATAAATCATTTAGCAACACAAGAATGTAACATAGGAATTCATATCAGTAGTGGCACCTTATTTTAACTCAAACATATGAAAAAAGATGCACTGAAGGATAGAATGATATCTGCAGAACAAATTTGATCACCCTTTATGGCATCAAACTCATCACCTGCGACCATGTAAAGCTACTTTATGAAGATCAACATGACCGACATCATGCCAGGCATATAACAGTCCCTTCTCAGACGGAACATCACATACATATTGCTTATGACAAACTTACCTATAAACTAGGCTTTCATCTACACACTCACAGAAACACAAAAGGTATAACATCAATAGAGCTCATGATATCATCAGAGAAAATGGAATATGAAAAGATGAAAAGAAAATGTGTTGTCTACTTGCATAAATAACATGCAATTGTTTAGAAGGGCCAGCAAGATGATGCCTATCAATTGGTTGATGCTTGCTTCCTCTAAAATGTTGGACAAAAAGAATCTGGTCTGTTAAAATTTGATGTTTTACCAAATAAAAACCCCTGTAGGGTGGCTCAAGGGAGCCAAAATTGTCAATTATACATAGCAGTTACTACATAGATTGTTAAAGTTAACATTGAACAAGCCTTAGTTGACCAAGCAGTTACCTTGACAAATTCAGCTCACTGTTGCATGACAGGTTATTACATAATGGTCTTATAGACATATACTCCATCGTTTAAGAAGAAACTCACATCACTACATTTTCACAGTCAGGAAATTTCTCAATCTGTACTTTGGCATTTATAAATGCTTCTAAAGAACCTGTGTCCACACAAACATGAACGTACAAAAACAAGCAATGCAAAACTCCGGATGTGCACACAAATGTGCCAATGCAAGATGAGAGGGGGGGAAATAACAGCTAGTTTATTTTTCAATCTTCACACATGAGAAAAATGATCCAAATCTTATACGGATATCTGTGCTTATACCTGATCATTTTTTCAACCTGCTTTGCCACACTATACTCCAGATCTGCTTCTTTTTGCTTTGTGCGGCCAGCTTTTGCAATCTTCTTGGATTCTAATATTCTAGGCAGGACATAGCGTTGATAATCTTCATGCAATAGTATATGCTGTAAATTGACAATCAAATCATGATTAACCATCCAAATAAACCAGAAGCCTTCGCCGCTACCAAATGAAGATCTCACCTCATCCCTGAACAATGTAAGAACTAGGTTTTCCTTCAATGCAACCTACAAACCATCATAGAGAGTGCTTGTGAAGAACAAATATAGACAACATATAGATATCAGATAGACTTGCATCAAAGAAACTGAATCAGCATGAGGCAAACCAAACCAAACCAAAACAAACCATGGTCCAGGAGTCCCAACGATACAGGATGTAAAACAATTGGGTATAGACAGCCTGCCCTAGCAATTGTATTGCAGAGAGACTGCTTTAGTTCGAGTGTCGAACTCTAATTTTCAAAGGCATCCACTTCCCATTACTTCAGAACAAAAGAAGTAGATGATAATGTAGTGAGGCATTTCGTTTTGACCCTCCATAAATGTATAGTCCTGCTGAAAAAAAAAAATTCTAACATAAAA
Source organism: Carnegiea gigantea (assembly GCA_029747015.1). Taxonomy (NCBI): domain Eukaryota; kingdom Viridiplantae; phylum Streptophyta; class Magnoliopsida; order Caryophyllales; family Cactaceae; genus Carnegiea; species Carnegiea gigantea. Next base: position 215,526 of record JAKOGI010000326.1, read on the forward strand.
CTTTAGAACGGTGGTGTGCGCATGTAATCAGATGGTTACAAGATACTGTGAAAAGAGCAAGACAGCAGGATTGTGCGAACTTTTTTTTTCTCACTTCTTTTCTTTTGGGGGCGTGTATAAGAGTTAAAATCCTAACATCATGATCAAAAGTTGAATGCAAAGCTAGCTGATTCCAGAAGGACAATATACATCAAATATGAAACTATCCACAGAATCTACAACATCAAGAGAAGAATTGCAAAAATTTCCCTTTATCCCCCAAATGGAGACTCTTGAAGAATGTTTAAGGTAAATACTTCATGATGACACTTTGTTAGTAGAAAGTACCAGAGCAATATCAATGCTGGTTACACGTAGCAGCTCATCCGGACAAACAAGATACCCAAGAAGCACCCATTCCCGATAGGAAGTAACATTTGCTAGATCTTGAGCTCTCTGCAAAAAATAGATGAAGAAGTGAAATACCATCCTATTCCTGTCTCCATGTTACAAGGAAGCCATTGCAAGAAGAAAGCATAAGCGTAGTCCTAGTTTCCATCAAATTTGAAGGTCTGGAGACACAACTTACCATCGGATGAGCCGAATTTGTGAGTATGTCTGGATATCGAGGATGAAAGGGACTCAAGAAGCCCTCATTTCTAAGCTTCCTTGTATCTGCCGATAAAAATATAACGGGCCCAACAGCCTCTAAAACCTGAAAAAGAAAATTGCAGATGTTACCATATTATACACATGGGACAATAAATAATAGGCTGCTGGTGGTCCAGAAACTGGATCAGCTGTGGTACACGTCAGACGTTTATATTTTTACAGAATACTCATGCCATTCCAAAAATTGACACACTCATTCAAATTGACACAAAGAGCCATACCCAGTTGTACTCTAAACTAGATTTGCAACATGTCGACTGCCTACTATTTCATAACAAGCGAAGTGTTTAGCAGACATTTTACTTTCAGCCGCCTGCAAGGCCGGCAGGACAATAACGACGAAGACAACAGTCCGACTACGGAACTTGCTTCAAATCTAGGAAGGTGTAGATGTGTGTAGCTTTACAGGCTACCGCTGACAAGCAGGCACAACATATACACAACATAAAGGTAGAAGTGCTTTGGTCTAATGTTTTCCACAAAGGACAAAAATATAAGACAATGGGCAACAATTATGAAAATAACAATAATAGACGACAACCCTATATTCATCTGGCACTGCTATCATATCACAATAACTTTTACCCAGCTTTTTCCTCTCTTTGCGTAAAACAAGGTAGAGACCTTTCAACATTCATCTATCAGTGCTGAAACTGCTGTCTAAAATTTTCTATCAACGTGATTAGTCTCCTTTCACATAGTATCAATGTTACTCTAACTCGTCATTTTATCCTACCACGTGTCGGAACCAAAGTTATAAATATCGTACCGGTCATCGTACCATTTTTTTACTAAAACTAGATATACCGGATTTATGTACTGTTGTACCAGGCTCATATTACTTTGAATTTCAAAAATATTTTAAAAATAAAAGCAAAAAAAAATTGAAATTTTAGTGTAACAGGCAATATTTCACCGAAAATACCGATACTCGGTATTTAACAGTACAGAGCGGTATTGACCAGTACAATATAGGACAATAGCTTGTACTGTTTCTTGGACGGTACGGTACACTTCAGCCGATACCAGGCAGTACGGTACGGTATTTATAACACTGGTCGGAAGCTCGATAATTGGATAAGGGCACGACACACTTCAAATTACAATGAAACTCTGCAATTTTTCTTGAAAATAGCTAAGTCTAACACTTGGGCATGAATCTGTACCAGAAACCCATACTCAAGTCCAAGTAACATAGAATAGTACTATGTTTGATTAAGATTGTTTTGTAACCTCTCCAATGCGTGGACTAACAAAATTCAAATCCTCTTGAAGCCCCTTCATTGGTGGATCATAGGAGTCTATGAATTGAACCAACCTGCAAGTCACAAAAATCAAAGAATCAGTTGCGTTGAAATGTTTTCTTGTATTAGATGGAGATTGAGAGTAAGTTGTAGTCCAAGCTGCAGAATATATTCATACCACAATTCAAAATATGATATTCCACAACACCCATACCAATTAAGGTAAATTGGATGCCAAGATGATGTAAACCATGCTATATGTTTGATGGCTTGGACAGAAAGGAAGAGGAAGGCTTTCATGAGGGTGGAGAGGGCTACTCATGTCGTTAGGAGCAACTGGACCAAAATTTTTGCAGCTCTAGGAGTATAAGCGCTTCCCATCTTCCCAGGGTGTGTACATTTTTATCCATCTTGTGAACGATGAGAAGAACTCTTCTACTGTGGATCCCATCATCCCACTAAGGGAGGCATCCAACCTTTTCTTAACATGTGAAAATGCCATTTTCAAGCTATGCATGTTGTATTCTTAGTCCTTATACATGTTCTCCATTTCCAAGCTTGCTTTCTGGTTCGGGCAGCTACCAAAGGAAAGGTTTCCACACAAGATATGCTTAGAGGAGAAAGCCAGTAGATGTCCTATGTGTCTCCAGGAGGAAGAATCTGTAGACCACTTTTTGTCCATTGTAGGTGGATCTCCGGGCTTTAGCACTTAACATTCCCCTTACTGGGGGTCAGGTAGGTGCAACCTCATACTATTAAAGATGCGTCGGTCGCCCGTAGAAGAAGGTTGAAGAAAACTTGGGTTCTAGGACATTGGAAGATGACTTCGTAGGCTACATGGTGGAGTAAAAGGAATCATCGGATTTTTGAGGGGAAGGCTAGGTTCCATTAAGATATCGGGCTTTATTTTTTGAGAACTTTGTAGATTGGGAGTCAAATACTCAATCATGGTACAAAATTGACTTATTTGCATGCTTTTTGATAGGATTATCCTAGAAAGCATGAGGTCATGGTGTCATTTTGTGAGTGCCCCTTTCGTACATGGGTGATGTCCCCTTGGTGCCTTATTAATACAAATTGTTAATTACTCATAAAAAAAATCAGAAAATAGATAGTAGACATTGGACAACATACAAAACCACATCGAACTCAAGTCCAAGCCTACCAGTGATAGCAAGATGGAAAGGATTTCAAGGCCAGATCCCATGACCTGACAAATCAAGTGATTGCAACAAAGCTACCTGTGGTAAAAATCACAATCACGGTCATTTCTCAAGATTCCGTGCAAAAGGTTGTACATCTGCAGCATCATTTTTCCTGGTATCTATGATGAAACCAACAATGATTTAGTATGGACAATAACACTTATAAGGATTTGTATAGGTGAAAGGTCAAAGCCAAGGCAAAATATCAATGAAAGAGGAAAAACAAAATGAGACACCAAGACAACATTACTAAAACAGCGAATGGAACTGAATACTTGCCTTCTCAGAAAATAGATTCACCCGAACAAAAGAACAAAATAGATCCATAAATGCGTGCAGTATAAATGAGTTCTGGTGTGGCTGCAAGAAAAGCATCCAACCGATTAGAAGATTCTATATATATAAAGACAGGCATGCCTCATTTCTTTTCAAGCTTCGTCATGAATCTGCGTCTTCTTCAAATAGCAAGAGGCATACACAGTAGAGAATTGGATGAGAAAAAATTTACAAGCATAAGTTACATAGAAATAACAAGTGCCAGATACTTCACTCTAAAGCCGTGTTTGGCGAGTAAAAGTGAAACGGAATGGAATCGAGACTTGATACCTGCGGGTTGGGAATGAAACTTGAATCCTAAACTCAATTGTTTGGTGTGTAAAACAGGAATGGAATAAAACAAAGTTTCAATACTTGATGTTTGGTTGACACTTATGGAATGGAATCAATTTTTTTTTTTTAAGTGTTAGATACATTGTAAATTATCTCTTTTTATTATTTTAAAAAAAACAAAGCTTATGAAGACTTTTATCCTATTTTATTGTAGGTAGTTGTTTATAATTTTTTGAATATTTTTTTAATAATTAACCAAACAAAGTAGTAGCATATCAACACCAAACTCAAATTAAATCTTATTTCCTAGCCATATGTCACATTATTTTGTAATTTTTTTAGTAAGTACAGAAAAAAGGCACCAAAAAGCTGATGTGTTAGAGAATGAAGGGAGAAGAACACTCACGATTTCACTTCACAACTCAAATCTACAAAGGATATCATCTTCGCCAATGTTACAGCACTCATCGTCCACGCCATGTTTACCCCTTCGTCCATCTTCACCACCTTCCCCCCCCCCCCCCCCCCCCAAAGCCTCCAAAGAAAACCCACAACAAAGGGGAAGAACATAGGGGGAATAACACGAAAAATCAAGAAATCAGATAGATCAGGTCAGAAAAGAAGAAGTGTTCTTCCTCATCACCGACGAAGTGGGGTTGCCGGTGGAATAGAGCTCCCTGTGGAGCCCCCCCCCCTTTTTCTATGGTTAGGGTTTGGTGGGTAATGGATTGAGGGTTGAACAACAATTGAAAAACTAGATTGTAAAAAATAAATTTTCGATATATTTTTCTTTTAATTTTGGTTATTAGATGTGATCCCGTGAGGGTTGGGGACTTGAATCCCCTTGATAATGGAGGGTTCAAGTCCCTTGGATTTGGGCGGAACTTGTATCCGAGGTTATCAAGTCCTTTCCCCTTAAAATCCTCATCAAACAATAAGGGGAGGGACCTGAATCCTTAGGTTTCAAGTGCCATTCCTTTCTTGCTCTACCTTTTTTTTAAAAAAAAAAAACAGGCCCTAACTGTCAAATATTAGTTCCTATTATTAAAAGAAGTACCAGCAACTCAATATCTAGGTTAACCTGATTGGAGACTAGATCTGATCTCCTGCTACTAAAAAGAATCTGAGCAAATAAGTCTAGCTAAAGAGACATAACCTTTTCTCTTTTTTTTTTAATCAAAAGTTGTATTAAGAAGAAACGAAGGGGACGTCACCCACAACCATAAATATCAAGGTCGAAATCATCACAACTGAAAACCGCCATAAGTTAAAATTCACAAATATTAACTACGAAAAAAAAATGTCTTAGACCATCTGTCATGTGAAAGCCAAAAATGTAAATCACAAAGGAAAGAATTTACAAGAGAGATAAATATCAAAGACTTACCAACAAGGTAATCACTGTGCTGCTTAAGTCCAACAGCAGCCTTAACGCTTGCTCCCGAAATGCCATCAAATCAAGAAGCAGCTGTTTAGATCAAACAAACTCAATTAACAACAACACCTCTTATGTTGTTTTGGCTTTTAATAATTGTCTACTGCACCATGTGTAAGTCTCCATTGAACTAGAGAGCAATAAGAAAGCAAACAGCAAATCCAAAAGCTCCACAGAATCACAGAAAATAAGAATGGTAACACAGGCAGCCAGGTTTTGCAAGGGAAATTCTTGCACATATTGATTACTTGAGGTTTTTGGGAAGTTGCAGTGACAAAAAGATGCAAATCAGCGAGAGGATTAAATCATTTGTACCATCTCAAAGTTGTAGCTATTAGACTGAATGAGGAAGTAAAGAAGACAATCAATAACCTAAATTTCCTATTTTTCTGCACGCAATTCTCTTCCAAACATTTCCAGCATTTTTCCTAAAAAAGGGCACAAGCCATCTTTGGCCTATTTCTTTTAGTAACCAATAATATGACATTGAGTCTTTTCTCACAGCAAGATGGGTTCAACAGCAGTAGAACAAGAAGTCCTTACTACCACCCCCCCCCCCACCCCCACCCCAAAAAAAAAAGAAACCACTACCAAAAAGAAAAAGGAAATTACACATGTGACGGCTGTATTTTTGATGAATCGAAGTCAACAACAAATGCTAGGCAGCCATCCACCGAAATCCGAGAGAAACAAAACAAGGAATCTCGTTTACAAATTGTAATGACTAGGGAAAGCCCAATTGTGTACCCCCTATGAATATCCTAGTACATCTTCACACACGCCTGCGTGCATGCGCTTGCACGCGCGCGCGCACACACACACACACACACACACACACATGTGTGTGTGTGTGTAGAGAGAGAAAGAGAGAGAGAGAGAGAGAGAGAGAGAGAGAGAGAGAGATGACAAGGGATATTCCTTGTTCCTTGTTAAAACCAGAACTTTTAAACTTCTGAATAATGTTTCCCAAAGCAATTAAGATGAGCTTAAATAGTTCAATGGTACTACCATTATCATCAAACGTGAATCAGGAGACCATCTTCATGGGGAACCCATTTTCTAAAAGCTCCACAATTAAGCGTGCCTGGCCTAGAAGCATTTAAGTAACAAAGTACTCTGAAAAGGCAAAAGTCAATTTTGGTGCTACTTGTTGCTCGATATAGCAATTCAAGGTATGGTAGTAAAGTGAACCTTGGGTAAAGCAGTCCTAATTCACTATGTGCCCACAAGGAGGAAGCTATGAGCTATTCCAGCAGTGCCCACAAAAGCAAACTATGAGTTATGATCCCAATTTAGGTTGTTAGCTCAAGGAACAATCCATGGAGTTGTTCATAACACCGGGAGCATACATTGGGAAGAATGTAATACCCTTGCTATGACGGGGTAGAGGGATTGGTAGCCCTTCCTATATCACAAACAGTACCCCTTCTTTTTGGAGAACCTATTTCTAAGAACTACATAGTTGAGCATGCTTGATTAAGTAATCTTAAAATGGGTGTTCCTAAGAAGCTTCTTAGATAGTGTACAGGTGATGATAATGTGTCGGTTATGATAAAGTACACCTCAGTTTGAAAAAGCCCGCTTGAGGCTTGCCTAGTCCCGCCTCGATATGAAGCTACCAGGGCAGTGCCTCGGAGGTGAGTTATACTTGTATGGCAAGTGTCTGCATTAGGGAACTACGATAATAAGATAACATATCTTAAGGTTATTTGCGGTGTTAGTGGTTATGTTGATGTCTAACCACTTTTTTGATGCATAACTTGTTTCTCCAAAATCTGCTTTGCGAAATGTGAAAGATTTTTAAAAATTTTTGCATAGAAGTGCGCTTTGCATCCATGAATACTATAAATTCAATAGAAAGTGGAAAGGCCTAGTGAGGTTCAAACCTGAACCCATGGTTCCAGATTTTGCAGATAAACTTCTGCACCATCAGTCAAAGAATCAAAAGCAACTTTGTCAACCTGCACGAGAATCAATCCATATAAGTACCAATGACAAAACTTGCAAAATAAGATAAGCACAACAGAGCACTAGCTGTCCAAATCTTACACGCTCAAGCTGTAATTTGCTGGTATGCTCAGGAAACTTCCTCGCAACCAATGTACAGATCTTGGGGAAATTAGGAAACACACCAGATTTCCAAAATGATTCAGAGAAAACATAAGAGGTAGGATCTGGTTGATCCAGAATTTGATGAAGTCTATACATTTTAGCCATAAGGCCTTCCCCAACCTCAGTAAGTTGCACCACATATTGTATGTTCAAACCCTTAATAAACCCTCCAGAACTCTGACCTTGAGCTTCAGGTCCAAAACTTTTGTAGCTTCTCAATGCCATTGGAGAAGCCATTTCCACGGTAAGTAGTCAGCCCACCTCGATTGACCTTCTGATCAAGTAACGCCCATAAACAATTCACCAACAACCCCAAAAATTGCCACCAATCCAAAATTCCCATGAAAAATTGCATAAAACAAACCCAAAAATCAGCATAATGAAATAAACACTCACAAATTTCCAAGCTCATGGCAGGTAAGCATAAGATTGAAATTGAGGCAAACCAACACATACCCGACTAAAAATTAGAGGAAGGTTCTCATGAAGAGAGAAGAAATGGGAGAAGAGAGGAAATGCGTAGAAAAGGGAAGAAGGGTATTCAGCCGTTGATCTAGTCCGAGTACCAAATGGGTAATTGAGGCCCCAAATTTGGCAATGCCGGAGGTTCCCGCGACGGAGCTCCGGCGACTGATCTGGGCTCGCACCACCGTGTCAGCTCAGTAGGGCAACTCGGGCTTGTGGGTGATTGTTTTACTGAGCTTCAACTTCAAGACTTTGCAGGGGGTTAGTAGAGAAGACGAACCAGAAATGAGATTTCAGTCTCTGCTCCCACCTCCAACCACTGAACCACCATACACTAGGGGGAAAATTGGGGAAATTTAACTAGGAATGATTTCTTTATAAAAAAAATAATATATCTTGCGTGGTTTGGACGAAAGTATGACATTCCTAGTTGTGTTTTCTTTTTCTTTTTTTTCTTTTTGGGTTTTCTTTATCAAAGACATGAATAGATAAGAGATGTACTCATTATAAATTAAGGATACATTATTTTTTGCGATAAGATACAGTTGTAAGTTATTAAAAAATACAAGAAGATGTAAGAAAATATAAGAAGCTGTAAAAAGTTGTAAGAATAGATATAAGGAGTTGTTGAATTATTAAAAAGTTGTATAATATAATTTTTAGATATGTATATATAATTGTTGGTCATTAATATATGAATTATGAAAAAAATTATTTCATGAAAATAAATTACGTGTATTACTGATATTTATAAAATAAATTTTATAACATCAATAAATAAATAAATTTAACATTACAAAAAAAATTATTTTCTATAATTATTGTTTTGGATAATAAAAAATAATATTGAAATACATAATTAATGAAAATAAACTTTTAAACAAGTCACTTAAATTTTTTATAAGATAAATTCAAGCCGACAAATATGTAGAACCAAATATGTTCTGCATTTGAAGTGATTTTTTGGTATTAATATTAATTTCACCTCTCTATAAGCAAATTAAAAAAAAAGTTTTTCCCAACAAAATTGAGTAGAATCTTACAAATAAAATCCTATGTGAATTAAATATTTTAGAATTAAATTCTATCTAATATTTAATTTTATAATGGTAGCAATCAAGTTGTCATGGATAAACTTATGGGTGAAACAGCTAAAATACTTTTATCACTTACAGTTTGACTAAATTTCATGTTTGATTCACGTCAAAACTCAAACATAAATGTATTTTTTTATTATAATTTAAAACATGTTGACTTACTTTGATCTCTATAATGACATATATATTTCATATCGAAGCTCAAATATTAATTCGCATTGTTAAATTCTATTTTATGTTTATACAAATATTATATTCATAAAAAAACTGTAAGATTTTTCATATTGGTAGTATATAAAAAATACATACATATTTCTATATAAATATCAGAATAAAATAGATAATAAGTTGAATATTATAAAAAAATATATGAGGAGATTTAGAAGATCTAAGAAGATGCACGAAGATGCGAGGAGCTGTAAGTAGTTGGGAGTTGTAGGCTAAACATATCTTTCGAATCACATAAAAGAGCAGGGCCTAAGTCAATTAGTCAAGTCATGATAAAAATTAAATTAATTTGGGGAGAAATTCAAAAGACTTGGGTCAAAAACAGTTCAATTAGACTCGAATTTGTTATATATATATATAAGTGTGTTGAATCAAGCTTCACAAGTTCGACTATTTTAACATGTTGACTTGTGATGGGGGAAACTGTAAGATTTGCATAATAATAATCCATTTTCAAAAGCTAAATCATATATTACTCAATGTAACTAGGAAATTGTTTCATTAATTTGTGATCTTGTTGGGTCCAAGACCACCCACGGGAACAATGAGATCCCGCTCAACAATTAAACAACACTCACAAGTCAATTCAAGGTCAAGGAAAAACTATGAACAAACCAACAAAAATACTTTGTTATGAAAATAGTAACCAATACTAATGAATAACCATCTTGAATTGTCTGCCCTGATTCAGGATCTTACAATTCATAAACAATACAAAAATTATTTCTATACTCAAATACATTGGAAAATCACCACCAATTGATTCTAACATTACCTAGACAACCACCCAAATTGCTATAATAAACTCCGACGCTCTCACAAACTTTTGTGATCTTGTGTTTCACCATGATGAATCAACCCAGGCTTTGCGCCTTATTTGTAGTATCACTACTATCCAAATTTGCAACAAAGATTCGTTTATTCACTGCCTCTTTGATCAATTTGGAAACTCCATATACTCTTTTGAACTCAATCGTGGGTAGATGCCTTGTTTTATTTTCTTTTTCCTCTTTATTTCTTGGGTTGGACACTAATGAACACGTCTCCCCCTCCATCCTAATGGATGAGGCCTCAACTCCCCGTCATGTCACTTGGAGCTCAAGTCTCCACTGACTGGATATACAAGTCGAATTTGCCACTAGAAGTGACTTTAATTAGTCAACATGTATGCCAGTGGCGTAGCCACCGTGGGGTTAGCCGACACTCCTCTCAAAAAAAAAATTAATATATGTTTGAGAATTTAAAAAAAAAATTGTTAACTATATATATTAAATGTGTTGAAATGACACATGAAATCTCCCTTGCTTTAGCGGTCTCTAGGCGCTTGGTTTGTAAGTTGCCCTATTTATGATGTTGTGGGTTCGAACCTCTACCCTCCCCTTTTTTCGTTTTATTTTTTTGCACTTTTTTTTAAAGCCTATTCACTCTTCTAGTCTTCCTATGTTTTATTCAACAGTCCTCAGCACTCCTCTACGGCTGTACGCGTCTACCCAGTACCCACGGCCCCACACTCTCAACCACCAGACCACCACGCCACCACCTGCTGGCTGCCGCTTTTCGAATTCCGACCCCCCTCTCTGAATTTCCTGGCTTCGCCCCTGATGTCTGCAATATTTTTATCCCTGTGAATCTTGTTTGACGGCACTAGTCCTCCTCGGTAGTAGACCCCAACCAATGGTATTTGACATCAATATGTTTAATGCGGGACTCATACATGGAGTTCTTGTTCAAGGCAATTGCACTTTGATTGTCACAAAACATCAAATGCTCTTTCTATTTCAAACCCAATTCTGGAATGTTAGGAAAAATATTAGAGCAACAACAATAGCGGAAGCGATAGGATGAGTTAGAGATTCAGAAATCAAGTGAATAACAGAAAACAGAAATAAGAAGACAAGAGATTTAACGTGGAAAACCCAACAATCGGAAAAAACCACGGACGGCGACAGCACACCGAAAAATTTCACTATGAGCAGAGTAGTACACCACAATCACTTCAGTGATTAAGAGCAGAATTACAATACTCTCAATTGTATTCTCTCACAAATAACCTCACTCTCTCAATGTGTTTTCTATACTGGAGTATATTGAAACAAGGCCCTAGACCCCCTTTATATAGGGTCTGTGAGGCAGGGTTTCCCCTTGAAAACCCTAGCTGCCGCCTTCCAAAAACCGTCACCAAAGCGCAACCCTAGCCGCCACTTTAAGGCGGCAGAAAATTTCCCGTGGCACGGTCGTGCCAGGGCGGCACGGGCACACCGTGTCACTTCTCTGTCTGCTCTGTTCTTCGGTCTTCTGTGTCGCGGCACGCCCGTGCCCATGCAGCATGGTCACCCCGTGCCTAAACCCGAGATTTTGGGCCATAAAACCCAACAATCTCCACCTTGGACCAAAATCTCCAGTCTTCAATTACCGTCGTCGTCGTCACACCCCAAGGGGTGATGCCCCCTATGGGGCTATGCCCCACAGGGCTTCTCAATGACTGCGAATACTAACTGAGTTCAAGCAATGCTTGAACTTAGCTCTAGGAGATGATTTATATGAACTTTCCTTCATATAACCTGTCACAGTAAATGCCTGCAAGACATAGAGGCCTCCTTGCCTCAAACCCTTCAGCAGAATCCTACTGTCCTTTGAGACCTTCAGAACTCCACCTTCAGCTGAATATTTGCACCCTTTGGATTCAAAGGTGCCCAACGAGATGAGGTTACGCTTCAAGTCAGGAACGTGACGAACATTCGATAAGGTCCTGACAACACCATCATGAGTCTTGATTTTAACAGTACCAATTCCAGTTACATTACATTGGGCATTATTGCCCATGTGAACAACAGATGAATCAACTGGATCATATGTTGAAAACCAGTCCTTGTGAGGACACATATGATAGGTACACCCAGAATCAAGAATCCAATCAAAATCACTCCCCCCTTCAGTAGAGGTAGCAAACAGAACGTCCCCATCAGAATCAGATTCAGCAAATGAAGCTTCAGCAGGCTCCTGAGAATTATCTTCCTCTTTCTCCTTCTTCTTTTGCAGTTTCCAGCAGTTAGCAATAATATGACCCAATTTACCACAGTAATTGCAGGTCTTACTAGCATGAGGATTTTTAGACTTAGAACGGTTCTTACTCCTATTACCGTTCCCTTTTCATTTGTTGTACCCCTTACTGCTAATCCCTCAGCAGAATCAGCATGAATGTCAAGATCAAACTTCTCTTTAGACAGCAGGTTTGACTTAACATCTTCAAACGATATAGTATTAGAATTACTATATAGCATAATCTCCTTAAAGTGTTTATAAGAAGGGGGTAACGACACAACAAGTAAAATAGCCTTATCTTCATCCTCAATTTTCACATCTAGACTCTCCAAGTCAACAAGAATAGAGTTAAACTCATTCAAATGCTTTTGGACAGGGGTACCTTCAGCCATACGAAAGGTATACAACCTTTCCTTCAAACGGATCTTGTTGGCGAGACTCTTCGTCATGTAGAGTTCCTCCAGCCGAGCCCAAAGATCCACCGCAGTTGTCTTATCAAGCACCTCTCGCAGGACATGTGGTGCCAAGCACAACTGTATGGCTGAAACCGCTTTCAGCTCCAGTTCCTCCCATTCGTCCTCCGTCAACGACCCACGTCTCTTCTTTACATCTTCAGCCACTGTTCTTCTGTCATCTTCTCGGGTTTTACGTGAGGTCCCTTCAGAACCTTCCACAACCCGTGCTGAATGAGAACTGCTCTCATCTGCACCTTCCAGAGATTAAAACTAATCTCCCCATCGAATTTCTGAATATCTACCCTCATGATAGAAGACATCCTATAACCAAAACTCTGATACCACTTGTTAGGGAAAATATTAGAGCAACAACAATAGCGGAAGCGATAGGATGAGTTAGAGATTCAGAAATCAAGTGAATAACAGAAAACAGAAATAAGAAGACAAGAGATTTAACGTGAAAAACCCAACAATCGGGAAAAAACCATGGACGGCGACAGCACACCGACAAATTTCACTATGAGCAGAGTAGCACACCACAATCACTTCAGTGATTAAGAGCAGAATTACAATACTCTCAATTGTATTCTCTCACAAATAACCTCACTCTCTCAATGTGTTTTCTATACTGGAGTATATTGAAACAAGGCCCTAGACCCCCTTTTATATAGGGTCTGTGAGACAGGGTTTCCCCTTGAAAACCCTAACTGCCGCCTTCCAAAAACCGTCACCAAAGCACAACCCTAGCCGCCACTTTAAAGCGGCAGAAAATTTCCCGTGGCACGGTCGTGCCAGGGCGGCACGGTCGTGCCGTGCCATGTGGCACGACCGTGCCACATGGCATGGGCACACCGTGTCACTTCTCTGTCTGCTCTGTTCTTCAGTCTTCTGTGTCGCGGCACGCCCGTGCCCATGCAGCATGGTCACCCCGTACCTAAACCCGAGATTTTGGGCCATAAAACCCAACAATTCTTGTTGGGGAGATCCAAGGAGGGAGCCCACTTCAACCAAGGTCCATGATAACAAGCTCAAGTGAGGTTCCATCCTAAAACCAATTGGCAATAGGAGGAGTAGCTCACTTGACTTATATACCATGACCCTTCTTCTCAAACTCCCGATGTGGGATTTCTTTACTCATGTGTGACATTCCCAACAACCTCCCCCTCACACATGAGTCTCTTTCACACCACATTAATGCACAAGCTCCCCCTTGAGCGGAAGCATTTACCAAGGTGTCAAGCCACCACCATCAAGAGTTTATCCACACCACCGAGCCACGCTGCAGCGCACGTATTACCGCTCGATCAACACCTGCGTGTCATTTCACCAAGCTCATTCATGGGGTCCACCATGCCACACCTTTGTCGCCTAGCCGAACGCACCATCGGCTCTGATACCACTTGTTGGGGAGATCCAAGGAGGGAGCCCACTTCAACCAAGGTCCATGGTAACAAGCTCAAGTGAGGTTCCATCCTAAAACCAATTGGCAATAGGAGGAGTAGCTCACTTGACTTATATACCATGACCCTTCTTCTCAAACTCCCGATGTGGGATTTCTTTACTCATGTGTGACATTCCCAACATAGAAGAAACCGCTGCATCCACAACATATCCTTCCCTAGTTCAATAATATCTATATACTCGGCTTTAATTGTAGATATAGCCACACGCTTTTACAACTTAGAATGCCATGATACAGCTCCGAACAAAAGTTACTTAACCCGATAGGGACTTTTTACCATCTAGACAATCTACTATTTTAAAATTAGTATAACCCTCCACTGACCAGATACCCAAATCGAATTTGCCACTAGAAGTGACTTTAGTCAACATATCTGCAACATTTTTATCCTTGTGAATCTTGTTTGATGTCATTAGTCCTCCTTGGTAGTAGACCCCAACCAATGGCATTTGACATCAATATGTTTCACGCGGAAGTCATACATGAAGTTCTTGTTCAAGGCAATTGCACTTTGATTGTCAGAAAACACCAAATGTTGTTTCTATTTCAACCCCAATTCTGGAAGAAACCACTGCATCCACAACATATCCTTCCCTAGTTCAATAATAGCTATATACTCGGCCTTAATTGTAGATGTAGCCACACACTTTTACAACTTAGAATGTCATGAGACAGCTCCCAGTAAAAGTTAATTAACCCGATAGAGACTTTTTGCCATCTAGACAATCTACTATTTTAAAATTAGCATAACCTTCAAGAACTGGATTAGACCCATCAAACCGCAAACAGAGTTTGATTGTTCCCCAGCATTTCATCTGATATGCTAGACATGGGATTTTAGTTTTTGATTATGTCTCTTATTTAAAAGATATGACCTGGATCTTAATTAGTTGGGAGATCTTTTAGTGTGGGCGTTTTTTGGTATGATCCACGAAAAGAATCAACTGAGAAATGCGGCATGCTTGAGGCCTTGTTATTATTCCAAATGGGACAACATCAGCTACAATTTCACAAGCTTAATAAAATTCTTCTAATTGCATTATCATTTATTTGCCTTCTCTGATTTTTATTGCTGCGTTTGGGTTTTGGCAGTAGTGTTGGTTTGGATGATCAACTATGCATATAACAGAACTTAACAATTGTGATTACATGGACAAGTACAAAAATGACTGAAGATTCCCAACTCCATATGGAATTTGATGCTGCTCCCTAGAGGTCTGGTTGGCAACTGCAACAACTTATGATCACTTATATCAAATTGAAGCAATTAAGCTACATATTTTCAGATCAGTTTCTTTAATTAACTAGAACGTTAGCCAACTTTTAGATTTGCCTGAACTCTGAAACAGAAGCTTTTAGTCACCTTTATATAATGTTTGGTTAGATGTAATTAACTCTGTAATGCAATCAAGCTTGTAATTATATTTTCATTACCTTCTTTGGTTATATGAGAATGTTGCAATAAAAGAACTATTTTGTAATTACGATTATCAAAAACTAAGTAATCATGATTACATTGCAAAGTTGATTGCATTACATTACTATTACATTACATCCAACCAAACATTACATTAGAGTAAGTGGTGAAAGGTTTCATTGGCCACTTTGAGCCATGTTTCAACTCTGAAACCCTAGCCAACTTGCTCCAAGATGTTTAAATACTATATTTCTTCATGATCCAAATATCTGAACTCGTACGACCGACTGCTTTATGTAACCGTATGCAAATAGACAAACACACATGCAAGATGTCCCTTTCTATGCAGCAAGCCCCACCTTGTGGAAGAGGATTGAGGTGTGGTTGTGGAATCCATGTATATTCTTCTGAACATAGATTGAAACGAACAATTCTCAATCTGTGAACCCTAATCAAATTAATAAGGTGATGCACTTAAAAAAGAGTTTAAAATCATGTCCTATAATTAGCCAGTTTGAGCCATGTTTCAAATATTGCAAGATGTCCCCTTCTTTCTTTCTCTTTTTTTTAACCTAATTGTCTTGTTTGAAATATTGCAAAGGATCTTGCCATATGAACTGATGAATGTATTCGATTTTGCTCGTAAGTCTATAAAAGTGGTACTCCAGATTTCGAATGAAACCAAAAATCCGGTGCACGCAACAAAAATGTCAAATTTACGTTGATGAATACTAAACTGCAGCATCATAACATCTAATTCTTCAACTAGAAGTGCGAAGAAACTTTACCGGGGAGAAAATATCTGTTTGAGAATACGAAAAACAAAACTAAATAAAATCAAAACCAAATGTGGGCAGAGTTATCAAAGACAATGAAGTGCCCATTTGATTCCTAATCTTTCTTCTATTCCTAATCAGAGTTCACTATATATATTTTCTTTATGTTTCTTCTATTCCTCTTTGGAGCTGCTTGTGATAGAAACAATGCTTTCAGCACATACCACAAAATCAGAGCCGAATTGTTCCAAATCTTGTGTATGTTTTCTCTTCTGAATCATGCCAGACGAGATTAGCAAAACTGCAGTCATTCGAAAATAGAAACTTGCTCCCTCTTCAGAATAAGTTATAAAAGCTGGCCATATAGAACGTAAGTGATGTAACGAGTGATCAACACTAGCCAACTTATGCCAAGATCCTTGAAGCCCATATTCCTTCATGATCCAAATATCTACAGTCGAATGAGTAATAGAACTCCTAGGTGACACATGTACAGTTGATGAGCCCTGCAGTCACAGGCATAAACACCCATGCGAAAGTCCCGTTTGTATTGCACCATGAACTGTCCCACAAGGATCGATGGGCAGTTGCAAAGTACTCCATTCCTCTGAGCAAAGGTCAAAAGCACAGATTTGAATCCCGCTACGTCCATCCTTTCTACTGACCCAATGTAGCCTATTGTTCAAAAAGACACTCTTGTAATAGGTAAAGTCCGAGAAAAGATCAAAACAATCCTTTGGACGTTGTTTTTGAGTTGGCCTTCGCCATGCGTCGGCTTTAAAGCTATAAATGAAAGTGTCTTCCCCAAAAATATGTGCCATGACTACCTTATAATCATCGTTTTCCATGTCATGGCCAAACCCGGCTTCATAATCTGAAGGTGGCATGCAATGGGGGATCTGGGTCTACGAATTCCTTGAAGGTATGCATTGATGGGTTGCAAATATAGAACGACCGATCATGTGATGGGCAAGTCTTAAAGCATAACAAGCCATTGCACGAGCCGACCAATCTCATGCTCGTATGGTCGAGATCATAAGGTTGAAGCCAGTTGAGTCGGGTTGGTTGTGGACCAGGATAGGTCAGATCATCTATGAGGTAAACCCCAGTGTCATTCATAAAAGCGAGAACAGTTTTGGTTGTATCATTGTAATAATCAAGGGATCTGTGGAGATGGGGTTTGATGAAAAAGGGCTGCTGATCAAGTCGGACCACCTTTTGTTTACGCACTTGAAACGTAGAAGGGACTTCACTGGAAGACGGAGCAGTATCTCGTGTATCAGTTTGAGCGGAAAAGGGGAAAATAAGGTGTCGACTGCTACACAGAAATTTTTGTTTACGCATTTGAAACGCAGAAGCGACTTCAATGAAAGATGATGTAGTATTTCACCAATTAGTTCTCTCGGAAGATGTTGTAGTACTAGTATCTCACCATTCACTTCTCCAGGGATATGAGTCCCAGCCATATTGCAGGGTGAGGCTAGGGTTTGGGAGTGATTTGGAGAATTCAAGACCGAGTTTGTTTTTATAGTATAATAACTAGAACTAGGTCTTCTAAATATTGATGGCTTCTAATAGTAATAGGTGTGTTCGGCAACAGCATTTTGGGTAACGTTTGGCGTTTTGACTATATCAATACACTCATCACGTAAGTGTTAGTGTTCGGTAACGTAGTGTTTTGACTAGCATTTCAAGTAGTGTTTAGCGTTTTAAGTAGTGTTTTTGAAAAGCTAATAGTATTAACGTTTTACATTCAAAAGTAGCGTTTCATATTTTTTTGCCAAAAATTACCCTTTGAAAATTTTATCTTTGGAAATTATCTATATCTTTTTATGTCAATTTACATTAATCAGCTAATCTAACAGCTAAATTTACCGAATATATTTTATTCAACTGCTCTTCTAAACAATTATCCAGTAACAGCTAAATTAGAAACGCTATCCGCTACCTGAATAGTTATCCGCTACCTAAATCGCTATCTGCTACTTGAACCGCTAATTTTGTCGAACAGGGCCAAAATTGGTTAAGAGATCAGAGCTTGTGTTCAATTAGGAAATTGAAGAATTTGCTTTAATATGGTAAGTAATAAAAATTCTGTTTTGATTTGGAAATATCGATATCTTATGTCTTATATATTTATATTAACACAAAACCTTTTAAAGCATGCCAAATATCAAATTTTAAGAAGTTTGGACTTTCCTAACACAGGGGTGTTTGGTTGTATGAACGTTTTGGAGAAAAAGAGCTTTTGGTAGGAATCAAAACAGGTAAAGTGGTATTTTGTTAAATAGCTTTCTTGAAGAGCTGTTTTGACCCAAATAACTCTTTTTCAAAAGGCTATTTGCATTAACTCTTTGGGAATAGCATTTTTATAAAAAATAACATAACTATCCAAGAGTTAGAAAAAATTACACCATAGAGCATTAGCCTTTTATAGTGATATTTGATATTGTGTCTTATTTGAATTTAATATATCAAAGTTTAAATCATTTGAATATATAAATTTCAATTCATAACAATAAAATATCTAGTAAATAACAAAATTATATTTTAAAACATAAGTACCATGTAAATATATACAAGTAGAAAAGAAAATAAGATTAATAAGACTACATATTATATATAACTAGTAAAAAAGATTTTATCAATAAAGTTAATTGTACATATGACATCAATGTTAACTAGTATTTTTTAAAAAAAACAGCTAATTTTATCAAATACTTTTTCTATGAACAGCTAATTGAAACAGTTAATGCAAACAATTAATTCAAATAGATAACAACTAACAGTTAATACAAACAACTAATATCTGTTTACCAAACAGGTTGCAATTCTAAACCTAACTCCAAGCCACATAAATTTTGTTTTTAGTTAAAATAACAAACAATGAAAGATCTACAGTAACATAAATATGGAACACTAGAGATAATAGATGCATTGCGATGACAATTGCACGACTTATTTATGAAGATACACAATTACTAAGAAATAATAAAAGATTTTCGACCCCATTAATTATTGATGAAGGCAGTCATATGTACCATAGGGCTTAACCTAACTATATTTGAGAAAGGCAATATTAGCTACCATCTAATAGATGGAACATTTTACGAAAAGTCAGAGACAAACAAGTACTATCAAGTTCCAAAATCAAGCGGAAGAAACACCAATGGCCATTCAAGCATTCATTCTAAATCCAGTATGAAATTGGTGATGAAGATGGGGGAAAAAAAAACCCCTACACTGAGAAGTCCACCTCAGCACAAAGAATAAGCTTCACATTGAGAAAATTGAATGCCCATCAACCTATATACTGGCTAGCAAAAGACAACAATGACATGAATTTATCTTGATCCGAAATCATATAGCATAACTTTAAAAAGCGCAAAGCATACGAAGGTGCTAATGGTCTCGAAAGATCAGGAACGAAGAGCATGCATATCAGGGAAGCAAGCTAAGCTCCTAGCCTCATATTTCCTTAAAGCCTGCCAAATACTTCATGCTTGCAATATTTCTGCTTTGCTAGTAGATAACTGTTATAACCCCATTTCGCAGTAAAATTGAAGATTACAAGAACCACCCACACTGTTACACACATGATCAAGTAAAGAGTTTCATCTATTGTCTTCGGTAAGTACTTGTTTGAACAAAAATTCAATGACATCAATGGCTTACCGCCTCATTCTCCCCTCTTGCTAAGTATATCAATGTGGCATGTAAGGTGTGCGCCCACCTTAAGGTGGCCCGAAGCACGTACCGTAGTTGAGGGTGTATCATGTACAATCCATATCATCGATGTTGTTTGCTAGCATTTTGAAATCATGCTTAAAATTCAAAACACAATGAAGCGACTACGCATATTGAAATTACTTAAGGCGATAGTCATGCTGAGTACTGACTATAGCCTCCTGATCACATCAACAACACAACCGCCTAACACGATCCAATATGAGTAAAATACTACTTTCGTTAAAGATATTATAAATAATTTTCTAGGATTTACCATCCTTTAAAAGGATAAATTGTATGTCCAAAAATATAACAGACAATAGTAGACAAAATTATATCCAAAATTAATAAATCTATGCCGTAATGTAACCCAACCACAAGCTCTCACTAACAAAAATAAGTCGCATGATGGTAGGGTTTAACACTACTGTTGCAATAAACTTTGGGATTTGTAGCAATATTTCATGCAAAAATTGACACCCTAGATTGTTTATTGACTAATTGTTACCACTAAAAAAAAAAAAGAAAAATCTGTATTCACAGCTGTCTAACATCCCTCGTTCCAAACCTGAATTCCCCTATTTGAGTAAAACACATCTACCCCATACAACTCTCTGCAATAGCTTCCACTAATTCTACAGATTACTAAAACTCACAACCCAAAGCCAGTTTCATATCCGCCTTTCTGCTGGTCGTCTCGCACCCATTCACGTGTTGGACACATCACAAGGTACTATCTTTTTACTTATAGACATCTCATTGTTATCATAGTTCAAACAATGATTCTGTCAAAATATTCTTATTTGTGACTCAACGATTCTGTCAACATATTCTTATTTGTGAGTCTTTATAAGATAGATTGAGATCAATAATTGTAATCAAAGTTTATCACAAGGTACCATCTTTTTACTTATAGACATCTCATTGTTATCATAGTTCAAACAATGATTTTGTCAACATATTCTTATTTATGACTCTTTATAAGACAGATTGGAATTGATAATTACATGTTGGGGGAATACTGGGTACAATCTTTTCATTTATACACATCTTATTATAATTACAGTTTAACCAGTTATTCTGTCCACATGTTCATAGCTGGAACCCTTCTTATAACAGTTTTTGATCAATAATTGCATGTTGAGGGAACTTGGAACCAGACAAACTTCGCAATCAATTTACAGTCAGAGGTACGGTAGTACCCTTTCCCACCTAATTAGGCTTGAAACGTTTATTACATAGATATATTCTTACTTTCGCTCCATCGATTGATAGTGCAGACTAAGAGGACGACAGCACAGATGCCCACATTTGTGTATTGAGATACAAATTACAACATCAAGACGAAACTGAAATTAGTTGTGTCAATTCTAGGTATGTATTACTTTCCCTCCCTCCACACCGAACTATACATGTGTACACAAATAATCACGCAAATACTATCCAAAACTGAGATAATGCAAATATAGATATATCAAATTGGCTAGGTGAACAACATCAAATGTAAAATTTTGCCTAATACAGATGAACATATAGTTCATATATACGATTACTGCATGTATTCTTTACCCATAACAAAAAATTACTTATCTTTTTGAAATTGATTTTCATTGTTCCATTATATATATATATATATATATATATATATATATATATATTATATATATATATATATATGTGCGTGTGTGTGTATATATAAATAAACATCCCCCATACTCAAGAATATTAAGAACCAAAAATTAACGACTTTGGTTACAAACACACCTCTACCATCAGAATGCTTGCCCAGTACATATTGTTGATTACTACACATTTGGAAGAGGGTGAAAGATAGCGTGGGGGAGGAGGGAATAAAGTAGTTTTAGGTTCATCAGAAGTGTCATACAAGCCAAAAAAATTGCACCTCAGATATTTTAACATCATCTATACTCATAAGATAATAACTAGATCACACAAATCAAGAGCAACAAACAAGCAAATTATACACAGAGATTTACCTTATCCAAATCAAGAAGTCCGTACAATAACCACATCACACAAGTATATACATACATATGTACATAATGCCTACAACTGAGCTAATGCACACATAGATATATCAAATTGGTTAGGACAATAACATCAAATATAAAAATTCTGCCTAACACAGATGAACATATAGTTTATTTATACGATTACTGCATGTATTCTTTACTCCTGACAAGAAATTACTTATCTTTTTGAAATTGATTTTTGTTGTTCAATTATATATATATTTATGTGTGTGTATATATATATATATATATATATATATATATATATATATATATATATATATATATATATATATATATATATATATATATATATATATATAAACATTCCCCATACTCTAAGAATATTAAGAACCAAAAATTAACAACTTTGGTTACAAACACACCTCTACCATCAGAATACTTGCCCAGTACACATTATTGATTTCTACACATTTGAATGAGGGTGAAAGAGAGCATGGCGGAAGGGGGAATAAAGTAGTTTTAGGTTCATAAGAAGTATCATACACGACACATAATTGCAACTCAAATATTTAAACATTATCCATACTCATAAGACACTAACCAGATCACACAAACCAAGAGCAACAAACAAGTAAATTATACACAGAGAAGTACCTTACCCAGATCAAGAAATCCGTACAATAACCACATCACACAAGTACATATATACATACATATATACATTAGGCCTAAAATCGAGCTAATGCACATATAGATATATCAAATTGGCTAGGACAACAACATTTTAGACAAACACATACACATACATACATACATACATACATACATACATACATACATACATACATACATATATATATATATATATTATATATATATATATATATATATATATATATATATATATATATATATATATATGGTCATTAATGTCATGGATAAAACAAATGAAATACAAAATTAACAATAATAATACAAATTTAATAACATTCTGATAATGGAATTGAATGGATAGGGTAAGGGAAAAACTATTTAAACTTAGTAACTCTTAATGTAATATATTAAAAAATTAAACTAATAGTTTTTGTACCATAGTTATCAAGAAATATATATTAAAAATTAAACTAATAGTTGTTGTACCTTAGTTATCAAGAAAAAAGACAAACTTCCTTATGATTTTTCATGTTTTCCAGATAAAGATATGTAGAAAACCTATGCTACAGGAATTGTCATCAACTTTCTGCATTAAATTATTAGAAGATTTACATACTACTAACAGATTCATATTTCTCTTGGACATAATTAACAACATAAGATCATATAGTCAGACACAGAGAATGTTTTAAAAAAAAAATTAAATACACAATTAACCATAATAATACGAAGTTAATATCAAAACAGTGTACACAAACTTAAAATGGAATTTATCAGATAGGGATGGGGAGGTAATGTAGAGCACACCGTATAGAAAGTGTTTTCCAGCAAGTTAGCCACCATTCTATCTTGGTTATGTTAGATAAACACATACACATACATCTCTACATATATATATATATATATATATATATATATATATATATATATATATATATATATATATATATATTATATATATATATATATATATATATATATATATATATATATATGCTCATTAGTGTCATAGATAAAACAAATGAAATACAAAATTAACAATAATAATACAAATTTAATACCAAAACATCATACACATTCTGATAATGGAATTGAATGGATAGTGCAAGAGAAAAACTATTTAAACTTAGTAACTCCTAATGTAATATATTAAAAATAAACAAATAGTTCTGTACCATAGTTATCAATAAATCAGACAAACTTCCTTATAATTTTTTATGTTTTCCAGATAAAGATATGAAGAAAACATATGCTGCACGAATTGCCATCAATTTTCTACATTATATTATTAGATAAAGATGTCTTCGATAAATTAAAGTAAAATCAACTGAATAACTACTATAATCAACTGTTAGAAAACATTTAAAGGTTCTGATACTTTCAAAAATATTCATAGTGCGAGGAAAATATTAGTTATTATCATTAACCTTTTCAAAATTCATTTATCACTTATGTTTAAAACTATGAATTTTAAAAATGTACGCACTATTAACAGATTAAAATTGCTAAAGAAAAGAATTAACAATAAAAGATCATACTCCAAACAAGACCCTCCTAGCAGACATAGGATTATATAAACAGTCTGACAATACATATCATAAAATCTCATATCTTGAAATCATACATAAGAGTACGTAGATTCCTAATGATTTTTTTTTTTCCCCTCTGTTGGTTATAGACCATATTTTCAATTGTACAATGAATCAACACTAAGTTGTAAATCACCAGAGTGCAAAAACTTTTTCACATGTTCATTATACGAGAGAAGTATCTACGCACTACTCACGGATTAATATTACATATTTTGTTCAACGTTCTACCACATCAAAGTTTAGATTTGTCAGAAGATACCAATAGCAAATACATTGAATTCACGTATAATAAATTATAAAGAGGAGTTTAACTTACCCAGATCAAGAAGTCCGTATAATTCATCACCATCTAAAACCCAAACACCGGAAAAAAAAAAGAAGAAGAAACCCATATCAGAAAACCGATTAGCGAAAAGCCCAAAATACCTAATTCGAATAAGAAACAGAGAGAGAAATGTACCCGAAGTAAGAGAACCAACAATATCCTGCATATCCCAACTGAGAATCGGATTCAAAGCCTAGCCTGTAAGTGAGAGAACCATCTCCATTACAAAAAATGTATGCTATTCGAACCTTACAGCCAAAAAATATTACCCAAACCCCATAATTCCCAATAAATCCCTAAAATCTCACATTACAAACCGTGAACGCCCTAGATCTGAAATTATCTGTACATGCAACGATAGAATATCACGAAAAAAGCCAAATTTACAAAAAAAACTTTAATACATAAAAGGGGGAGGGCTAAAATGATGAGTATGCTAATAAAAACACCGTATCCCTCAGATCCGCCATGGAGGGGTGGTGCGTGTACCACATGCGCGGCCGACGAAGGAATCTTTCCGCTGCCTTCTTCCTCCATCGTCTTCCCATAACATTGATTTGCGCAAATATTGGTGAAACATCGACACGCACCGTCAAAACGGCGGCCCGTACACCCACTCGCCTCCGCCTGAGTGGCGAGTTGGCAGCGTAGATAGTACCACTAGACTTGCCGTCGGTCGATCTATAACTTGGTGGTGGTATCGTTTTTGCACACCGGTGATTCACACGGCAGTTTTCATCATGTGGGAATCTGGAGAGGGGATTACAGAGGCGAACTGAGAGAGAAGAGAATGGTCTATAGAGAAGAGGGAGAGAGAGAGGTCGAAATGTCTAGAGAGATGGGACAGAGAGCGAAAAGAGATCTAGAGAGGAGACGGTTGAATGTCTGAAGATAGGTTAGAGAGCGGAAAATCCAGAGAGAAGAGGGAGAGGGAGAGGGAGAAGAGAGGTCGAAGTCTCTAGAGAGAAAGAGAGAGCGCTAAATATGAAATATCAGAGAAAGAGAGAGGTAGGTTTTCAATATAGAGAGAGATGAAAATAAATTGTCTACCTCGAGGCACAAAAAACTATCTACCTCGGGAATTTAGATTTAAAAAAATTTAAATTAGATAAAGATTATATAAAATTATATATTAAATAAAAATAATAGTGAAAATTTCATTACAAAAAAGTTAAATTTATTTATCCCTTTCTTTTTAAATCTAACTAAATTGGGTGCATATTTTACATAGATTTTAAAATTTAATAGAATATTAAAGATGACATAAGAAAATCACAAAAAAGTCTATCAAAAATTTCGTTACAGAAAAGTTAAATTTATTTTGTTTGCACTTTCTTTTTAAATGTAACTGATTTGCATCCATAATTTTACATAGGTTTTAAAATTTAACAGAGTATTATATACGATATAAGAAAATCACAAATAAGTTTGTGTCTCTTAATTATTTTTTTGAAGGAATATGTCGCTTGAATTGCTAGATTTGTTTAAATGAGTTTTGATTTTATTTTCCATGATTTATATAATTCAAAATATTGTGTACGGTACACAATCCCCTAAGTCATAGCTTATGATAATAAGAAATACATCCATACCCATTTTAAATATACGCAAAATGTCATAAGTAATATGATTACATTTATGGTAAAAAATATTCATTCCTTAGATTTCCATTGCGCTAATGGATTACATCGAATGGTCTATTTTCTTCAATGCATGCCAAGGATTACAAAACTTTCAAATTATCGTCATACCTCCCTGACAGTACACAATGGTCAACAATTGATTATCATACTCATCCAAAAGAATGGAGAATAAATTCGAATCATTCTAGGAAATCGACCTATTGAACATCTTATTGGTTTATAGTTTGTTATGCTTTCCCAACTTTATACTTGCATTAGTGTAACCATCACTTTCTACTTCAAAAATACAGGTTCATATTCTGAGTTGTTTTACAAGATATCACAGGTTGTAAAGAGTTCACTGTTCTTCATGAGGATGCGCAAATTCTCTTACATACGACCGCTACATAGTTGGATATGTATGCAGTGCATGTATATTTTTATTGTCACTGCTTATCATGTTCACCGAAGCTATTGTTCCACCATTGCCTAACTTGTGTTATTATTGTCCACAGCCATATAGTCATCTATCGCTCTATGCGATTATAGATAATTACATCGGAAAACCTTGGATTTTCATTCTAGAGCCTCCACGCCGGCATGAAGTAGAAGCTCCTGTCGCTTTTATTGTGCCAGTCAATTGGAAGGAAGATATCCATTACATACGACGTACTAATGTTAGGTACACCAGGCATATAATGTGTATATGTATAATTCCCTTCTATCATTGTTAATCATATTATTACTAAATCTTGATTTTTGGTTCAGGTACAAGAGAAGGAGGTGGATTCTTCATCATTGACGTGATAACTTAACTTATCATCATCCAATTTAGCGTACTTTGTATCGAGTTCATTATCTAATGTGTCAATCATACTTATACAGACTTCTTCCGCAATGATATATTTTTCCATTGTTAATCATATTGTTTATGCACGAAGTTGCTGTATATTTAATTTTTTTGTTAGGTTTTTCCCTCCTCTTTACTGACTTATAGTATTAATTATTTCTATACTAACTATTCACTTTTTTGATAACATAGCTATCAATTGTCCATTTAAACATGCTCCGTGCTTTTGCACGGGCCCATACTAGTTAGATCAAATAAGAATAATAAGCTTAAAGTAGTTTCCCAATAAATTACTCAACCGAAAATAGTAGCAAATAGCATTAAACTCATGCCTCATGTGCATGGACATTTGTAGTCTTCTATATTAGACTTTCTTTTTAAAAAAATCCAAAAATCAAGTAATAAATTTTTTTAGCATTTTAGGATTACAACATATTTAACAAAATCGATAATCACATGTCAACTGCTTATAACATTGAGTTAAGATTGATACTAAGGAACACATAGTTCAATAGTCTGGGTTGACATTCATTGAAATCCTTTTTTTAGAGAATAAACATGTCAACTATAATAGTATAGTTGTTATGTCTAATGCGTACAACCTTATCTCAATGTTCAACAATAAACAATGGAGTAACTAAAATATATTAGTTAATACATGATAAATTTAACTTAAAAAATTTAATTGTGAAAAGTTTAATAGTTAAAATTCTCAATTATGCCTCTTACTTATGATAGTATCCACAAAATTGTAATTTTAATTGTGTAGAAAAAAATACTATTATTATTATTAAGATGATTAATTCAATTTATTGTACAAAAAAAAATAATTGTTACTTATGTATAACGTTTCTATTAGATAGTTTAAAAGAATAGTTTAGCTGTACTAAAAGTTTTAAATCACTACTTGCAATCAATGTTTCGATAACTTTCTAGAAATATTTATTTTAGTCTTTATGTTTTTTTGTTCTTAAATTACCTTATTTCATTAAAATGAGTTAATCATAAGTTTGCATTAGCCAATCATATGAAGACACTTGTCGAAAGCAATTATTTCACTCATTTTTAGATATAGTTATACAGATTAAATTGATATTTGTATTTCTACCTAATATTTTAATGAGAACACATTATTCAAACCTAAATCACCAGTAACAACTTTCTATTTCTTATATGTTGTATTCTGAAATGCATTTTCTTTAATTTCCGGACAAGTACTTGCATTATGGCGGATCCTTTTGCATATGGAGCAAGTCTTGGTTTAACTTTGTTGATTCTTTTCCACTTTTCATGCGTCTCTTCTTTGGATGTCCTTTAATTGTTGATCTATATATGAGGACAAATAATATCGTCTTAATTATCAAGACTATTGCCCATCAAAATAGGATCTTGTCCAACTCTAACTTGCTCGCTAGAGATCTCCAAATGACTACTACCATCCTCTAGGCACCAGCGCAAGGGAAAGTAGGTGAATGGAATTTTATGACAATCACTTTGAGGAAAAACACAAAAAATGTGACGACAAAGCATCTCCTTCAAATCAAAATGCTTACACACATGGCTATTCTTCCATCCCAAAACACCTTGTTACTTCGAGTGGTACTTGAGGCATCATGGTATCATAACGCAAAGCCATTACCATTCACATTGAGTATCGAGTACTGGCTTGATCTAACAATCTGTTCTCGTAGTTTTTTCTAATGGTGAACCAGTCCTCAATGAAGTAATGGTACATTTAGCTAGCTACCATATTGTTATGCAATTGAGTTTGTCTAATCTCAAGAACATCAAGATCAACATATAAAATTAATAAGACATATGTAAATAATATTGTCAATTAGCATCACAATTTAATTCAGGAAAGGGAACTCAAAATTATTTACTAACCTACTTAGCAAGATCTCTAAAAAAACTAGTATTTGAAGAGACAAATCCCTTGATGAAACCATTGAGATATTTAGATCTCTCATCAGTTGTCATTCCGCAAAAAGTAACCATAGAGATAGGTCGGCACCCACAACTGTTGAATTTGATACAAGTCAATGACATTCTTGTTGTTACCCAGATTGTATTTGTCTACTACTTAAGGTCATTGACACTCAAAATCTTTAGGTGTATCTAACTTGTAAAGCATGTAAAAATTAGTACACCATTGCGCATATTGGTCAAGTAAAATTGACGTAAACCAAACACTGAATTTTGAAGTAATATGCCATATACAAAGCTATGTTACTTATTGGCATCTCTTGTGCTATTGCTTATGTCATGCATGGATCTTGATAAGTGATAGTTTTCAGGGACTTCTTCATTATAGACATAAATATTTACAAAATAAATAACAACTAGTTATATTTTGTCAAAAAAAGGGGGAATAGGGCATGTGTTTAAGTCAAGCATCTTCTCTGACTATATAATACATTGCAGTACATGGGCAAACACATGAGAAATAACAAAAAGAAATAAAAAGAAAGAAAGATCATATGATTGTTGATGTGACACAAGCAGAGTATCAAAGAAACACATTTGGTTCTATTGGAAACAAAAGCAAAATGAACAGATAATTACCTACATGCATGTCTATCAGCAAAGCAAAAGCTGAGTACTAAATAAACAAAGAAATAACAAAAAAAATAAAGATTCTGGTACATGCATATATGTCAGAAAAGCAAAGGTAAGGGGGAATCGAGGGCTAATAATACGTTAAATCAATTAAGAAAAAAAATGCAACATATAAATCATAAGAAATACAATAATGCAAATGAAAACATACTTATAGTTTTAATAATAATTGGATAAGTTGTTCCAATACCTTCCTAAGTCATCTAAAAGTTGTGGTTGTTTCATTGCAATTGTCAACACCAACAAAAAAACCCACAAGACATATTGTAAGCATTCACATTATTTTAAGCAGTAATGTATCTAAGAGTGATTCTTTAATTTATGGATAACTAATAATCCACATACAGTAGTTTTGATAAAAGTCACAATAATTACTTATCACTATAGCTATTAAAAGTAACCCTAGTTATGCTCGTCTCACAATATCCCCTACCTAAGATTGTCTCATACAAAACCTTCTACATGATTTATATAGTCTCAAATCAGATGACTATGACTTTTTTTGGGGTAAAAGAAACAGGTTTTTTCAAATTTCAAATCAGCATTACCCTTGCACAATGTGATTCTTACACATAATCAAGGTGACCATTACACTGGGACTATCATTTTTTTCCTAGGACAGCCATGATATTCTACAAGCATGCAGTATTTGTTGCCGAACTAACCTGTGGGTATCTACAATAATAAGAGATGACTAAGTAATAAGCTTATATAAGGGTGAGTATTGTATAGTAAAAAAATGATGACTGTAAATTTGAAGGGTTAACTATATGATAATTAATATGGGGTGGCACAGTGAATAACATAATTGTTAACAAAGGATGACCATCAAATTTATACACAATGACTACTTGTAATTAAAGGTGGGCATGGATTGGGTCGGGTCGGGTCGGGTTAGGGCCGGTCCATTTATAAAGTAGATTAGGTCAGGTCATATTCGGCCCGTTAACTATTTGAGTTGGGCCGGGCCTTTTGTGTAAATAAATGGGTCGGGTCGGGTCGAGTCGTCCCATGGCGACCCACTTTTGGCACGTTTTAAAATGGAACAAACTTGTACAAAATTTTTTTAAATAATAGTTATTGTTGTGTATGAAGTGCTGGTAATAAGCTTAATTAATTAGAACATGTAAATTAGGGTGTCAAGTAAGTTGAAAAATTAATGGTTCACTAAACGGGTCATTAATGGGCCGACCCGTTAATATGTCTTAATGGGCCGGCCTACTATTGACCCGGTCCATTATTGACCTGACTCTTTATTAACCCTATTTTAAATGAGCTGACCTGCTTAATCCAATGGTTATCCGGTTCGTTACCCATCCCTACTTGTAATCAATCTGGAGCGACTGCTACATTTCCTTAAGGTGATTAGAATGTAGGGTACGGTTGGAAGTAATGTAAACACTACAATATTGCTTGGTTACAAAAATGGTACAATTTAATAGAATTAATTCACTTACATACAACTGTAACAGTCAAATTTTACAGAGAAGATGACATTGAGGGAGACAGAGAACGACAAGAGAGTGGGTGTTTAAGACCTACCAAAATGTAATTACAATAATATTGGCCCTGTTCTTTTCAGTGGGAAATGATGAGTGTGGAATGGATGAGTATGGGAAAGGGGGGGGAAGGAGTGGGTGAGAGTTGGTAAGAGTGTCATGGTTTGAGTTTAATAAAATCTTGTCTCGTGGGGGGGGGGGGGGGGGGACGTTTAAAAATGCAATTGTATAGTAAAGATGAGAAGGAGACACAGCGACAATGACGAGCACGAAGAGAAAGTCTCTAAATGTACTACCTTATAGTTGGGAGGATTTCGACTAAAAGGTATATACCCACAATGATTTTAAAAAAAATCAAGTGATTGTATCTGCATAGATTGAGGTAAATGTAATTATAATGTAATTTTGATTACATTTCTTAATAGTAACTGAACATGGTAATAAAATCATCGTTATCATTTTGATTGTATTATCACTTTGATTACATTACCACTTTAATTACACACAACCAAATAAGTCATAATAGTCAATAAGGTGATAATACTTGTAGTCAATTTGGAGCAACTATTGCATGTCCTAGGGGTAAGTATTTGTAGTTGAAAAGGGTGACTATTAAACCATATAAATGAACGAATGAATCAATACTAGTTGACAGTAGGGGCAAATTATTATGTACACCCGAGAGCACGTGTTACTATATCTATTTTATATATATTTTTTGGGGTGTATTTGTCATATATTTTATATTTTAACATATAATTGCTTAGGTATCATATGGGAGTATAAACACTCAAGTGTATGATATAGGCTTTAGACATTAGGTCACTATTGTATTAATAGCACGCGCCATGATCATAATGAATCTTTAAACGAAACCTCTCTCTTCTAACTTTAGATACACTAAAATAACAATTTATGTTGATTAAATTGCCATTGCATATGTTGATTGAAGGGGTTACTACGGTAGTTAATATGGGGATTGTATTTTGACTATAAGATTTGTATTTGTTTGAATATAACCAATGTTGTAAGTGCTGTTTAGTAAATTGCACATTATTAATTAATGAATTCTTCCCTTAAAAAAAAGTAAGAAACCCTTGTGTAGATTTCTTGATACCCTATTCGAGGCAGTTTGATTTTTGATCCTAATGAGAGTTTATCGTAATTCATGTTTGCCTTCATTGTATCATATGATTTGTTTTGCTGAATGCTATCAAGAGTGATGGTGATGGAAAGTTCAATGGAAACCACTCACACTCAAGGAAGAACACAAGAACAAGGAAAGGAACTCACGGCCTTAGCTTGATTAAGATACAGAAATCACTACTTAAACAAGATCAGGACTAGACTTGAACACCATCTTAGCCGGCCTAGTTAAGGATAAGCAATTTTAGTCTTTTGGGTTTCAAGGAGCAAAGCTCTCTTTTCTCTCTTTCAATTCATGAAATCTGATTACAAAATGAAAGAATACAAAGCCTTATAGTCTAGCAAGCAAGCATGCAAGCTGCTCTAGCCTAGGGAGTGAGGTTTCTTCCGAATTAGGAAACCTCTTAAACATGCTTAGTTCACAGTTTTAGCTAACCTGTGAGATAATAGTTAGTTTATAAACTTAATCCTTACTAATTACAACCATTGAACCTATTAAACTTCAAGGATTAAAGCTAAACTAAATACTAAGCAAGCAATTAAGCAAAAAGGCAGCTGAGCATGTGAGGGAGAAAAGTGAAAAAGCTGCTTGGTCCCGGGTACCCTTTGCGGCTAGCCAATGGCTGAGTTTCTGTCTTTCTCTCCTTGTTCTTCATAGGATAACCTGGTGGTTCCTTCATGATTGTATCTAACAGCCTTCTAACAAGCGAATCATGCAGCTAGACAAGGATTGGATGCCAGAAAAAACTTCAACTACCAAATGCACCAATTAGATGCAACCGGGCAGTAGCTAGCAGTTTGCAGGCTCTGTTTGGATGCCACTTTTCCCATACAAAACGTGGGCATGATTTGGAATGCCACATATGGTTGGAAAGCTTAGAATTCCTTCTAATGCCTTCAGGTGGAATTATACATTTTCGAGCTCATTTGCCTGCCCAAAAATCAAAATACCCAGACTAGTCTACACCAAGCTTCAGTCTACACTGTTTGAAAAATTGGCCTGGTTCTTCATCTTCCACTTAGTTTAACTTAATTTAATCACTTAGACCAGGTAAGTAACATCTTGGGGACCTAAGATATACAAAAATTCAGAACTTAAATCTCATGGAAGCTTAAGTAATTAGATACACAAAACCGGGCTTAAAAACTGATTTGTACCCGTAGGGTTCTGTTTGTGTTTTTAGCAAAAGGTGAGCTATCTTTTGAACTTATGAGATTATTCTTGGACGTTTTGGACTTAATTGATCATGATCAAGGTCATGGCTTGGTAGGACTCTATCATCCTCCCGTTATTGAAGAGATTTGATCCTCAAATCTTGTAGGGAGTCATTTGAATGGTACGGGCTCAAATATACCACATTGAAGGTGGCTAAAACTCTATAATCTTATGGTAAATTAATCTTGTAAGCATTGTCACTTATCTTCTCTAAGACCTCAAATGGACTTTCAGCTCTTGGCATCAATTTGTTCTTCCTTTTGGAAGGAAATCTCTCCTTTCTTAAGTGGATCCATACTAGGTCTCCAGGTTGAAAAACTATCTTTCTCCTATGCTTGTTGGCTTGGGCTTCATAGGATGCATTAGTCTTCTCAATTTTGACCTTAACCAACTCATGGAGCTTTTGAATCTCCTTTACTCTTGCTTCTGTATCCGCAATTGGTTTCTGGTCTAAAGGTCTTGTAGTAAGGTCAAGGGGGCTAAGAGGATCATTCCCTAGACCACCCTGAAAGGAGAAAGACCAGTAGCCTTGCTTGTTGCTTTGTTTTATGCAAACTCAGCATAAGAAAGGAGTAAAACCCAAGCTTTGGCATGAGGTTTAATCAAAGCTCTTAGGAGAGTGTCTAAGGTTCAATTAGTTACCTCAATTTGGCCATCAGTTTAGGGGTGACATGTGGTACTATACATCAGTTTACTATCAATCTTCTTCTATAGGGTAATTCAAAAATGGCTTAGAAACTTTGTATCCATATCAGAAATAATAGACTTAGGGATACCATCTAATCTGGTTACCTCTTTAAAGTACAATTCAGCAATGTGTGTAGCATCATTGGTCTTATTGTATGATATGAAGTGTTCCATCTTTGAAAACCTATCCACCACTACAAATATTGAATCCTTGCCCCTTTGGGTCCTAGGGAGACCCAAAATGAAGTCCATGCTCACATCCACCCAAGGTTGAGTGGGAACTGGAAGTGGCGCATACAAACTCTAGGGTAAGGTGTGACTCTTGGCAGCTTGGCATGTTCCACAACTTCATAGGATGTCTTGAACATCCTTCTCCATTTTAGGCCAGTAATAATGCTCCCTTAACATGGTTAAAGTTTTGGACTCACCAAAATGCTTAGCTAAAGAACCACCATGAACCTTCCTAATTAGGAGCTCATTGGTGCTACACTTTGGAATACACAGTCGTACTCCTTTGAACAAATAGCCCTCTTGGACTAAGAAATCCCCCTTGGGGTGCTTTAAGCACACATAATACAAGTCCTTAAGGTCTTCATCATCAGCATATAAAGTTTTAGATGCTCAAAACCAAGAATAAGAGCATCCAACCGAAACAGGAGGAGATGCCTTCTAGATAATGCATCGGCATCTTGATTTAACTTTTCAGATTTGTGCTTAATGGTAAAGTGAAATGACTGAAGGAACTCAACCCATTTAGCATGGTGTTGAGTTTAACTTGTGTTGGCCTTGAATATACTTCAAAGTCTCATGATCAGAATGTATAATGAACTCACTAGCCATTAGATAATGGCTCCAATGCTCTAAACACCATACAATAGCATAGAATATCTTATCATAGATGGAGTACTTTCTTATTGAATCGTATAACTTCTCACTAAAGAAGGCCAAAGGCTTGCCTTCCTAAGTAAGAACACCATTTATACCACTCCTGATGCATCACATTCAACTTCAAAGACCTTCTTAAAGCACGATAAAACATGGATAGGCGCTTGAGTTAGTCTTCTTTTTACTTTCTCAAAGGCAGATTGGGCTTTAGGGGTCCATTTGAATGATGTATCCCTAATCACCTCAATCATGAGAGTCATAATTATGCTGAAGTTTCGAATAAACCTCCTATAAAAGGAAGCTAATCCATGAAAGCTTCGAATATCATGAATGCTTTAGGGAAGAGGCCAAGTCCGTATAGCCTCTAACTTACTCTCATCTACCTTTATCCCTTTTTCAAAAATAATATAACCTAAGAATGTAACTTTATAAGTGAAAAAAGTACATTTTTTAAGGTTACCATACAGCTTCTCACGTTCAAGAACAAGCATGACTTGATTAAGATGATCTTGATCTATTTGCTCGTCCTTAGAATAGATCAAATTATCATTGAAGTAGACCACACAAATTTGTCAATGTAAGGCTTGAATACTTGATTCATTAGCCTTATAGATGTACTAGGAGTATTAGAAAGACCAAAAGATATGACAAGTCATTCATATAAGCCCCCCTTGGTCTTGAAT
This sequence comes from Carnegiea gigantea, assembly GCA_029747015.1. Lineage (NCBI taxonomy): Eukaryota > Viridiplantae > Streptophyta > Magnoliopsida > Caryophyllales > Cactaceae > Carnegiea > Carnegiea gigantea. The sequence goes on from JAKOGI010000326.1 coordinate 251,228, forward strand.
ACCATCTTTCATTCATCTTCCTCTATGATTTTGATTTGGTAGTATCCACTTCTAAGATTGATCTTTAAAAACACTTTAGAGCGATGTAGCTCATCTAGCATGTCCTCAAGTCTAGGTATGGGATACCTATACTTGATTGTGATTTTGTTAATGACTCTGCTATCCACACACATTTGTTAGCTGTCATCTTTCCTAGGAACCAAAAAGGCAGGTACGACACCAGGGCTTAAAGAATCATGCACAAGCCCCTTGGACATCAATTCTTCTACTTGTCTTTGAATCTTCCCTTAGATTCATCCTATAAGCTGGCTTATTAGGGAGGATTGAATCAGGAATGAGATCAATATGGTGCTGGATGTCTCTTTTGAGAGCTAACCTTATGGTATCTCCTCAGGAACTAGGTGATAGAATTTTTGTATGAGTGACTTGGCTATGTGGTGAGGAGGCAAGGGAATTTCTGGTTCATCTTGGATGTTTAAGATCCACTCCTTAAAAGCTTTAAATCATGATATGAGGTCTTTAAAAGAGGTTCACTAAATGATAATAAACTCATCTTGGTAGTTCTTACCAATAGAGAAAGAAATGAGGTATCCGGAGTTAACTTGTAATCCCTTACTTTAGTTTAGCCATTGGATGTTGTAAGGATGGGGATGGGCCATGGCTTGCAATCCTAGTTTCTCAATTATGTTAAGAAAAACTACATTGGCACAACTCCCTCTATTTATAATCAAAGAACAAATCTTATATTAAACGTACATCTAGTATGAAAGATGTTCTCCCTTTATTCATCTTTAGCTCCCTTTTGGCCGTTCAAGACTCTTCTTGAAACCAGCATCGCACCCTCATCTGTTTCCTCCTCAACCTCCTCTAGGTTTTCTTCAAGATTTCCCTCACTTTCTCCTTTAATTTTCTCCTTAATTTCTTATTCATCCACGACTCTCCATTCAGCTAGCGTGACCACCTTTCTGTTTGGACAGTCCAAGGCTATACCTTCTTGTGCTCATAAGATTGGGATTGGGTTTGGTTGGAGGTGGTTGGTTCTTTTGTGGAGTTAGGGTTCTTTGTGGATTGGATGGAAACAGATTTGCAGGCTTAGGAGGTGGGTTAGAACTCCCTTTGTTGAAAAAGGGTTGTTCCAGGGTGGAGGTCTATTAAACTCACGCTTAAAGGGTAGTTTAGCTTTCTTTTATTGCTCAAACTTATGAGCCAGGACACAAACATCATCAAAGATAGTGTATTGTTGTAGTTCAACTACGTTAGCATACTTAGGATCAAGTCCCCCCAAGTATCTAACTATAGTTTGTTCTTCTGCTTCTGAATATCATATTTAATCATGAGTTTCTCAAACTCATGTGTGTATTCTTCAACATTGAGGCCACGTTGAGTAAGATTATGGACCTGAAGATAACTATCTTAGATGTAGATGAGTGGGAGAAACCGTGATTTAAGCTTGGCTTTCATCTTATCCCACGTTCAAATCTTGTTTTTTCTACATCTAATCCTCTTGGCACAAAAGTTAGTCCACCATAGAGAGGCATACTTTCTTAGCCTAAGGGCTACCAGCTTTACCTTTTTGTCGTCAGGTACGTCTTTATACTCAAAGACTCTTTCCACCGTATGCATCCACTCTAGGAATTCATCTGGATCCAACTTGCCTTCAACTTCTAGAATCTCAACTCTAAAGTCATTAGGGTTAGCTTGAAATCTAGGCTCCATTCTTGCTCTTCTTGGAGGTTCATCATCACTAGATGAACTCATGAGATTGCGGGCTTCTTCTTCTTCTCTTTAAACAAACCGGATAGGCTCCTCGTTGATCTTCTGTTTTTGTATCAAGAAAGTACATAGCTGTCTCCTTAGGTACTCATTCTGAGCCTTTAATTCTTGGTTAGAACTCTTAAGTTCTTGATTGAAAGTAGTAATATCATGGTTGCCATTCAAAACAGCATCAAGTTTCTCTTCTATACTCAAGTTAGCACTCATGGTGTAACCGGCTTGATTGTAGAACAAAAACGGGGTTTGTGTTTGGATGAAACTGGAAGTGTGGGGAAGTATACCAGGCCAAGGAGAAACTTAGCTCTGATATCAAATATGATCGAAAGTTCAATGGAAACCACTCACACTCAAAGGAGAACACAAGCATAAGGAAAGGAACTCATGACCTTAGCTTGAACTTAATGCAATCCGAAATTGAAAGTGAGTTTAGGATAGTTCTAAACTTGATTCTTGGATACAGTAATCACCACCAAGACCAAGATTAGGGCCTTTAAGCTTGATTAAGATATAGAAATCACCACTTAAATAAGATTAATACTGGACTTGAACACCACCTTAACCGGTCTAGTTAAGGATAAGCAAGTTTAGTGTTTTGGGATTCAGGGAGCAAAGCTCTCTTTTCTCTCTTTCAATTCACGAAATTTCATTACAAAATGAAAGAATACAAAGCTTTATAGTCTAGCAAGTAAGCATGCAAGTTGCTCTAGCCTAGGGAGTGAGGTTTCTTCCGAATTAGGAAACCTCCTAAACATGCTTAGTTCACAGTTTTAGCTAACCCGTGAGATACTAGTTAGTTTATAAACTTAATCCTTGCTAATTACAATCATTGAACTTATTAAACTTCAAGGATTAAATTTAAACTAAATAGTAAGGAAGCAATTAAGCAAAAAGGCAGTTGAGCATGCGAGGGAGAGAAGTAAAAAAGCTGCTTGGTCCCGGGTACCCTTTACGGCTAGCCAATGGCTGAGTTTTTGCCTTTCTCTCCTTGTTCTTCGTTAGATAACCTAGTGGTTCCTTCATGATTATGTCTAACAGCCTTCTAACAACCAAATCATGTAGGTAGACAAGGATAGAATGCCAGAAAAGACTTCAACCACCAAATGCACCAATTAGGTGCAACTGAGCAGTAGCTGGTAGTTTGCAAGCTCTGTTTGGATGCCACCTTTCCCATGCAAAATGTGGGCATGATTTGGAATGCCACATATGGTTGGAAAGCTTAGAATGTATTCTAACACCTTCAGGTGGAATTACACATTTTGGAGCTCATTTGCCTGCCTAAAAGATCAAAATACCTACACTAGTCCATACTGGGCTTTAGTCTGCACTGTTTGGAAGTTGACCTGGTTCTTCATCTTTCACTTGGCTTAACTTAATTCACTTACTTGGACTAGGTAATTAACATCTTGGAGATCCAAGATATGCAAAAATTCAGAATTTAAACCTCATGGAGGCCTAAGTAATTAGAAACACAAAACCGGGCTTAAAAACTAATTTGTACCCGTAAGGTTCTGTTTGTGTTTCTAGCAAAAGGTGAGCCATGTTTTGAACTTGTGAGCTTGTTCTTGGATGTTCTGGACTTGATTGATCATGATCAAGGTCTTGGCTTGCTAGGACTCCATCAGTTAGGAAGATTGGTTGTCCGTATTTTTGTAAGATTGAGGTCTGATTATAGCCGCATTGGGGTTGCATAATGATAGAATGTTTGGTTTCCTTAGTGAAGGCCAATATTCGGTTCAATTCTCTTCAAATACGTTGTTTATGTGCGCATATGTTTGTAAACTTAGTTTGCGCTGAGAAAAAAAGTATCACAGCCAACAGAGGCGGTTCGATTCTCTTCAAATACATTGTTTGTGCGCGCACGTACGCATTTATAAACTTATTTCGTGCTGTGAAAAAAAGTATCTCGGGTGGCAGGGGCGTTTAATCATTCTCTTCAATTTCAGCAAGCAAATTTAGTGGAGCTTGGAACATTTGCACTGTGTTTTAAATCCTTGGAAGCGACTCGAAACTAACATTACTCACATTTCCAAAAGCCTGAGAAAAATATCTGCTTATCTTATCATTCTTAGCATGTAGGAATTCATCTTATAATTCGAAAGGCACTTGGTTTTAACTCGATTTTTGTACAAAGAGAGGGGGGAAAAAAGAAGAAGAATTGGTCTAACATGGAAAATCATGTTTGTGGCCTTGCATGTGTTTTCCAGGGGAAGGAAAGCACTTTTCAGACTAAGATTTATCATTTTTTTTGGGGGGGGGTGTGAACTAAGATTTATCATATGAATGATGATAACAGGAATAAACTCACTGCTTGTTCTCTAATAATAGGGGATTAAAAACATCAACATAATGAACATCATATTTTATATGCTTTCTTGAACTTGAATGCATGTATAGTACGCACTAAAGGCTAAAGCACTGAAGGTTGAAAAAAAGGCAATCTTCCTGTTTAAATATCGATTTATAAACATAGCAACAATCTACCTAGTCCAACAACCAACCAAAAAAAGAAGGGAAAAAAGGAAAATTAGGGTCAATGCTAATCTCTCTTTTGTTTCTCTATGGAGCCCATTGTAGCAGATACAAGGCTCTCAAAACATACAGTGAAGCCAGAGCAGAATGGTCGCAATGGGCCGATGTCAAACTTCGCTAATGTTTTTTGTTCCACATCGTACCAACGATTATTTGGTTTATCCTTACCAATGCTCTGAACTAGAACCTTGGATCGGCTTTTCAAGTGCGTGATAAAAGCTGCCGTTGTCCACATTGGATCGTCTTTCAACTCCGAAATACTAGCCAACTTGCTCCAAGACGTCTCAATCACATAGTCCTTCATGATCCAGATCTCTATAGTTGTATCGCGAACTTCTCTATGCAAGCCTATGCATAGACACTCGTGCAATCGTCCTAGCACTATGGAGTAAAACTCGTCTTTCATCGGAGGATTGGTGATGGATGGTTGTCGAATCGTTGCGTCCCATTCTTCTGAAAAGAGATTAAAACCAACAATTCGGAACTCGTTATCATCCACTAGAATGACCCAGTGTAACGTACCGTTCCAAAACACACATTCCCGATTTGCACAGAATGATCTACTGAATAGATAACCCTGAGGAGCCGATTGATGACGCAGCCTTCGCCATAAGTTTGCTTTCAAGCTATAAACGAACGTGTCTCCTCGAGAAAGAAGGGCCACGACAACCTTATAATCATCGGTTTCACAGTCGTAACCAAATCCAGTCATGATATCTGATTCATGCAACCCTTCTGGGCCGAAGAATTCCTTAAAGGTACGCATTGATGGGTTGCATACACAAAAATAATTGCATTGGACAACATCGCAAAAACATAACAACCCATTACAAGAGCCTATAACTCTTATGGTTCTACCCTTTTCGCTGTCTTGGTTGGTTGTGGATTGGGTGAGTTGAGATCATCTATGAGGTAAACCCCATTAGTATCAAAGGCAAAACCTGCAATAGTTTCATCGACAAAAACAAGGGCTTGCTTAGTTTCATTATTGTAATCAAGGGATCTTTGGAGATGGGGGTTGACGAAAACGGGGCTATCAATGAGATTCAATCACTCTTTACTTACGCACGTGAAATGTATGAGCGACTTCACTGGAAGACGTAGTAGTATCTCAAGAATCACATCTGAAGATAGAAGGAGTGCAGCTTTTGGGAGTTTTGGGTTTGAGAGATTCATAATGCCCATTTACCAAGCAATTAGATGGGATTTCTTTTCATATATATGTTCAAATAAATATGATCAATGAAGTCCTTAAAGACTGGGTTTGCTACTGACATCTCCTAATCTCACTAAATTAAAAGAGAGAAAATATTTTTTGATTAAAGAAAAAAGAAAATATATTGCAATCTCCTAAAGATTACTTATTTGCTTTATTTCCTTTTTTAATTTATCTCCTAATCTCACCAAAATAACATATCTACATAGATCTCCTAAAAATTATTTATTTGATTTATTTCCTTCTTTATTTATTCTCAACAAAGGATGAAACTCAAGCAAATTAACCAAAAGATATTTAGGCCATGATTACGATGATGACGGGGAGATATTCAGCAAAAAATAGCTTATTTCATTTGGTGTCAACAATTACAAGGAGAGTTCAATAGTTCATCCTATTGCTAGGTCTGACCACTCGCATGCAATAGGTTTAGAAGTAGGGCATGGAACTGGTACAAGGTTCGAACCCTGCTCGAGGGTTCCGGGTTCAGGGTCACTTGCCTTGACCTCAAGGCGTCTGGGATTGATCCATCCTCTGTTGATTCTGTTCACTCTTTTGATGATTACACTGAACCACTCACCCGTTTTTTTGCACATCATTCACCTACCCATAGTCAAGAGAAGGTAATCCCCCCCCCCCCCCCTTTTTTTTTTTTTTTTGGGGGTGCTTTTGGCTTTTTTCTGTCCATGGAGGTAGGAAGACTGACCCACTAGCTCCACTTAATTTGGGTTTGAGTTTATATTTATATTTGTTATCATGAACAAAAGTAATATCAAATATATCCAAGATTAATGCATACAATTAGATGAGACAAAAGGGGCGTTCAGTTTGGACATGGTTCATGCTGAAATTCGTTTCAGTTCGTATCAATTAATTTTTGGTTCAATAAATTTGTCTTACAAAAAAGAAACAGCTTTGTAGGAAATCTTAGGATGAGTTCGGTTTGATTTTGGTGAAATTCAGGTTCCACATCCTGTTTGGTTTGTGTTTCCCGTCTCGAGTCTATTCCGCCAGACCTATATGCAATTATTGTACATATATGATTAGTTTTATGGGCAAATTATTTTATATATATATACACACACACACACACACACACACACACACATACATATATATACATACATACTTCCAGGAGCATGTACTCCCGTTGCCACATATATATGCTTTTTCAATGTGTAATTGTCATATAAGTGGTTATTAATATATATTTCGCTTAAGTGACTTCCAAAAGTATATAATCTCGGGCGTATGATATAGGCTTTGAGTTTTAAGAGCCCTCATGTACTATATTGATAACAATCAGGTGATATTGGTGGGACATATATAGCGCGGGAGGATTGGGCGTTACAAATGCCACATACAAGTTTAGCAACAAAATTCATGCGGCCATCTATGTGGCTGCCTCTATGCTTAAGCATGGTTTCGCGACAGATCAAGATATCATTGATTTACGTAAAAACTCCCACCATGTTTCCTTAGTTTTGTTGAGTTTTAATGTTACATATATGGAAAATGTCATATCATCAAATTTTATAGGACTTTTTTGCAAGTATTTTGCATTGTCTCCCATAAGATTTCAGACATTAATTTATGTAACGTTGGTATTTTAGAGTTTAACTTTATCATCCTTGAAGTATTACTATTGTAATATGACCTAATCGCCCGAGTGAGATTCCCACTAAAAATCAATATCAACTATGCATAAAGTAATTCATGTGTTTATAAGCATACTCTAAACCTTCTACAGATGAGCTACTTGCTCACATGGCGTCTGACTCCTTGAGCAATGAGCATGTCTCTCCTCCAGGGCATAAGTCCCGGGGGAAGCATCCTTCTTGGGTTGCAGTGCACTTGGGAGGATTTACATAAAGAGCTAAGTTAAGCTCAAAGATTTATATTGGTTTAGCTAGTAATTACGTAATTAAGCATGCATAAAATAGTAAATTTAACTTAATTGGGGTGTAATTGGAGACATATGGGCGGTTATTGAGCCTTCAATATGTTAATCATGGGCTAGCAACATACTACTACAATAATTTTTCGCCATGCTTATCAATAATACTGAGCCATGCCCATGATCACAAATTTTGAAATTGAACAATGAACGATGTCAAAATTACCAGAGAACAAAGTACAAGTTTGCCCAAAAGAATTTCAACAAGGATTGATCGACGAGTACCACAATTATTGATTGCATTTTTAGTTCTTAATAAAAAGTTTAAATCTAACCCATGTATAGACAATAGAATTACATACATATAAGGACATGGAAGACATTTTATTTGCCATGCATGTAGGTATTCAAACAACCCGATGTAACTTAATGTTAAAAAAGATATAATGGGTGTACGTACTAAGAGAATAGGAAATGATCAAAAGAATTCCTTTTTTTTTTTGGGCTTTGGAGTGGTGGTCTTCGCCAAGAGCCCATATCTTTGCGTGCACGAGTAGGGTTGTCTACACCTATATCTTTTCAAATCCCGCGAAAGCAGAACCCACACTATGAGTTGTCTTTGTTAATGTTAGTCTTCACCATGAGTCAGCTTAATTTCAAGCTATAGACAAGCATGTCTTTCCCGTGATCATGTACCATTAGTACCTTAACTGTACATATGATCATCACTTCTACTACAGTTGTAACCAATTCCTAGTTAGGAAACCTTTGGGCTTTTTCATACTCAGCTCTTTTGATGTTAAGAATTCTTTGAAAGTATCCATTGATCGGCTGCATATATAGAATGAGCAATCAAATAATGAGTGATCACTAAAAAGTAACGAGCGATAGCTAAGTAATTTTACCAGGTTTCTTTTCACATTATGTTCAAATAAAAATACATGATGAAAGTCTATTAAAAACTGGCTAGGCCAAGAAAAAACAAGGTTTTTCCAAGGTTGACAAGTTCTGATGATTATATATTATAATTTATTCCCTTTGACATTTTTCACTTCTAAAGAATTTCAAGTCATTAATCCACATGATGAGTTTCTCTTCTAAAATATTGTAGGACCTTGTAGAATGCTCAGGAACTTTCTAGATTATTCTAGGATCTTTTGAATAATCTAGAACCTTCCAAAATATCCTAAAAAAATCATCCCATAACATTAGACAGATGTTCCTGTGTGCCTCGATAATTACATGAGTAAAATGACCCCAAGCCCAAAAAAGAAAAAGACATGAAACTGAACCCAAAACCCATTTCAACTGTTCCAAAATCATTCTCACCATCATTAATAGGAGCAATTATAGGTTCAACAGGTTGCTTAGTAGGGCCTCCTTGGTTAGGTTGCAATTGTTTAGCAATGAAGGTGTACATAGTAGGGGGTACTCAAAGCTAGCATGTATATTAGAATCTTACCACCATCGTACTCCCAAATACTAACTAAGTTTCTCCAATCCTCATCAGATTACAATGGCAACTTCTTTTTTGAACCAGGAGGACAAAATTACAAATCCAAAGTACTCAGGTACATCCACTCCAAACTTCTTACCCTCTACATAAGCATATCAGTGAAGGTCAATCATCTGATATCTATCTAAATCCATGTGTGAAATTACAAACATACGACCTTCATAATAAATTGCCAATACCCTATTCTGTTCAACCTACAAGCCACATACCAAACAAATCAGAAAAACAAAGAATCATGAACTCTATCCAAGATATGAGGAACCCAATTCAACCATCTCATTTAATTCAGCGTATCAGGAATCCAATTCACCATGCATTCATATATACATATTAGTTCGGCAATCCAGAAATTAAGAATGCGTTCATACATTCATTTCAAAGTCAAGCAAGGCAAAATACCCCCTGTTCAAACCCTTATTCACTCAAGCATAACAAATTACTCCCAATTTTACACATGCATGATTTCGTCACCCATTAATTTCACCAACCCCTAATTTCACCACTTTTGTCAACAGATGCAATTATCCCCAAACCCTAATTCACCATCTGTTCAAAATTATCAGATATGCAATTGCTAATTGCGTTTCACCAACTGTTCAAAATCAGCATTATCAACAAATTATATTATAATTTTCACTAATCTCCATTAATATCATATTTTAACCAAAATCAAACACCAAATCCTAAATATTTCCCACTTCTGTAATGAATAAAATTGTTTAAACTTATTTACCTTCCTCTTCGCTGAATTTTCTGCTTTCCCATGCTCTTCCCTTTTACATTTGCAGCTTGCATGGGGACCCAAAGAACTCCCTTTTCAACACCTACCCCTTCTCTTCTTTTCCACTTGCTAGTCAATTGATGTGGGCCTTATCTTCATAGTATTGCATCGACAAGACGAGAGAGACATATTTTCCTTCTCTAGCTAGAGAGAGGCAAAGAAGCCCTACAAGTTATGGAGGTCGGTTCACCAATGTGGAACTGTACAGACTAGAGAGAGATGAGAATTTATGAAGGTTGGTAGAGAGAGATGATAGAGAGATAAATGGCTTTACCTTGCTGGACTTTTTTTAAAAAATAAAATTGTATAAGATATATTTGCCAGGTATTTATGGAAATAAGTGTGACTTTTTATTACTTTGATCGGATTTTCATGTTTGGCATGGGAAAAGGTTCAACACATTATTTACCCCAAATGGTGTTGGTTCTGGAAATTATTTACCAAAATCATTGGTTCCAAAAATTAAAACATCAAATCTCAATGGGTCAATGTGTAAATTTTTCCAAAAGATGCAAAAATATGAAAAATAAAAAAATTATTGTTGCATATAAAGCATAAAGGTCGATGTAGGCGGGATTCAAACCCTAGTGCTTAACAATAACTTACGAAGACTATCAAATGTGCTGATTGACACCTATTCAAACACAATGCCAATGTTGCATTAATACAATCATAGTTAAAGTGCACCCTATCCAATGTACAGGATCGATCTAACTTGAGCAAACTAGTGATCCTCGAGCAGTACAATTCGCTCATGCTTAATTCATAAGAGTACTTATGCTGGGTGAGACTATCTCGTCTCCTAGACCAACGTCGCAATTATTCTTTGAGATAATTACGTGGGTAGCAGATTCTTAGTAGGCATAAGTTAGCAACTAGTAAAATCTATGGAGTAGTAACTAGAAAATTCTGTCTACATTAACCTTTGCGACTCCCATTGCAAAAAAAAAGGAAAAAAAGGCATTAATTATTCTTAGCTTGTAAATCCTTCGAACCCCTTTTTTTAATTTGATGCATGATATAAAGCTTGAATCCATGCGAATTAGTACTAGGACAAGTTTTTCAAATTTGTCGTCTCCACAAACAAAAAATAGGCAAAAGTTACAATTATATTTTGTATAAAAATATTATGCATGATTTGATCAAAATCTCATAGTGTTTATCCTTTGCATCTATGGTTGCTATCATTTCACTAGCCAATACGTAAATAATCCCAGAGAAGCAATACTGTTTGGTGTGCGCATTATTATTCTCCTGGGAGTACATACTCTCAACAGTCACATTAGCAAATATATATTAAAAAATTAATATCTAATAAATACACACGTGAAAAATATATACACGTAGGCAACGAGAGTATGTGCTCCTGAGAGCACATGAGAAATTATCCTCCAAAACACCCCCCAAAAAAAAAAGAAAATGTAGGCGTTTGCATTTCTAATTTGTGTATTCTTTGTTTGCAATTCATATTACCTGGAAGATGATTGATTGTATGAATTTGCCGACAAGCCAATGCAACTCAAAATATTGCTGAAGCATTACGTTCCTTAGAAAATATTGTCAAGCAACTTGCCGCCATTTGTTGATTTTGTATATCTGCCTTCCCAAAATAGTATTTTTCTAGTGCTCCAAAGAATAAATAAAACAAAATAAAATAAAAAAAATACAATGTTGCATTATGAGTTACTTTATACAAATTAAACGTAACCACAAATATACGCTAAAATAATGAAACTTACATATCCAAGAGGTTTACTCGTGCATCTTTCATACTATATATTATACTATCATAACATATATATATATATATATATACACACACACACACATATATTTATATATAAAAGTGAGTGTGAATGATACGGTTTTGACATATGTCTCCAAAATATTTATTAAGGATTTATTTAAAAAGAAAAATTAAAACAATATGTGATTTAAAGTCATCATAATAAATAATGTCTTTTCAACTGCTTCTATGAGAGGAAAAAATAAATTACTGACATGTTAATAGTATTATTTCTAAAAATTTACATTATAAAATTAATCGTAATATTTTAAAAATATTTTGTCTAAAATTCTAAAACAATCTATGCATAGGATGAGTTTAAAGGCTATATGTATACGCTACATCTACAGTAGATATCCCTTCAAGATGAACACAAGCCAATTCTCATTATTGACTAATTTTTACTCTTCCACAATCATATTTAGATTGGTAAGTGAGCAATCTTACCTAGGCTTAATACTGGACATTACCTAATCACACAAGGTTTCTTGCAAGCCAAGGTAAGGAGGAAAATAAATAAATCGATTAACTGACCTAGATTCAAAGAAATTGTGGCTCATACATGACAAAAGTTGCAATGCAAGGTACCTATGTCTTCCACCGACGAGTTTCCCTAACAAGGCAGAATTTACCCATCATAAAAATCGATCCTAGGATATGGCATTTAAAGTAATGAACTAACAGTTCAATACCTTGAGGCATGATCAATAAATAAAGTGGTGTAGAAGTTTGTAGAAATAAAGTGGTGTAATCTACCTATTAAGTTTTGATTGTGTGTTAAGTATTTTTTTAATCTAGATCGAGGTAAAAGTATACTTATTCATTTGCACACCCTAAAAAAACTAATATATATATATATATATATATATATATATATATATATATATATATATATATATAAAAGTAAGTTCTGAACGTTGCGATCGCAACACGTGTCCTCTGAAGTATTTATTAAGATTTTATTTAAAAATAAAAATTTAAACAATATGTGATTTAAAGTCATCATAATGAATAGTATCTTTACAACTATTTCAATAAAGAAAAAAGAAATAAATTACAGATATGTTAATATTATTATTTCTAAAAATTTAAATTATAAGATTAATTATAATATTTTAAAAATATTTTAACTAAAATTTTAAAATAATTCGTGCGTAGTAGTATTTAAAGGCTAGTATATACAAAAATTCTAGCTCATTGTTTGCCCTAAATGAGATTCCTTGATTCCATTTTCTTAAAGATCAACAGTTGACACACGAAAGATGCGTAGACTACGCTTAAGAAAAAACAAGTGTGATATGAAGGTCAAATTATCAAACATTATCCATTCAAATCGTAATTAATATTAATTTAAATCAATTGGCACTAAAATTGACCTCATCAACACACGTTTACTTACCACTTAAGCAAATGAGCCAATTCAAACTTCAAGTATAAATACTTCCTAATTAAGCATAATCTATGTTGAAAAAATTCCAATTCAAAATTAAATTAAAAGGGGAAAAAACAGTGAATTGGTTGGCGAAACCTAGCTTATAATAGCCAGCTAGGGCTTACGTGGCACCTGAATTTGGTGGCAAGCTGACTTGGCAAAGGGAATTATCTCCTACTTATATATTTATTTTAAATCAATACGTCTACGTGTATTATACATGACTTAACCAAGTTTTCCAAGAATTGATAATACACACCACGCATTTTACGAGGTCAACTATATATATATATATATATATATATATATATATATATATATATATATATATATGAGTACTTGTAACCATCTACATATATGGTTATGAATACTCACATTTCGATTATTGATTGAATTGGGTGTCTAGAACGGTACATTGCGATGAGGAATGATGACAAAAATCCCCTCTCTCTGAAGTGTTTGAATCACATTTCGATTGTATGTCGTTCAGTTGAAAAGTCCCTTGATTTTTATCAGAACGTACTGGGATTTATCCCAGTTAAGCGACCAGGATCATTTGATTTTCATGGTGCTTGGTAAGATGAATTTAACAGAGTTTGGATTACAGAGGTCATGTTATTGTCTTAGTTTACTTTTCTTCATCTCGGTTTTTCGCGTCTTGCTAAGTTTGATTTTGTTTGGCTTTCGGCTATTTGGTGGTGCAGTTGTTTAACTATGGAATTGGCATTCATCTGATACAATCTGAGGATACCAATGGCTTGGGTCCTGTTAAAGTGATTAATCCAAAAGATCACCACATCTCTTTCCAGGTAAGGATCTCTCTCTTAAACCGTTGTGTTCTACACTTGATTCAATATATCTCTCTGAAATGTAATTCCGTGACTAGACCTGACAAAAGTAGCAAGCACTTATGTGACTGACGTGAATAACTTGGCATCAAATCTGATCCAAGCCCAAAATATTAGAATAATCCGCTCTCATTCAAATTTATATAGTTAAAGCTACGTACGGAAAACTTAACCATCTCAAAATCTTTCCTGTGGCATTTACTTGACAAACTTATTGGACAACTGATACCATATTGGAACGTAATTCAAAATTCAGACTTATAGCATTGTGGTTGCAGTGTGAAAGCATGGCAACAGTGGAAGAAAGACTGAAGGAGATGAAGATAGAATGCATAAAGAGCAGGGTCACAGAAGGTGGAACTAGTGTGGATCAGCTCTTCTTCCATGACCCAGATGGCTTGATGATTGAGATCTGCAATTGTGAAAATCTTCCTGTTGTCCCACTTCGAGCCGATCTGCCCATTCGATCGTGTCCACGTGTCAACTATGTGTTCAAGCAGTCATAGCCTGATTCAGTAGTAATTCTCAGTAGCTCCTTGAAGAGAACAATGACCCCACTGTAACTACTGAATTAGTGAATGAAATGTTGGTAAATCAAAAAGAGGAAGAAGGGGGGCTGGGGGGTGGGGGAGGGAAGCTGTATTCTTTAATTCATTTGTGTATTGATTATAAATAAATGTAAGAAAAGGCTGTGAGGCAACTCTCATCTCGAGGGTTCTTCCTAACGCAAAAAATGACTGTACATTATTGCATATACAAAATGTGCCAACAGATTTTATTGCAGAACATTAAACAACCTGTTTATTCACATTAAAGACCAGAAATCGAAAAGCCTATATGACCGAAGAAATTCATTCTGAAAATTTTGCTCAAAACATCATGTCGTCTGCTGCATTGCCATGGTTCATCTTGTCCTTGTCTTCCGGGGATAACAAGGTTTTGCCACCAGGCCAGTCTTATGATATGGTTGAGCTACCTTCCGCAGGAACTGTGCGTAACACGAAGGAAAGGAAGTCTCCTACAAAATTGAACTTGCAAGCTATTTTAGCCTATATAAAACCTATCAGTACCTAGTCTTGAACTTCTGGAGCTATACACAGATTATGCTTCAATGAAATTAAACAATAGATACATAAGCACCAATGACAAGTAGATCCAGCAGAATAGGTAGTTTTGAATTCCAGATGGGTCAATTTTGAGCTAAGCTGTTATCAGTTTCCTGAAATTTTAATTCAGGCCTAGGTAGTTCCACTGTCTTAAGGCTTTTGGTCAATTTCAGCTCTGTTAGTTCAATAAGTACATCTATCATACAAGCAATACAGCTAAGAAAATCTCAGAATTCAGATCACAGCAGCTATTAACTGGGGTAAGTTCCTTTGGATTCTAGTCAAAAATTGGGGTTTTCCGATCGATTATGGTCCCAGTCCAACTCAGGTCCATGTCATCAGAATGTCAGCCTTGCTAGGGCTCATCAGCAACCTTTAAAGTTTTAACAGAAGTTCATAAAATGAAAAGCTACATTAACAGACCTTTTACAGCAAAAATCATCATTCCGTAATCTGCCTTCGAACATGTAAGTCTGCCAACGCATTGAGCAGCTTGTCTCTGGTTTAGAATATCTGAATTAGTCCTACAGGTTAAACACTGTCTTAGGAGATTGTCATGGGAGAGTTCTGAGAAAGTAAAATTAGTACCACAGCATCAAAGGTAGGGGTGGCAATGGGCGGGTACGGAACGGGTGTAGCCATACTCTCACCCATATCTATTTTCAAAATTAATACCCACATCCATATCCATACTCATCGGGTATTGTAAAGTTATACCAATACCTATACCCACTGGGTATAGCGGGTATGCGGGTTTCATTCGGTTACATATATTAAAAAAAAAATAAAACACATTTTGTACCCATATTCGACATCAAATAGCCAATATGTCATATTAACACCAACTTCCAACAGCATGTCATATCACATCAAATACAAGTAAAAGTTTGCCAATCAGCAATAAATTAGCACTTGATAATCACAGTTTAAACAAAATGTTCCGCCGAAGTCTTGAATATCATACCACTTAAAGCAACTTGCAAAATATTTAAGTACAAGTAACAAATTAGTACTTTAAAGAAACGGGTATGGGTTTTATATGGGGCGGGTATGAGATGGGTATGGGGTGGGACCGGCGGGTATTGATAAAATAGATATGGGGCGGGTTTGACCTATACCCATACATATACCTATACCCATACTCATTTTAGCAGTACCTGCTCTATACCCATTTTTTTCTATGTTCACCACCCATACCCATATCCATTAGGGCGGGTTTTCTGATTTTAGGCGGGTACAGATTTTTTTGCCAGCCCTAAATTCAAAGGTCAGAAAGTTGCCTTTTTTTATCTGGAAGTTGTCCCGTAAATATTTGAATCGCACAAGCAATATCCTGTAATGCAGACAGTGCTTCTAATCAGCTAACATTACTCGTCCTCAATGGACAGCCAACTGATTTTGAAAAGCAAAAACAGATGTCATCATTTAGACAACTTCAACTTAAAAGGGATAAGTTTCTTGCTAGAATAGCTTCTGTAAGTGGCTGTAAATGCTCTGTCTAGAGAAGTGAATGAACAACAGCCAAAGTAAAATATGACGGGAACCAAATGCAATTCAGCCTTATTAATTTCTATACATTGCAGCACCTACAAGCATACATAAAGTTAGCAAGAAAAATTAAAGAGGGAATGAAAGGAGAACTAGGAATCAATTGCTCAGTGTGTATTGAAAAGGAACACCAAACATGATCACTAGTCTGCCATAATGTCTATCAAAAATCCATGACCTCAGCCAACTTGCCCCTATGACAACAGTGAAGCAATTTATAACCTTATGGAAATCTAATCATAGAATATACCACAACACGAACAAAGGGAACGGGGACAAATAGAAGTAGCCATAAAAGAGAAACAGATGAGACCAGCAAACAAGGATAGCATCTGATCTAAGAAGCAAGCAATGGTACATCCTTAGGTACAGCGGCGAATTACAGGAGTGGACAGCCCACTCTCAAGTGAATAAGATGAAGTCGTTACTTGAGACTAATAGTCAAATCGAAAACAGCAAACACTGACAGTGACTACCTTGCAACATAGAAGAGGGGGGGGGGGGGGAACAGCATCTCTCCCACAATCACAAGCTCGTGTCCAGAGCAATGTTGTTTCTCATCTTGGGTTTCAATGAATACAAGCTTATGCTGCATTATTTCCTGTGAGCAAAATGCAGTTCAAGTTGATTACTTAAGAGAGTTAATTTCCCACGTCTGTAAACACTGTTCCCCAGGAGAATTATATGATAAACAAGCACAGTCATGACAGTACAGGAGGTATCAGGGGATGTGATTAGCAATAAACCACTCAATATGCAAATGCCATTCCTACCATAAGAATTCCATTTCCATTCCAAGTGTTCACAATAGCATCCATGTAGGAATAGCTGACAAAAAACCACACTATCCCTTTTGGAACAACAGAAACCATTTCCAGCAATAGCCTGCCATAGTTCCCTGCAACACCACGATCACTTCTCATATCATACCTTGTACTGACTGGAAGCTGATCACTGAGAAATTAAAAGCCACATATGCATCAGTAAAAAGATTTTTTTTGGGCCGGGGGGGGGGGTTACTGAATTTTAAGCAAAGATATGGGATTGTGAACGTGGTCAACTAGAAATCAAGACATAGTAACAAGATTTGACATCCAAGTTAAACTCTACTTTCCACTAGTCAGGATCACTGGACAAATCCAATTGCTTGTCAAGGACATGGTAAAACTCCGGCTGACTACAGGGTTGAAATTGAGAAGGCAAGGATACAGATCGATAGGGCTTAGAGTTACTGATGTAATTACAACTGATTGGAAACATTCAAACACAGACCTTATAGGAGGTGAAGCATCATGACAGCTCAGCTGATAAAAGGGCAAGATTATGAGATGTCAAATAATGATATCTCAAAATATCTAAAAGACAAGGCAAAGTACTGAAATTCGAAGTGAAGAAAAAAAGGTAAAGCTAAAGAAGAGAATTCATGAAACTGAGGGTCACTCAGTTATAGAAAACAAAGGGAAGATGAAGAAATTTTTTTATATGGATAAACCTGCAGTATAGGATTTGGAATATGCAGCATTCTCTCATCAAAAGGTTCAATAATAATTGAAAACCCCAGAGCTTATGTGCCAATCAGCATTGCAAAGTCACATATTGTCTGAATGTTTAAAAATTCATCGCTATCAGTTATTTCCGGGGTCAGCATCAGGGAGTGTAAACGATTGTAACAAAATCTCAGTGTCTTATGGTCAAGTCCAATTTCAGCATTTACAGTGCTTGCCCTTCAACAAGGCGGTTCTACTCTGCAGGCAGCTTTCCTGCATCAGTGGTCTTGAACCTTGCTACCAGATCAAATGATTCAGAAAAGCCATCAATATCTGTTTGGCAGCTATAATGCTCTTATATGAGATGGATGAAACCATGCATTGAGGCAACAAATGAATTTTCCCACTAGATCAACCTATAGCTAAGCATTTCAAAGGGACTACTAGATGTGTTGAACGCAATTACAATGCAGCAGAGATGTTGGTACTTGGGCAACTTAGTTCTTCTCTGTGACGCAAAAGTACAAAACTGAATGAAGAAAACTGCTAGTTCAGTAGCCTATTCTTTTGAGTAAAAATGGACCTATGAATAATGTAGTCACAAAATAACATGTCAGTTCCCTTTTATCTCTAACACGACTGCTAATGCACTTGCCACTGTGTACTCTATATAAATCATGTCCAAAATTATTCCTAATTGGACATCCTTTTGGTTTCTTGACCCAATACATGGCGACTTGAACAATGTTGTAAGATAAACTCTTATTCTAAGGAAGACAAGATGAAATCGGCCATTTTTCCAAGGCTTTTCAAAAACCAAAGCGTGGAAATACAAGCAGTGACTATGTTAGTCCCCATGCACTGTTTTCAAAGGCTCACCCATGCAGAAAAACATTGTGCAGATGTTCTAAGTTCCACTAAACGTGCTTGCGTTAATTAAAGAGCATGACTAAGTGCCCTTGCTAGCCAAGATACTATTCCCCTTCTGGGCTAATTAAGCTTACACATGAATCCACCCACACATCCATGCAGGAACATGCACATGCGGATACAATCTGAGGAGAATTGAATTATGGTCTTCATGATGAAACCATGCATCCTACCACCACGCAACTCCAAAGTGGCCATGGTTGGGAGAGTTGATGTTACAAAATAATAACACCAATCTTCCCATCACTCTTGGAAGCATTTAAACACCAGGAATACCATAGACATTAAAAAAGCCAAAACCACATGAAAGAATCTATATTTGTATTAATCTACAGATAATCGAGCTCTCTTCAACAATGAAATGGCTAAAGATACAATCCAATGCTCCCACATCACTAAAAAGCCAAGCAATACAATAAAGGCAAACATGAACTAAGATAAAGTACTCTTATCATAACCAAAAATCAAATCCCACTAAATGGGCATTGGTAATTTTCCATGAAGAGAATCTCAGTCATAGTAGATAAAATTGGGGAAACAGGAAAAGTTCAAAATCCAACAGTGTTTGCTACATTCAAAAAAAAAAAAAAAGGTTTCTTTTTTCTCCCTCTTTGTTTTTTTGGGGGGGAGGGGTTCAATGCACACTAATTCTACCAATTATTAATGAGTGTTACTCCACTGCATGCATTTTGCTATGAAATTCCATGATAATAAACTCGCTTAATAGAGCATTAATCAGAAATTCAAAAACCCCATCACCGAACTCAATTCCAAATTGTATTCCAGAATTGGAAAAAGTGTTCTTAAATGGGAAACAAAAGGACAAATTTCCGATTGAACTCCAAACAATGAACAAGCGAGAGGGACAGAGGGGTACCCAGTGATCAGTGATGACAGAACCTCGATCAGAAAAGTGAATGAACTGAACGGCAGGGAGAGGGACTTTGGAGGCCTTTTTTGATCCTCCATGCGCTCATAAGGTGATTTGATTCTTTTTCGGGTAGGACTAATTTGACTCGGGTTATGCTTGGATCAACAAAATCCAGTTCGAGTTAAGTTTTCGGGTGGATTACTTTTTATATAGGTTAGGTTCGAATCCATTTTCAATAAGATAATGAGCTTGTCTTGTAAAGAAAAATATTTTGGTAAAAAAATGTTTGGGTCGGATTTGGTTCATGCCATCTCGTACCTCAGGTCTACTTATATGTCGAACATTGGCTTGGATATGAATTCACGCCATTTAATTCAATCACTGTTGTCAATTCAAAGACTAGTCCACAAATGGATGTTGGGCTGGCCTTGGTTCTGTAAGGCTAGCACGATGCATTATGTGTCCCAGGCTGGCCCAGTTCTGCCTGAACAGGTCCGATCAAACTGGTTTTGGTCAGTTTTGGGAAAATCTAAACCCCCCCAAAAAAAGATGACAAAGTCTGTCCAATTTATATAAATAATAGTCCAACGCCTATGATTAGACTTGATAAAAACGACCCGAAACCCAAACCAAACAACCCGAATCCATACTCCACCCGACGTTCGAAATGTACTCACCCGAAATGCGAATTAATCCAAACTGAATCATACCCGACTTGAAATTTTTTGCAAGGTTGCTCATTCTTGTATGACAAGCGTACTAGACCAAAAATCGATTAACCCGAACTCGATCCAAACCGAAGTTCAACCTTGACCCGAAGTGTCACTCAACTTGAAATATGACCAGTCCAATTAAACTTATCCCGACTCATACTCAAACCGAATGACCCATTTGCTAGGTCTACCTGTAATCGCCTTTGCCTAAAATTAAATTGACCCTCACATGCGGGTCGGGATTACGGTGTTAGTATTACACAGTTGGTCATTTGAAAAGATAGTATTAACGATCTATCATACGATATAAGATCAAGTAATAAGCTTATGAATTCTTATACAAGATATTTCTAACATCGTTGTGGGTTTTAGACGTGTAATTCTAGCATCATCGTTGTAGAATCAGTCTCATTTGTTAGCAGATTGGAATGTACTAGTTGCCTTGTAGTACGTATAAACATTGTAGTCTAATAACACTATACAGGCAATTGATCAATTGATATGTCAGCACATCACTTCATTTGAAATACAGCCAGGTGAATCTCACTGTACTACATATACATCTCTGTTTTTAGTGAAAGACAGATATACTGATACATGTACGATTTGTTTCTCTAGTATTCAACACGATCTGAAAATTTTACCAAGATAACTTGTAGGGGAAGAAAAGGGGGGGGGGAGATCCGAGATCCGACTCTGGAGTCTGTGGAAAATAGATACATACCATTCAATATTAGCAGAGAAATTTGATGATGAGAAGAGAAAATAGAAGAAGTAGGAGCTCCCTTCAGTCCAAAGCCACACAATCTATGTATATATAGATGCAAATCAGGGCTCCTTTTCCCCCTTTTTTCCCAAATATTATGCATGCTTTGGGCTGCAAGGAACCCCTATTTCTTCAATTTTCTCATAGAGAAGAGCTAACAGATGCATGGAAGAGAGACGGGATATATATGAACCAGACAGATTAGAGAAGGATGGATGATATATGATGTATAATATGTTACATGTAGCTGGCTAGCTGCCCTTCTTAGTTCTTACCAACTCCCCCCCAAAAAAGGAAGAAGAAAAGAAAAAGGAGCCCAAAAAAAAAGAAAAAAAGATAGATGCCCTGCTGTCAATTGTTATAGCCTTTTGGGTATGGGAAAATAATGCAGTTTTAAATACCAAAGTCATTTCTTTTTTGTCTTTTTTGTTTTTATGTAGGTATATTAGAATCAGCCTCTTTATAAACAGTCATATCTGTAGAGATAAGATTGTATATATCAGAATATCTCCCCAGGTTACATAAATCCGGGACTCACATTACGCATAGTAATAGTTGTCGTAGACATTTCTTCTTTGAAATGTGTGAATTAATGGAGATTGCTCTTTTTCCCTTGTTGCGTGAAGAGATATTTTCTGTTCCATAACAAGGAGCAAAAAATAGAACATGCATCTTGATTCTTGCATTATAATTGCTTTTTCCATTGCAAGATATATAGGCCTATCACATAATCTTCAGTAAGTGCACATTTTGTAGGAGCTAGGTATTGACATGTATCATATCCTAAGTTTGTAATACTCTTTTTTTTTGAAATAATTTTTACCCCTTTAATTTATATTTATGTAAATGATTTATTAATTTGACGGTGTAAGTTGCTAATGTGAATGTGTGCTTGTTAACTTATTCTGTTTGAGTGATAACATGGCATCAATAATTAAGAGATTTTAGATTATATTTGCTTTATACAAAAGTGAAAAAATATATTTTGAAAACACAGGAGTTAAAAAATTTATTTTGAAACGTCATCGAACAGTCTATGTCAATAAATAGTTTGCATGATACAGCTATTGCATATAGTTAGGGATGTCAGTTACATCCAAATTCGAAGCAGATCTGATCCGATCCGAGGCAAAATTATCTGATTCGATTCCGAAATAGAAAAATTCAAATCTAAATCCAATAAAAATAATCCGAGTCCAAATCAGATTCGAATTAGATTCGGAGGAAGGATAAAATTCGATCCGACTAGATTTTTAAATATTTAAAATTTAAAATTTAAGTTTAAATTTCAAAATTTTTAGAAATAAAACCTACCCTCCCCCCACCCCGAAGGTGCCATCCCAGCCAGTGTTTTTTTTTTTTTAAGCAAGGTTTTTCTTAATCTGTAAAAATTAAAACGTTGAAACCCTAATAGTCTCTCCATTTACTCTCTCCCCTCGCCAGTTCACCAGTTGCTCTCGCTAATCACTCTCGGTTCCTTGCTACTTACTAGTTGGACTGTCAGAGTAGTAGCTCCCTCCTCACTCCTTGGCTTCTCGCTCCAACTCCCTGCTCTCTCTCTCTCTCTCTCTCTCTCTCAGCCCCTGTCTTCTCATTGGTTTCTACAATGCCGATGTCGAGCATTTTATCGCCCCTTTCTGATCTCTTGTGAGTGGACATATTCTCTTTCTCCTTAATTTAATAGCTCATTCAATAAAATCTAAATATATATTTTTATGACTAGAACTGTTGTTTAGATTTTGGGGTATAAAACAAGATAAGTTAGACTTTGAGTTTTGCGATTTTGAAATTTGGAAAGATTGTATGTTTTTACCATTTTTTAAGGTTGATCAAAATTATATTCCAACACTTAATTATATATGGAACTAAGAATCAGTGATATGATCAAAATTATATTCTAACACTTAATTCTAATGAAAATTTCAGCTCCATACAAATAATAATTATAAATATCATTATATATATTCCTATTCGGAGACCAATAGAGAAGAAGGGCTAAATAGTACAAGTGGAGGATTTGTACTTTTAATTGTTTTCTTTTTATGAGTAGGACATGTTATTTATGATATTTCAGATGTATCTCATAGTTGTTAAGACTTGTAATTGTTGAAACATGTTGTTGTTTTGTTGAGCTTGAAATATATTCCGTCTTTCATTACTTGTTTAGCTTAAATGTTCAGGATTTGGTTAATACCATATATAAATGCACATCATCGCATCGACTGGTGAGTAGAACATAGAAAAATTGCATAAAATTATTGCGTTATGAAATAAATTATTTCGGATCGGATTAAATCCGACTCCGATCCGATCCGATCCGATCTGACTCGGATGGGATCCGGAGGTTCTCCTTCGATCCGCCGGATCGGATTCGAATCGAATTTTCGGATACGAATATAAATCGGATGCGGATTCGGATGTTCAAATATCGGCCGATCCGAATCTGATCCATTGACATCTCTACATATAGTTCTTGCATGTATTTGTTAAAAGCCAAGTAACCTTAATTATAGAAAAGTTTTATACCAAAGGGTATTCCATTGAAAAGCAAAAACCAATGATTTCCCATCAAATTTCGAAGATAACCGGACCTTAATAATTAATGTGTAATTGTACGAGTTTATAGTAAGTGCTTGTTAATTAATCAATTATGTTAACGTAACTGATAGAAATTTTGGTCATTTGTTCTAAGCGTTGAAGTCCCACCTGCGTTAATCCTTTACCACTTTTTTTTATTTCCCCTTAAATACCAAAACTATATGATTACGCCCATGCCTAAATACAAAAACTATCAAATATTTGCTAATCCCACTGTGTTAATCCTACCTATGCCAAATATTTGTTACCAAATAGTACTATAAGAGTTTGCACATTCCATTAGTTGAATATGATCAAATTTACACACATTGCATGGGCTCCTATTATATTGCCAATTAATTACCAAAATAAAAGTACTTCTGAGTTATAATGCATAATTTAGGAAAATTTTATTTTTCAGGAACTTAAAAAGGTATTCAAGTACTTAGAGCATATATATACAATGGTGATCCATAATTTTGGATCACAAGTGGGGGCTCATGCCCTCCACATCATCCCACAAGCCAACCTTTTCTCTCTTCTCTAGATTCTATGGATCACCAAATAAAATAATATTTTATAGACTCCACTACTAACATATTATTGAGTTTCAGACTTTAAAGGTTTAGTTGGCCAAAAAGGAGAGAGAGAGAGAGAAAGAAAATGTGTGGGGGCCGGATAACAGCCGTGAGTTGGACCGTGGAACAAGCGAAGCGGATCACTGATGCATGGTGTTGTTTGGACCGCGAGCTAAATTTTTGGCTTGGAGCCTTGCATTGCAGGTGCTCTACATATAGTCAATACAGACTTGATTATCTATTTTTATATGACATACGAAAGGAGAAGTCATCAATTTAATTCTTTCTACATTTATGTGTTTGATCTACATTGAAATTTCTTCTATATTTATTGATGATACAATGAGAAAATAGAAATTTAAATAGAAATTTCTTATAAATTAAAAAGGAAACAAAAGGGGTGGTTAAATATTCCCCAAATGTTGAGCTGTGTCTTTCCACAAAACTAAGATTCCGCACAAAAACATTTGTTCCTTAAGGAAATAGAGGCAAACTTTGCTTGTCTGCATCAACTTTGTTGTTTATTTCCAAATGATAAAGCAATGATAAATAAGTAATTTTCAAGCTCCAAAATGAGTCAAATATCTATTCTGTCCTAGGTTTTTATATTTTTGAAATTCTTCAAATAGTTGCTAGTATTTCCTTTTAAGCATGGAGTTGTGTAAAAAGGGGCGGGAATCGAATAGCCCATGAGGTTGCTCACCTCCAACCTTACGACCCCGAACCTCGGATCTGGACGGAGGATATGCCAAAGTTGGTCATAAACTTGGACTCCGAAGATATGTGTTCTTATTTGGATGACAATCTAATATGAAACCCCCCTTTGCTATCCAAAAAAAAAAAGAAAAGAAACAATAAGACGCTCCACTATATATAAGAAAGACAAGTACAAAAATACTGCAAGAGAGTATAAACATATTCACTGTACAAAACGTTTATCACCTTCCTAGAGAACTTGTAAGTAACATACAAATATATAAGTGTGCTTCAAATCATGATTGTTCTTTCTTTTTTGTTGTTTATGTTTAAGACACCCAATGACAATATGAAGGCTTTGGTTATGTCCTCTCCCCCATAATGTAACTCAACATTATCTTGGTACCTCTTTCTCGAATTAAAAAATGAGTTTTAAAAGACATTACAATATGCTTGTCCAGATAGTGTAGATTGCATATAAAACATATGGGTTTAACCACTACAGAGTCTACAACGACATTTTATCGGTATGTTTAAATAACAAGTAATATAAAGATCAGACAAACTTTTTCTCAATAGTTCGATAGTGAAATGTCTTATACCTAAATTTAAACGAAGCTATGACATAATTTATCGATTTTTGTGCCATGATTGCTGATTGGACTATAGGAGTATGAATTAAAGTAATATAACATATAAAGTAACTGACTCGAACGAAATCCATCTGATATTGATTCAACTTATTCCAACCCAATACGAAATTAGACTAGCCCGGCCAGTTGTTCAGCTTAAGGTGCATAGTTATCTTCATTGAGCTGACTAGTGTATTACTTTGTTGGGCCTTGTACTTTGAATGTAGAGTTTGATAAATGGGCCTCCATGTCACTCCATTATACACTGGCCTCATGATTTTGGGCCCTCTGTGGCCCATTCAACTGCTTGCGTCCTCTGTTTTTCGATGGCGAGGTGAAACTTAGTTTTTTGTGCGTGTACGCGCACGCGCATGTCTGTGTCTAGGATCAATATTATAGGCTTCAAAGTAGTAACTATAGTACACATATAGTGTGGGTTCGACTAGCACATTTGATAAAATTTTAAAAGTTGTTACTAAATATGTATGTTTGATTTGCGTAGAAATCAGTCTTTATGCCTATATGCTCCAAAGAAAAATATACTATATAGTTTTATCCTAAATTCAAATTAGTAATTAAGCTCAAGATGAACCAATTGAGTTGAGTTAAACTGATTTAGTCCTCATAACAAATTGATTGCTTTGTTAAATGAAACAAGGCTAGTCTAATATTCGGTTCTTTCTAAAAAAGAATATTCACTATTAATTTTTGGGATGTCCCAAATGTGTGTATCCACTTTCTAAAGATAAAAGTCTCAAAGTCATGAACTTTTCGAAATGACCCTTATTTTTTAATTCAAAAACATAATTATCAAACAGAATGACATTTAAAATCATGTTTTTGAATTTAGAAGATTAAGAGTAATGCTTGTATTTTATCTTCAAAGATCTGATTTATTAATATTTTTTTGAAATACGTAAACGCTCTAGTGAACATTTCTTTTGAAATGTGAAACTATAAAGCAAGACATTTGTTCTTTCATCATCGCCCCTTGTTCCTCTGAGAGTATTCTCAACCATAGTTTCAAATTTTGGAACTCCATTGTTAGTTTTCTTGAAACTCACAATGTGTTTATTAATATGTTTTAATGAAAGACAGAAAGAGATTAATCAATTTATATATTCATCATGTTGTATTTGAATTATCTTGAAATTTATATTGTTTAAATATGTTATGATTCTAAGTTAGTATTGGCATATTGCTTAATTAAGTTGATATAAGTTGGAACAATATCTTGAGATGATTTAGAATTCAAATTTGAATATGTGATCTTTATGATATTCTATTGTGTGATTTAAATTTTATTATGAGATTGAGGTGCTATACTTATCGAGTGTCTAGATTTGCTTAAAAATGATATTATCTTGTGTTATAACTTTTTGAAAAAGGTTGTGCTGCAAAATAAGCAAACTTCTAGATGATTCTCTCAATAAAATCCTCTCCTAAAATTAAGGGAACTAGCCGTTGAAGATCATAAGAAATTCATTGAGCAGAGCAGTGTAATTCAAGGGCTTGAGATCAGGTTCAAGGCCCTGAAATCGATATGGAGAATTGTTTTTCCATAATTGGTGCAACGGTCACTTGCCATTTTTTTTCTCCAACCTCTTCAACATGTTTTGGCTATAAAAAGGAGAGAAATTAGCAGCTAGAAGAGACAGAGCAGAGCAACCACAAACATCAATATTCACAAGTATACATTGAGCTTTGATTTATTGTTCATTCAATTTACTTGTATTGTTTAAGTTGCAAGTATAGTGGGAATTATAGAATTGAAGAGTCAATTACTCTACCAAACTTAGTTGAAGGGTTCAACTTGTGACTTGGAACTTAAAGTGAGGTGTGCTCTAGAGTTGTTAGAGTTGTAACTATCCCTTCTAATAAAATCGGGATAATCCTAAAGTCAGGGAACTTTAAGAGGAGACTAAGCCTGGTTGAGGCTAACCTCATTAAAAAGTTCTTGTGTTTTATCTACATTTATTTTTCCGCATTTGATTAATTTGCAATATTGATCATCACTCTATTCACCCCCCTCTCAATGGTGATTTAACTAGCCATTAGGGCCAACATTCATCTTGCCTTATAAGCCAAAAAAAAAAATTTTTGTGTAACTTGTATTCCTTCATTTTTTTCAACTGATCATGAAACTTGAACTTGAACAATTCAATGAAATTTTGTTATGTACCCACCCCATAACATTAATTTTTTTTAAAACCACCCAAATAATATTTTTAAGGAAAAAAATGAAAACAAAAAAAATAACAAAAAGACAAAAGGAAATTAAATTGAATTGACCTTGAGAAATTATAAGCCTCTAAAAAAAATTCAAACCTCCATTTAGCCAATTTATTTCCTTAAAAATAGTCCGCATTAATATAGATTAGACTAGACTGGTCTAGAGATATTCAACTTAGCATATATCAAACGACTTATTTTACCATCCGCTTGCATTCATCTACTAATGTATAAGTCATTAATTCAGTTTGATTAAACAAAGCATCAAGTCGTACCAAATTGCATGCCAAGCTTGACTTGCTCTAATTCAAAACTATATGCAACCGTGATTTCAATTATAGTTTAAGTGGATTTTTCTGGCTAATTATGCTGAAAAGTCATAGTCTATTTGACAAATAAAAGACTAGCAAACAGAAAAAGTCTTCAATTCTGATCTTTTTTTAATTAGAATTAATTTCAGGAAAAAAATGTTGCCTATTCTGCTTGAAAATAATAGTTGCTTGACAAGGTTTGGCCAAAGGAAATTGATATATATATATATATATATATATATATTAGACACACATACATCAACATGGGGCTTTACATGTTGTGACTTATAGGGAGACTTATATGGTGACTAATTTAATTTTGGCATGTGTACGGTGGTGGTAATAGATGGCTATTTCATTTTCTTTTTCTATACATGTAAGTAATTTAAATTATGGAAAAATTTAAAAGACAACAATAACTAGGTGTACAAAAAGGAAAGAAACCACATATTTATGAACACCAACATATGTTAAAATAACCATCATGTAAGATTTCTGGGAAGTGACGACATCCAAAACTTGGTGGCAAGATATTAAAAATAACTACCCGAAAAGGTTATTGTGTTGAAGTCGGTTAAAAAAGTGCATGTATCATTGTCTTAACACTCTAATATTCGATTATTAGCGTTCAAAAACTCTACACAAATATACTTGTGGGGTTTTCATTTTTCAATCATATTAACTTAAAACTTTAGTTGAGATGGCTCCATAAATATGGTATCAAAAAGGTTTTTCTAAACTAGTAATCTTATGCTACAATTTCAATAGTTATTGAATTATTGCGCGAGGCACGTGGAAGCATATGCACTACATGCTATCCACCAGAACTCTCAACAACACCCAACTTGCATTATAGCACCATGTAAGTAGGAGTCTTCGTGGGCTCTAATTCGCGAGGGGATTTATAGGAGGTGACATTATAGTTTCTCGAAGAGGGCACTCAAAACACTTCTTGAATACTCTCAAATGCACGCTAGATACACGTATTGCACAAAGATGTTATGTTTTGTTATCGACAGTTATAAAATACGCATTCTGCGCACAATTTAGTATTGTTCACATGTAGACATAAGCCCTTTCAAGGCTAAAAACATGCGATAGATTAAAAAAACACACACACACATACACACACAAGTAATTGTATATTTATCTTTTTCATCAGCACGTGTCCATGATACCGATTGTGTTCTAACTTTTTGAAAAATCACTTGTCTATGTATCCATGCCATGTCATGTCCGTATTTTTTATCCATGTCCTTGCTTCTTAGACTTTCAAAAACAGTTCTTAGGCCCTCAACATTAACTTAAACTTTTAGTGAACATTGATTTCTATTCTCCATTTAATTTGAAAGTTAGATCATAATTGCAAGAGTACAACGTATATATATATTAGACTCTCTCCTACTTAGGTTCATTCTTTCTCAAATTTAAAACTTGTCTTTTATACTTTTGAGTTCATCCAATCCCTAAATTTTAAACTTTTGAACCTAACATATTTTTTTCTTAAATTCCCCGACTTTACTGAACATTGAATTATCTTTAATAAAACCTACTTATACTGTACAAAATACAATATATCATACTCCCGAGAGCACAATCTATCACCACTCCAAACTAACAAACACAAACAAGTACTGAACCACTTCCAGTCGCCCATATCAGTTGAGATAGTTCCTCGAATACATGTTGGCAATTTGAAGTACTCAAGGTGTGAGGGTTATAAGATAAGGTTAAGAGTGTGTTTTGAGTGAAAAGAAACCATATCATCAAGTTTATCCGTCTATGTTGTCATATATACATGAAGATAGAGAAGAAATAATAAATAGGGTATGGGGTCCAAATACAAAATCAAGGCATACTCATGTGGCTGTACTTGGCAGATGGCTATGGGCTATGGGCTATGGTTAGGTGGCTTACCTATCATCAACACTTGTGGGATCGAGTGAAGCTTGGCTGCCACCTCTCTTTAATATTAACTGCCCCATTTTTATATTTTATTAAATAATTTGGTCCCCTTTTTCTTTTTTTTGTTTATTTAAATCTTAAGGTTCGTGTTTTGCCAAAGTCGAGCAATTATTGTAAATGAATAGAACTCTCATCAATACAGGTTAATTTTAGTGGTTTAAAACTTATTCCCTTTAAATAAAATTTCGAATTCGGGTCTTAAAAATGGAGAAAATCTTTGACATGAGAGTTCTACCTCTTATTGAGCCAACAGTAGTTTGACTCTAATGAAATGAAGAATCCAAGACTACCCAAAAAAAAAAAAAGAAGTCTCTTGTGATAAATTTTTTTAATTCATAAAGCTTGAATCTCATACCATAATTAAGGAAAATAAGTGCCAATTACGATTGTTCATGAATCAATCAGTATTTTTTTTTTTTTTTTTGGTGTCTTTTTCTTTAATATGCTTTTTTTTTCCCCATTTTCATAATTTATATTAAGATGCATACGTTGATGGGCCATTATAGGGCATAATTGTGAGGGTTTGTGGGCCCACTTGAGAAAGCTTCAAGTGTGGTGCCTACGTACAATTGATTAGCTGTGTTCATTGTCGCCAGCTTTTGTCCTAGTCATAATTAGGGATTAAAATGTCATACCCTATTCCAAAATGTGAGGTTATTAGTTTGGTTTCCATTAGCTTTTCATGTTCATAGCATAGCTAGACTTATAATTTCGTCCACGTTTGATTGACATTCATTCAATCCGATCCGAAAAAAAGCAATTAATAAATTAAAAAATATAAATAACAGAAGAATGGTTTTAACAAATTGGGTTGGATTCAAATGATACTCGATCCATCCGATCCATTTCATGATCTATCACTTGTGTGATGTAACCATCCACACATTTGCATTTAGTTGGCTTCCAATTCCCCCCCCCCTCCAATTCTATCCCATTTCTTAGATCATTAATATGATAATTATAACTAAATATAATCCAATACGTAATGTACAAATATATATATCGTTATCCATCTTCTATTGTTAAATCCTTTTCCCCCCCTCAATTTCAAAAGCAAAGAATAAAAATTTCTTTCTTGGACACAAAGCATAATTTTTCTCATCTTTAAATCAGTAAAATCGATTCTATTTGTTTAATTTTATATATCAATTGGGTCATTAATAAAGAGTCATGTATATAAGCTCAGATGAGATTCCAACCCAAAATCAATCGGCAGCAGGTGAACTAACTCACGAGTCACAAATTTATATGCGTGTTCAAACCCTTTAATTTTTATGAAAATCGAATAATGCCCACTTTCATATTCTTTCATTTTATAAATATAGGATAACACCTATTTTCATACTCTGGCACGATTTACGAGTGAAGAGTGTAAGCAATTAAATCCTTGGAAATGGTTGAGTTTGAATGCTCGACTCTCTATTTGAAAGGTCAAGAATCCACTACATGTCTAGGAGTATTTTCTCTAGTATATTTTCTCATAATTTCGCTTAATATCAAAATAAACTTTGATCCTTGTCTCATGCCAGTCGATCAACCAAATTTCACCTATGATGGCTATGGATGATGGAATGGATATGTTTTAATTAATTAGGATATTTTAGAGATGATGGATGGATCATTTTGAGCAAGAACAAGTGAGCGATGAATAATGCATGTGATGATTCACCTAATTCAAAACTGATTCATTGTCATCTCTAATTAACTACCATAAACTGACATTAAATTAAATATGGTGAGATAATTATGAATTCAAAAGTATACTTCATTTCACTGGAGTCGAGCTACTATTGACCTGATAAGAGGTAGACTTCTCTCATCACAGATTTTCTCTATATACGAAACTCAAATTCGAGATCTTGCTTAAGGAGAACAAGTGTTAAACCACTTAAACCAACCTGTATTGGTATCGTTAAGCTGACTCTACATAAACTACAAATAAATGTAATTTCTCTTCCCACAACACAATTGTGCATTTTATTACATTTAATAATTGTTCCATTGCATATTAGTATTCTTTTTTTGAAAAACAAAAAAAAAAACCCACTTGAGGATTGCCAAGAAAATTACAATTATCTATCATCTGATGCGTCTATTATAATTTTTAACATTATCCTGCCAAATTGTTGAACAACTTGCTCACAATTCGTGTATATTGAACTAATTTTCCACTCTCACCTAATTCTAAGTTTCTAACAAGAACCCAAGAAGTAATCACCACTAATTAGGTCATCCAAACCTCAATTTAAATTAATTTATGATTTAATTTTAAAAATAAATTAGTATATATTCATCATATATAATTTAGATCGATGTAAAAATAATTTCTCAATTCAAAAAAATCCCGCTTAAAAAGTGAAAAAAAGAAAATAATAAAACTTTAATTTCCATGATTAGGGTAAGATTTTGGTATTAAGGGTCCATCTCTTTCTTTCTCAAGTCCCACCAACATCAATACTCATCTCAAGAGTGCATGCACTAGAAATCATAGGCCAAAATGATTGATGTCTCATGACAACTCAATTTTGTACCCATTTTCCTAATTGCAAGTCATGTCCAAAAACAAAAAAATATGGGAAATTAGAAAAGAAGGAATTAGAGCCTTGGCTCACCCCTTTTTTTCTTGCTTTTTTGTTTTTTTTAAATTCTAATTGATTTTTTCTTTTTTTGGATTTTAAAAAGAAAGTTATGTATTATAGAGTAGATCCATGAATATTATTTTATTTGGTGCGTCAAAGTTGTGAGCCTTACAATAAAAAAATAAAGGATTATGAGCCAAAAAGTTGACTCATAAGCTGATGTGACAGAGGTAGGCCCCTACTGATTCACCACTGGGAATGGTCCTATAATTACAGAATTTCCTTCAAGAAATCATTAATCTAAATAAAGTCATAGCATATCATCATATGTCATACCATTGTAATTTAAGATTAATTATGCTTACCTTCCCAATATCTATCTTACCCTGTCTTCAAATTTTAAGGCTAAATATTTTCGTCTCCCACCTAATTTACCCTTATATTTGAATTTTAAGACTAATTATGTTTCTCCTATTTAGAGTATAAATTTATTTCTGTGCTTTCAATTAAAAGCAAATATTAAGGACATAAATATAAATTTATTTTGTACATAATATTATATATACCAGGCATAAGCTCCCGAATTGGGTGAGCCATTATTCAACCTAATTACACATTTCCTACCCAATATACACTCATATCTTCAAACTTTAAACTTTGATATCAACTAGTATTGGAATATGACTACAAAATTTAATCCAAAAGATTACATGTATCATATACATATACAAGCAGAAAAGAGGAAAGAGAATTGAGGTTGCAATTGAGAGATTTTGTTTAATTTTGTACATTAGAAACAACCAAAATGTCACTCAAAAGCATTGTATAAACAAATTTTTAACAAAATTACAACTCTCCACTTCATGAACCCAAAAAAAAAAAAAAAAACCTTAATCATACAACTCAACCTAAACATAGAGAACCCTTTTACCAAATTTTATTGACATGGAATATAAGACTAACCAAAAAAAAAAAGAGAAAAAACTCTATAATATACTCAGTTTAATGTGTATTTAAATTTTTTTAATTATCATATATTAAAAAAGATGAACCCATTTCATGCACATCATTCTTTTTATTTTTGGGTGAGAAAATAAAATTTATTTATGCTTACCAGATTTTCTCTTTGCAGTTTTGGCAGCAGCAGATTTACCAAAAACACTGCAAAACCCACAGCCAGAGAGCCTAGGGGAGGGTGGATCCTCTGCTTGCTGGACCTTGACAGTTCGGTAAGTCCGCCTTGTTCCACCGTCCGATTTAGACCTCCGGAGTTCCGCCTTTTGATCGGACGGTCCAGCTTCATCTTGATGATCATCGTTTGGTTTGTTCAGTTCTCCTGATATCAGCTTATCATCCCAAACCAGCCCAGATGATCCCTGCCTCCTGAATGATATTGCAGACCTCTGTAATCCTTCCATGCCCCCCTCTCTCTCTCTAGTTTCTCTCTCTAGATTCTCTCTCTAGATGGGGATTTGTATGATTTGATGAATCCAGAGAATTCTGAATTTCTGGGTTTTTTGGGGTTTGCAATTTTCTTTGATTTTAGAGAGAGAAGGTCAGAAGAAAGGGGGAATTTGTAATTATATAAGGTTGACTAATAGAGACAATTATGCAAACAGCTCCACTTTATGTAATAAAGGGAGGCAATAAATAAATAAAATAAAAGCAGAGGCAAAAAAAGGAGGAAATAAATTAAAAGATTTGGTGGAAAATCATACATAAAAAGGAAGGTCAATAAATTCAAGAGAAAAGAAGGTTTGAAAAGAAAGGAATCATAAATAGTTTTTCCGTTTTTTGTTTGGTTTTGGTGATCAACAAATGAAATTAGTAAAAGATATGGTTGTTTAATTTTCCTAATTTGGTTAGAAATCAAGTTAAAAATAATCGGTTTTACATTTGGTATTTGATCCTTTTGTCATTTGTCAATCAAAGTAGACCTAATTATTGGCACAGGGACGTTGTAACGTACATTTTTTTAGGGTTCATACTTCGTAATGCAAGTTCTGTCTGCTTAATGTGGTTTAAATTTGAGATATTTCTTAACAAGAACAAATGGTAAAATATTTAAATTAATCTATGTTGGTATAATTGGTTTTATTTTGTTAGTTTGTGTCTCAGTTCCTGCCAAATTTTAGAGGAAATAAAGGAAAATTTACATATTTGTTCACTAAATTTTTGCGTAACAATTTTTGACACCTATGAAAATCGGAAATAACTTGGAGCTACATCACATTTGACGAAATAAATTATAAATGACCAAAATGACCTTTGTCTTTTTATTTTTCATAATAATAATAATAATAATAATAATAATAATCATAATAATAATAATAATAATAGGATTGATTTTCTTTTTTTGTCGTTATTGTTATTATTAATATTTTTGGGAGCAAGTAACTTAGTTGTAGCTCATTCCAATTTCAACAGCATACAAACATGTTCTATTACATCGTGGAAATTGGAACCATGCTTTCAGCCTAATCACGTTCCTCCAAACCTCAATCACCATACAAGCCCCTCAATCAAATACAAAATGTTAACTGATTAAAGGGACTGATTAGTTTCTGCACTTAGTCAAAATGATAAACACGACTCTAAATGCTATGACCGAACACAATTTTAGTATTCAATAATGGAATCTAATATTTAAACTAGTGTTTCAAGTAGCTTTTAGCGCTTTAAATAGGGTTTCTGAAAAAAAATTATCTTTTGGTTAAAAAAAATCTTTTGAAAATTTTTATATTTAGAAATTACCTACATGGTCTAATTTGAATTTACACTAATCGGTTAACCCAACAACTAAATTTACCGAACAAATTTTCTTCAACCACTTATTTAAACAGTTATCCGCTAGTAGCTAAATTAGAACAATTATTCACTTATTAGACAGTTAAATGCTACCTAAATACCTAATTTTGCCTAACAATGCCTAACTGAAAATACTTCCTCTTCAATAGAAGAGATTGGGCGCTCAAATCCCACCCAATGCCGAGTTTGCCCCCTTCATTCCAAGGCTTTTACCCTTGCCCCTTTCTTGCCATAGGTTATCGTTCATCTCAGATTCAGAAAGTGAAATATACAGATACATAACAACTTAAGGTAGCTATTCTCACAAGAGGGTTACATGTGTTGTCATATAATAGAATAATTGAGAAAGAAGCATTTTGCTCCATAAAAGCACCACACTCAAAAGGCATGGCAGTTGGCAACTTTTTGTTCAGGACATCTGCGTTTTCCCCACCATCTGTCCAGAGAAAAGCTGAATATCAGCATCTTTAAAACAGGTTAAGCACCAACATGTTAACCAGAAACAGAACCTCAGAAAAATGAACACATTCGCCCTTTTCACTGAGTAATGCGACACTGAAAACTCCCATCAGCATATTTACAAGATTCTAACCCCAAAGGCTAATCCAGCAGTCCCATCAATGAGACCGCCAAGCTACTGAAGCACTGTAAAATGAAGGGTGTTCTGACAACTAGCATGAAGAAGAAATTTCTGGGGAGACAAAATTTATGGAAAACAGGTTTGCTGCCATGCACAGACAAGCAATTGCAACATTCGCACGCAGCGAAAGCTCTATGGGGAGGGGAGAAATTCTAGCGGAGAGTTAGCTAGAAATATTGAATATGAGCAACACCAAACTAAAATCTAGATATAGAAGCTTGAAGCCAAAGAGCACCTTCAAATCTTTCAGTAGGGAGGCTACACAGTATCTGATCACTATCCTGGTAGACATTTAGAATTTCAAGAGCTACTATCGACGCAGCCATTCTGGGAGGAAGTTGTCTTCTTCTTGTACTTGAGGATTTCACTCAAGGGCTTAGGACCTTTGAAGTCTACAGAGCCATTCCTGGTTGAATGCCCCACTCTCCTGGCTTTCTTGATCTCAGCGAGGCTCTTGGGTCCTGCAAATGAGATGGAGTACTGAGGAGACCTCTCTCTCTTAGAAAATGATCTTCGGAGGCTTTCACTTGAAAGACGGTGACGCCTTATCCCATTATACCGTCTCAATTCAGTACGCTCCAAGTTCCTATGTTTTCCTCGCTGCAGGGCACTAATTACTGAAGTTCTCCTCCTAACCAATCCAACACCATTTCTCTCCACCTTTGATGCTATTCTTCTATGTAATCTGTGATTCATCGCACGCATTTCAAGCCTCTCCCGCCTCTCATCTCTTAGACATGTGAAGTCGTGCTCCAAGGCACGTGCCTCTAGATAACTGTCAACCATCCGCCTTTTCCTC
The DNA here is from genome assembly GCA_029747015.1 of Carnegiea gigantea. Lineage (NCBI taxonomy): Eukaryota > Viridiplantae > Streptophyta > Magnoliopsida > Caryophyllales > Cactaceae > Carnegiea > Carnegiea gigantea. The sequence goes on from JAKOGI010000326.1 coordinate 288,244, forward strand.
AGGTAATCACGTAGATCCACATTGTTGCGGCCGCCAGCTGGCAATTCCATGGACAATAATTTCCTCTTGTGTGACAAAGCTTGACCCACTTTTCTATCTGGTGCCCTCCTAGGAGAGTATTGGTCAGTATCAGCTCTGTCCTCTCCATCCAAACATTCATAAGGATCATCTTCGATAAAGCCTCGTTTGCCATATTTAATCTGGTCAACATAAGCCTCCTGCATAAAGAGACAATCACGGTCTTCGTCATTCCCTTCAAGAGCATGCACGTACTTTGGATCACCCTCAGAAGCCATATCATCTGTCTTTCCATCCACAAGAACATCAAAACCTGGGGACGATTCCCACCACTCATCTCGTACAACGTCGCCATCAACCAGCTCCTCTGAACTATGCTCTGAACCCAAGCTAGGCTCAGGCGCAGTTTTAGTCAATCCTTCCGCAGGCTGCAGAGACATCGTCTTTATGGCAGCAGCTTCCTTATGCCCTGAAGCGTAAGTCCGTGCAGATGAATTCAGTTCAAGAGAATTTTTTGAAGTAGGCTTTTGAACCTGTTCTTTCCAATGAATCTGCAAACTGTTATCACTTGCAATGGCTGTCTCAGATGGACCAGGATGCTTGTTTGCTGGTGCTGACCCTGCATCACTTTTTCCAGATGTCCTATTTTCTGGGCGAGACACTGACACATCGGCGACTGTGTTGGCCAACTTGGGTTTCCAAGAATAAGTCTCTTCATTTTCATGCAGAAAAGGGCATCTATCACCTTTGTTACAAAACCCATTGAAGTAAAAATAGCATGGGACAGTGGCCTTCGTCACAGGCGCTGAAGGCTGATTCAGAGAAGATGGAGCTGCTTCAGATGATGCTTCAGAGTGTATTTCCAAGGGCTGTGGAAGAATGCCAACAATTGACAACCATAAGAACTCTTGTTTCACGTTACTAAGTATTTCTTTCTCCAATTTTTAGAGGGTGAGTTTTTGGGGGGGGGGGAGGATAGATTAATCTTCAACTGAATGCACAAGTATATGTCACAGTAATACAGATGACGGTACAATCAAGAGCTGAAGTTCTGACAGAAGTCACAGAACTCCATCTCCAAGTATAAATAAGCTTATATCCCCTCTGCTTCTGCGAATTTTGTCATTTTGATCATGTGTCTAAATCCATTCATCATTTGCATCTAAAGTGTATGATAAAATTAAAATTGCATCCAAGCTTTCACGCATAAAAGAGCAGAGCTGTTTCAGGGTATGAACCAGAAAGGCATAAATTTGATTTCGTTTCTTGTTTGCTGTTATGTTGTATTTGTATAGCATGTTTACCCACAATAAGTACTGATTTTTTTTTTTTGGGGGGGGGGGGGGGCATGGGCTCACACAATTGAGCAGGCAGGACCGCATGCCTACGCTTAATTACTCTTACATACACTACATTATGCATCGACACACGATACAAAGGTGTCAAATAATCATTCAGCTTAGACATTAGGGATTCTGGTGCTTGGGTTATAAGGTTTTTTTTGGGTTGGGGTTGGGGGGGGGGGGGGGGGGGGGGAGGAGGGGGCATCAAACGACAAGACAACAAAGTCTGAGCCCAAGGGGTGCAAACCAATCAAAGGAAGCAAAGTTGGCATATGGTAATAACTTCACATCTTACGGACTTACTTAAAGGTATGCAGTGAAGAATCTTACGTGTCTGCTCAAAAACGGACAAAGTTATTAATAAACTTCTACAGTGTTCTCTCCTGGAAGAGCTATCGAAGGAGAACTTTCAAATAGTTTGTTCCTCATGGGTTTATAAACCACAATTTGAATCCCAAATAAACTAAAAGAACAAATATTTTCCAAGATTGAATTGACAGTCCCAGAGACATTCGGAGTCTCATGCATTACACAATAGATTACTTATCAGAAGCTTGCTTTTCTGGAGCAAACTTAAACAAGACATAGTAATAATCATTCACATCAGCTATAAATTTCACTAAAAAAGAGAAACGCAGTTAATTATTCTAGCAACCCTACCTAATCAATACTGCCCACCAAAATTTGACATCATGATAAAGAACATTAAAAATGAATTGGAATCCCTTCTAGACTACATACAGAAAACTCTTGATTTCAGCTTGAAGGATCCATACGCCATACTGGGAAAAGGGGACAACACTTGGACACGATCATTTAGACGAGAAACACGCAGATCTCAGAAAACGCTTGGGTTTGACACTTTAGTTAAATATGTACCCTTGAAATGCTTGTACACAAGTCCATGTAGCATGCACTACAAAAGAACGATGAACCAAAAACAAAGTATGCCCTAATGCTTTGGTTAATATTGCTCCACCATCTTAACCAAACTAACAGTAAGCATGCACACTCTCCCCCAAGAACAATGCTAAACATGTGCAATGCCTTTCAAAGCTTCACACAATTGGCTCACACAAAAATTTCAAGCAATCATTTTATCACAAACAACATTCATAAATTATCATAATCTCCAAAAAGCATCAAAATTCAAGGGATTCACGTGATTGACACAAACTCACCGGGTGCCTAAACGCACACGTAGGATTGAGGCAATTCCCAGATAACCAATACCAGCAGTCTCGTGGGTTCAACCTTGCCACATCACTGTGCCGATACTCACAATCCGCTCCCTGTTCATACAATTACAAGCAATAATCACAGCCCTCAACAAACAATTATTCACAAAAATACTCTTCACTAATTCCAAGTAATTTGGCTATGCAAAGTAACAAGAAGAAAGCATTAGCTGATCGAAAACCCTAAACCCAATGTCATATCACACAACATATAAACCCTAACAAACAATAAAAATTGCAAACGTGCCCACGACAAAATCTCACGGAAAAATCAAAGTGTTTCGACGACCCAGAAAAATTGAGCAGTAATCCAAGAACAAAAACAAATTAAACAAATCAAAAACCCAAAAAAACATGAAAGAAAAAAAAAGGGCATTGGGATTTGGGAAATTCAAACGAAAGCCAAACCTTCTTGCATGTGAAAGGAGAAGCCAAGAAATACACACAGTCGGTATTTCGCTTGAGTAATTCTTCCTCCATTGTTCCCTCTCAATCCTGAACGAAACGTTTTTGGTTAGTGGGGAGTGAATTGGGTGAGAGGAAGAGGATTCATAGACGAACCCCTGCTCGAATTCGAATTCAAAACATTTGGGGGAATTGTGGTGGAGGTTTTTATGGAAGAAGAATTGGGTTTGGGCTTTGAAACTGGAGACACTAAAAGAGAGAGAGAAAGAGTTCCCAATTTTCCAGGTGTATACCGTTCACAGGATGCAGCCACTTGTTGATCTTTGTGGTTCCTTTTTTCTATTTTCTCTGTTCTTTTTCCCCCAAATTTTGGGAACGGTCGCATTATGACTTAAGATAGTTTCATTTTAAATTTAGGAGGCGGTTAATGAATATTTGAGGTATCTCACAATCTGAGTTACTGTAAAATATTTTCACACAAGACTTACTGCCTTTTTTTGGTTTTTGAGGGGGTTGGAGGAGGGGCTTGGATGCTAAACTGTAAATAAGAAGCTTGCTATCCTAGTTGACAACCGAGTACTTTACTATTTTTATTTAAAGACGTTCCTTCAACAAGATTATCAATGTATATTGGAGTCAAACATGGGGGGGAAAAAAAACTGAAGATGGCGTATATATATGAGCTACTGTTCATATGTGCACATTAATGGTTTTCTATAAAATGTCGCACTTAGATATTCTCAAACTTGAGTATCAGAAATCGATGACGGGTCTACTAATATTACAAAATGAGAACGTATATCCTTAAGAAAAATACTATTAAATGTACGAAAACTAGAATTCACATGAGGTGTTGTATCAATATTCCTATCTAATATAAGCCCTGTTTGGCAAACAGTTTTTTGAAGAGCTTTTTGGTAAAAAAGAGCTTTTTTGACCAAAATTAGCTTTTTGATCAAGTGAAAAAGCTAATTTGGGTGTTTCGTGAAAGAGCTTTTTAAAAGAGTTTTTTGGGTCTAAAAAGCTAATTTGAAAAGGCTAATTCCATTAGCTTTTTGGAAGAGCTTTTTGAAGAATTAGCTTTTTGTCTCACAACTTTATCAGAAACAGCTAATTTTACCAAACAGTTTTTCAACAAACAGCTAATTCAAACAGGTAATACAAACAGCTAACTCAAACAGTTAACAGCTAACAGCTAATACAAACAGTTAACAGCTAACAGCTAACAACTGTTTGCCAAACAGGCCATAGTTTGCTTGGTTGGTGATGACATTTTTATTAGTAATACATCAATATCTGGAAGTTTTTCAATCAAAATATTTCCATTACCTTTTCCAAAATAGTAAATTTATAAAAATAAATTTTTGTATGAGACGGTCTCACATAAATTTATTGTGAACCCCTTATGTGGCAACGCATTTTTCCTTTAAATTTATGTGGTGGTTAATGAATGTGTGTGCCACCTCACTATATAAATCATTGTGAGGGAGACAGACAGTCTTACACAAGACTTACTGATTTATAAATACTTAGTGCACAAAACCTAATTGTTAAATATTTCTAAAGAGTAATATCCCTTAGGACATAGATATCAATATACGTGAAATTTCAACCTAAAGTCTTCGACATTTTTCAAATATTCTACCAACCACCATGGTGACTAATGCCTAGTAATTAGCGTCATGTTTCTTTTCTTAACAAAATCTCCCAAGCATATCTTGATTTTACTAAGTGGCCTAGTTCTCCATACTGAGATCTTTACACATTTTTACTGAAAACTATCACATTTTAGGCTGGCCTACAGCGCCATGCTAATTGTATGTCTTTCAACTGTAAAGCTAAGTTTAGCCTATCGCGACGGTAAATCAATAATAACAATCCCACATATGCTACATAATTACATCAAATCAACCAACTAAACAACAGCCTTTTTCAATCTTCACTTCAAGATTTTCATTCCTCAGCAGAAGGAACAAAGGGTAGTGAGAAAGTGACAAACAGAGAGCCAAGTTCAGTTCTAAGCTTCTCTGCACTCATGATTAATACCAAAAACGCCCTACAAATGAGCAAGTTATGTGCAAAGGAACCATCCTGGTTTTGCATCAACGCGTGAATTCTAAATATAAGTCCCGCAAACATTGCTTTCGTATGGAAATGGCAGGAAGACCAGGCGTTTTGGCCATCATCTAAGTAGATGACTCGAGAATAGCAGCCCATTCTGGGTGGCTAAACAATTATTTCCTCGTTTAGTAGATCTCTCGGTCTCCGTAGTTTAAGCTAAGAGTTGTCGTCATTTTATCCAAGTTCTTTTACGAAGCATCTTTATGATTTAACAGAATGAGAATGGCAGCATCTCTTCAGAATTTGTAAACCATTTCTTCGGTGTATCCAAGATCCTTGAGTATTCCAGTAAGCTGCAAGCAGGGCGAATATCGTTGTCAGGAATTAATAATGCCAACCTAAACTGTCTCAACGACCCTTTAATGCTACAAGAAAAACCGTAACTGGAATAAGCACAAAGTGTTTTAATACCTCTCCTTGTGAACGGTCCTGTGCCTTGTCACCAGATATGTGTTTCATCATACCGGGAGGACCGCAAACCTGTGCAACGAGGGGAGGAAAGCTTGAAATGTAAGGATTGAAAAACACAAGGACGCCCTAACGAAATCATAGCTGAAACAATTAAGCTCTATTGAAGGGAAAATAAGGTTTTTCTTTTTTTGGGGGGGTGGGGGGAGCTTACCAAGATAAGGGTTTCATCTCCTGGACCAGGCAGGCCTTTTGTAACCATGTCCTTAGACACAAATCCTACTCCTCCTCCCCAGTTGTTCGATGGCTTGTCAACGGTGTAGAATACCTGTAGGTTTTCCAAGGAAAACATCAGCACTAGTCTTATATTGTTAATTGACAAGGAATTTACGTAAGACATGAAACAACAGTACCTTGAAATTAGGGTGCTTAGCAGCAAGTATATCAAGCTTTTGCTTTAGCAAAATATCGTCTTGAGAGACATTTCCATAGACCAGTGACACCTGCCAACAAAGTGCAAGTGTACTAATGATTATGTAACTTCCAGCTCGAATCCTAGGGCAAGAGTCTCCTTAAGATAAAATATAAAAGAAAAATCCATTTCTCAGACTATATGACAAACACCGAGTAAAGCAATAACTCAACCCAAAGGGAGAAAGTGTATGCCAACCTGGGTGTTATCATCTGGGTTCTTCACAATAGCCTCGACTATCTGAAGCATAGGGGTAATACCACTCCCACCAGCAATCTGGATGGCAACAAGGATTATGTCATATAATATCAAACAAGAAAACAAACTTTGGATCAAGACACATTTCTAAAATAGATGCAAAATGCTAACAGGTCGAGATAAAAGAGTAAAAATGATCTCAAATTTCCAACAAAATCGAGAGAGTCAAGAAAATCCAGCAAAAATTCAAGTTGAAATACTGCTTTAGCTCCCCCTTAACCCCCCCCCCCCCCAAAAAAAAAAGAAAAAAAAAAGAGGTAAGCAAATTTATTTGTAGGCTTTAATAAGACAGGCACGGAGAATCACATGTATGACTTAAATTAGAAGACTCGAGAGACTTTGCAGCCAGGAGATTTTCGGGAAGAAAAGCAACTCAAAACATTCCACCTTTTTAGTAATGCACAAGCTGAAGTGTTTTGAATTGTCAGGCTCAACAAGATCAGAGAGTCCATTATTCATTGTCGCCTAAATTCCTCCACAACCATCCTGTCCATGTTTTACTGGGTAAACCGTAAACCCTTCCACTTCCCTTTGGCTTCTGTATACCTAACCATCTCATAAACACATTTCCCCAACCCCTGGGACTGGACTGGGAGAGGCCGCTAATATTCCTAAACTTTTTAGAGTTATACCAATCAAATAAGTTGACATTAGCATCTAAAGCAATTGACTTGTTCACACCCTATATTTGTACTGAAACAACCATGTTACCTTATGTATTGCTGATTTAGTCGTAACAAAATGCATAGTATTCCTGATGCGAAGTCTATCTTTTCCAATCTCAAACACAAATGACAATCATTAATTTCAATTCTCAGCTCATCACCGTAATGCATATGATGAAGTACCATTCACATACCAGGCTCAACAATTCAAACAATCAGTTCAGGACCAACAAACTTACCATGCCTATGTGTTTCTTCATATTGGGACTGTATCTGAGCTTCTCAATGGGCCTGCACAAGAATCCATACGATTGAATGGATGAATAAAGCAATAAACTTCTAGTCATAAGTACCACTGGTTAAAAGGATACCCTTTAACTTCTAATACATCCCCTGGTTTCAGTTTTGCAAAATGTTGACTCATTTTGCCTTCTGGATATATCTGCATCACATAAAGGTATCAATTAACGCAGCAGCTAAACATCAAATGTCTAAACAAGACTCTGCTTATTGACTAGCAAAGGAAAGAAATGAGAGTACTGTATGACAGACCTTGATCATTAAATCGAAGTACCCTTTAGCATCTGGATCAGAAATGGGAGTGTACCTGAACATAAGTTGCACAGATAAAAATTTGTAAACTTATCTACCGGCTGAACCATCTGTATAACTCTGGGCAACATACACCTCAAATGTTTCAAATAGACCAAGCTCATTAATTCCTTTTCGATTAAGACAGAAAATAATAGATATGGCACCAAAAGATAGACGTTTTGTTTGAGCCCTGGACCAAACCATCACATATAAGAATTTTAAAAAGCAGTTAGCGTACGAAGCATAGATTAATGGTTGATGGGCTATAATTTCAGATAAAACTACACCACCCAAGGGGAAATGCACACTTGAGTAGGGTCTATATTCTATAAGAGATCCAAGTGCAGGGAATCTTGCCCCTACAAGCATGGAGGCCGATGGCTATAACTTTGCATGGTAAAAGCAAAATACAAATGCAAAAGGACATTCACAATACCAAAAAGCCACAATTCGTATACTATCCATGGACACAAATTCAATCAGCAGTCAGCACATGGCCCAGATCCTTAGGAACTACACTTTCACAATCTTTAGGAAACGAGGCCCTACAGAAGTTTGTAAGATCAGGAAGTTCACAAGTCCATAAGCCTCATAAAGCGGGAGCTTCCTCCACTACATGGTTACTATATAAGTGGATACCCCTAATGCCACAAGATTAAATGAAGACATCATATAAGCATGACATGTCATACTTCCTACAAGAGAGAAAAGACCAGCACATAGCTGGCAGAATCCACAAGATCACTTCACCTAGTATTCAAACTTTATATCAGAATTAGCATCCGCATCCCTAATTCCCGAAAAGCAGATGACGAACTGCAATGTGAATGAGGACAGATATTGAAGAAAGGTTAAAAAGACAAGGCAACTATGGCAACAAATGACCCCATCAAATGTCAATTGAGCTACTGTATGGGACTACAGAGGTGAAGATGTAAGTAACATTAGCTCTGATAACCGCAGACAAAAAGCTGTTAATAGGATTGACATGAAGAAATAACCAGTTGTGCTAATAATAAAAGCTTAACTACAATATGACAGACAACAATAACCAAGATTTTCAAACAAAGGATACAACAATTAGCTAGAAGGAGACATGTTTAACCCCTAAGGATAAGATATGCAGGGGTGCAATCTCATCTTCTGGCTGGCTTTCTATGGATCAAAAATAAAGTCAACAACTATAAGAAGTTGCATAGGAGACAAAAAAGGAATGAGCTTAGAGACAAAAAAGCACCCACAAAAAAAATGACCTTTCATTTTGAAGAAGCAAACCTCATGAACAAGAACTTTTGTCATAAAATCACAATTTGTAACAGAAAGTAAACAGGCAGCTCAATAGCTGACACCTGACAGACAATTGCAATACTTCCAACGGCTAAAAATAAACAAATGAAGGAGGAAAAAGAGGACCTTTCTACCAAAAAGCATGACGGAAGCAGAAAAGGCTTTAAGAAGAAGGCAAAATCATTTAAGATATCAAGCAAAATATAAAGAACTTCAACCAGCAACTACAAAACTGAAACATAAGAGCGGCCACTACTTAGGACAACAACAAATTAAGAGTGTGAATCATGGTTTATTGATGCAATGCTCGACATAATACATGACAACAAAGAAAAAAGAAGAAAGCAACTGATAAAAAGCATGACAGGCTCAACTGGAAGACTTACGGTCGGATGACATATTTCGTTTTCCCTTCACCATCTTGTCCAGTAGGAGCTCTGTAAAATGACCACATACTCATCAAAAATATAATATGCAAAATAAAATATGCCAACAAGATTATGCTACACCAGAATTTATACTAAGGTGCCAAAAACTGATGAGGAGCCACAGCGCATGGACCACATCCTCCAAATTAGCATTGCTAAATGTACCTGGTAATGACGCATGAAGCAATGTGAAGGCCCAACTCGGCATCAGGATCAAAGGTGAACCTGCCATTTGAAAGCATAAGACATATGAGTTTGTATGCAGATGGCATATCATTGTCCTTTCAACTTATTTGAAGCTTGATATGTGAATTACACATTTAACATTATCCACTTCAAGTCAGAAAATGCATCATTCGCTCCAGGTATGAGTCGGCCTAATTCCGAGCAAGGTCATATTTGGGGTCAGCTATATTTCAGTTTGGGTGGGGTTCCGGCGGGTGATTTTCTGCTCAGGATGATTTCAAGTCAACTGATGTTTGGTGCAATAGGCTTGTCTTTGCAAAAAGAAGCAATTTTTTATGAAATTTTGGTTTGGTTCAATTTGGTTTGGATCAATTCAGGTTCGGGTTGAATATGGGTAAAGTTTTGGTTTTCAAATCTGGGGTGAATTTTGCCAGGTGTAGTGATAGTTGACAGGCACAGCCCAATGGAGAATCTGTAAGTACTGCAACTAAACTGATACTAGCAAAAAGATGAGAGCTGTCTGTCATGCAACTTCACCAGTTACAAAGGAAAATGCGAGTTTTTTTAATTAGAAAAATGGCACGGAGAGAGCAACTTTTTCTAAAAGAATTTTTTTTAAAAAAAAGCATTCCCTGAGACATTATGAGGATATCTACTACCTATAGGTATTCATTTGCATAAAAACCAGCAGTAAAAGAAAATTAGACAATTGTTCTGTCACTCAAACACGCAGACCCAGCTACACTCACTTAGCCGTATCTCCACTAAGTACAAGCCAAGAATTGACCTGAAGAGCTTTGTGTTATGGCTGACATTTGCAGTCTCATGGAGTTTGAATTTGAGCCATTCGTCTGGATTCAATGCTGAAAATGTACACACAAAGTTTCAGCCCAAAATATACAAGCACTTCGAGAAACATACCTTTATGAAGAAAAATCTGACTCCTAGGTTTCGAGATATTTCCTTGCAAGGGTTTGGGGTAAGGTAAGAAGGCAAATAAAGGGTAGCTAAACTTGCAAATTTGAAATTCCCTTCTATCCAATGAGCGCATACACACAAACGATAGTAAGGAACTAATGTCCAGGTTAAGATACATGCTTTTGATCAAGCTGTTCTCACGTCTCACAAGTTGCAACTTTCAATTTGTATGAGATTATTTTGCCACACTTTCAAGCGGCATTAAGAGAGCATCCTAAGACAATGAACAAACTTGGAGAAAAGTAGAAAGAAAAACCCACCCACTTTCGGGCTTGCTCCCTCATTGGTGGAATCAAGATAAGCCTGCAAAAGGGAAGTGTTATGACTATGAAGGCCATTCTGTGAGTTAGCAAGGAACATTGACGAAGACATTTTGTTGTTCAGTCCTCAGCAGCACACTAGATGTTACATGAAACAAGCAATTCAACTCTGCATACACTTGAAGAACAAAGTTTTGCACTGCCAAGCACTGCATTTAACCAAGCTAAAGCTAACAGACCTCCATGTCCAAGAATCGCATAAATTATACCAGCAGAAACTGAACCAACTGACACTCAATCCAAAAATCATCTACTTACTATGCTAAGAGAACAGAAATGGCAAGATCCCATATTAGTAATCAACAAAAAGATACATAAACATTGACCAAACCTGCATGTGATCCTTCAGCCTTTCACCAACACATCAGATAACGACAAATCTGGTTCCACAAATCATTGCCCATACCTAAAACTTAATGCCCATCACTAAGCGAAACAAAATGCTACAGCAGAGTAGTGGTGTAGCCATATACCACCTTACACCTACGATACTTCGCCAATGGTGCCTGGACCCTAGGGTTGAAATGCATACTTGTCTTCTGTTTGCAACAATAAAAGTCAGAAGAGATTTCACTTCAGTGCACTACATTGCAAACTTGAAAACACTGCCTATTGCCATGCTTTCATATCTCCAGAAATGGGCACGAATAATTTCCAACATACCATCGTAAAAATGCCCACAAATCCCCTAAATTACCAATTCACAATTTTCTCAAAGTCTGACCACTCATCAGTATCCAAGTACACCCCTCACAAGTCACTCAAAACCCAAAAGTAATCCATTGCAAGAAACACTAATGACACTAGCAGAGATAATCAATTCCAGCCGCCCATCATACCCAGAGAATAAAACCCTGATAACTAATCACCACAGAAATAGCAAAGAACAAAACTAGCCGCGATCATTATGGGCATTTCATAAATCACGAATTCAAAACATCTCATTCAAAGTAAGAGCAACCAAAACGCCATCCACCCATTATCCCATTTTGCTATCAAATGTCAAAACAAAACTCAGCAGCCAAAATGAATACATAAAAATAAAACCTTCGATCACATCGGGTCAATCATCGAGGATACAAAAGCAAACACACAGAAATAAACAACAATCAATCAAAGGCATTGAGTCAATGACGAGTTAAGCTAAAACCCAGATGAATTCCAGACGAAAATTTACCATATTGGGAGAGGAAGTGAAGTAGTAAAGCGAGATTCCACCGGAGAGTGCCGCAATTGCTCCATATGAGGCTCGAGAAGTGTAAGAAACGGACTTCTGTGAGCCCCCAAATGCATTGGCGACTGCTGCTGGTGCAGATTTGGCTAGCCTTCTAAAAAACGACGTCATTTTCTTCGATCACACACAAGAAGAAGAAGAAGAAGAAGAAGAAGAAGAAGAAGAAAGAGAGGAGGGTCTGCGAGGAAAATGGGTTACAACGAACTGAAGAACAATCAACGGGAGAAATGGGGAAGTTACGGTGTATAAGGGTGCACGCTTGCTCCTGCGTCAACGGCGGAGATTGATTCCTTGAGTTCGGGCGTGTTATTTGCTTGACGGTCAAAATTTAGCAATTAGTCAAAGGAAATTTTTTTTTAAAAATGAAAAGTTAAGAACTTTATATTTGGAGGCTGCGCATATTTTTGCATGAAAAACCCAAAAAAAAATAAAAAAAAGCCAACACAAAAGGTTAATTGATGGGAGCCATTTTTAAAAAAATTGAATGGTTATTGTTTTTCCTTTTTGGATTTTTAAATGTTCATTAATTTTGACATCCTATATTATTAAATACGTACTTATTAGAAAAATGATTAATAGAGTTAACTATCTTGGTAATCAAACACTCACATACAAAATTGTTCCTTTTGTAATTTCGGCAAATTATTATGTACACCCGAGAGCATGTGCTCTTATATTCATTTTATATATTTTTTTTGGGGGCGTATTTATTATATATTTTATATTTTAATATATAATTACTTATATGTCATATGGGAATACATATATGGGGTGTAATTTCATTGTTCTCTTAATCCTATGAGAATAATAGCTAAAACTGATTGGTTAGTTTTATTTTATTGGTCTACGCTTAGTTTTGCATAGAAATCAAGCATTTCAATTTCATGGTTAAGAGGTATTTGTCCTACATCCCAAAAAAACAGGGTATCGTTTCAGGACATTTCTTGTTTTCTTATATGAATGTATAATTTATTTTCTCTTATTTACTTCTGTAAATTTACAATTTATTTTCTAAAAGTTTATTATTGTCTGAAATATGTATAGCTAAAAAAGACAAGTTTAAACTTTTTTTAACTTGAATTGTACGGATTAAAGGAAAGTGTCTTTCTAAATTTCATCCACTCCATTTCTGTAGAGTAATAGGTACTGCATAATTTTAAAATTTATGGTCAACTGGAATCAATCTCTCTATAATTTTGTAATTCAAAAGTAAGACTTGTATATCAAACTCCCCCACACCCCACCTGGTGACAGGATTTTGAGATATTGGATTTGGATTTGAATTTTCTAAACGTTTATTGATAAAAGATATGACATCTCTTGTTTGCTTCTGTAAATCTATAATTTATTTTCTAGATGTTTATTGATAAAGGATTAAGTAATATTCAGAACTACTTTTATTATTTTTCATACTATATACTATGCAATATTTCCAAATATACAATAAGGATATTAAGTAATATTCAGAACTACTTTTATTATCTTTCATACCATGCAATATTTCAAAATACACCTTCATCTTCGAAGAGATTTTTTTTTTTTGATAAGAAAAAGGAATATTCATTAATTAAAAGCCATACGACATATACAGTGAATATCTTATAACAAAAGTAAATCTAAAACATCAAATTGAATTGTTATCTCCAGAAAACTAACGGTAAATATACTGTCGACCGGCTCTGAACTTGTACCAGTATTCTTGCCATCAATCGCATTCTTTGGCGTCAATGCCTCTTTCCTGAATATGGGCGAGTTATAGTATAACTTTATGAAGCAGATGTCCAGTTGACGTGGTAGATTGCACTTGAAAGGGAGATCTTCATAATAGAACTATATGAAATTCCATTCTTGACTCATTCTTTAATTGAAAATGTAGACCTAACATAATAATTTTCAAATTCTACTTGACAAAAAATTCACTCTAAATTGTACAAGGATAATAACTCAAACTCACATGAACGGTGAGAATAACCTAACTCACACTAGAGGTGAGAATAACCAAACTCACACTAATGATGACAAAAATAAACAATCAAATTCTCACAAACTGGAGAGAAATTTTATTGAAAAGAGACAAAAATATTAGTAAATGCCTTGCAATTGAATAAAACTTCAAGACGTACGAAGATTAGGGCTTACTACCATCAATTATGGCTGATGACAGCTTCTCGTTGAAGTAGATGAAAGTTAGAGTTTTTCGTGAGGAAGCTAGGGGTTTTTATCTTCGAAGAGAACTTTGAGGAGGAGAATAAGAAAACCACTATAACTTGAGAGAAAATTAGTATTCTTTCAAAGGTATAAAATACATCTAGCAATAAACAACCAATCAACAAACGTAAATTCTATTAAATTATAACAGACAAAAAATCCTATTAAAGTACAATTTGAAATAGTTTATAACTAAACAGAGCATTATCCATCATCAAAATAAAAAGGGATTTACTCACCCTACCTATACATTATGGTGAATTATTTCTCCCCTTGTCTATCAAAACTACAAACTTCAGCAGCCTCATAAATGGTTTCTCGTCCGTTCAAATGTTTTGAGTCTAAGAGACAGAGAAAAGGACAACTTAATGCAACACCAACAATAATGAGGAAACCCTGGGCCCTACTTGAAATATCTGCATAGCGAAAACGTGATGTGAACCTGCACTAGAAAATATCATGCAACACACTGTGCTATGTACATACAAGTAGGCATACTTTTTTCACAAGATTTTTTTTCATATCTTTACAGTCTATACAGAAACAACCGACACCACCATCACTTGGAACAAATCCTGTCGAAATTGTTGGAGGAGATCCAAATGTAGACAGCATTATCAATGTCATAAAGGGTTCATTCTCCCTTGAACATGATTAATATCACTGCCGGCAAACCACGAATTTAGCTCAAGTATTATGGCGAATGTTGTCATGCACCTTAGCAGATTTTGCCCATCTAACAACTGATCTTGCCAAAGAATCCATGGGATCTACACATTTCTTGGAAAGGGGATCATCATGAGGTAATAGACCTTGCAACTCATCGGAGGCTAGGATCACGGCATTTGCAGCTCTTACAAGGAGGACCTGGATAGCGATTCTTAACAGGTTTTGCGCTCCCACTTTATCTTTTTGGTTAAAGGATTTCACAGCTGGGTTTATAATGTGCTCCATGGTTGGTTCATCTGGAAAGACTACCTCAAATCCCTGCCATGAAAATAAGATTAAATTGTTGTACTTTTTAGGTAAGTACAACCCATGAAGAATTCACTAGAATTGCCGACAAATGAAAATAGGGTTAACAATGTGATGGTTTAAAGAGAACGATGAGTGCATTGCAAGGTATCAATGAGTACATCCTACCCAAGAAAAGTAGCACCAGCAATTCATTGCACAAAGCTACCACCTAGGGCAAGTTCTATTGGCTGCTTCGTACATGGCCTTTCACCCCACAACTATAAAGGCCACATCAACAACATAATAACTACAAAACACAAACATAGTGAAGATCTTTCTCAAATGAGCTTGAGAAGATCACGATGTATGCAATCGTATTGCTCTTATTTCTAAAATATAGAGAGACTATTAAAAAAGACCTATCAGAAAAGAATTTATAGTATTCTCATAAACGCCTTTATCAGGCACGAGGGCTCTAAAAGAACCAAGCTGGCTCGGCAACCCTTTAGGCTTGATTCGGTCAAAGTTTGCCCCAAGCTCAATTTGACCAAAGCTTAAGCTTGGCTCAGCTCAGTTACTCCCCAATCAAAAACCCATAGAGTGGTCTATAACTCTAAAATACAGATGTCGAGACCTGCAACTAAGTTTGATTTGATGCATTTAACTCCAAGGCTAAAACATTGACTACAGAAGTTGTAACACCTCGCCCAAAAGAGGGCAGACGCGTCACCGCCGTGGATGTCCCACGAGAAACACCCACAAGGCTGCCCAAACTTATTGATCTTAATTAATCTGTTAATAGGCGAGCGCAGCAGAAGCTCATAACAAAACCGATATAGGGTTTGGGAGGGTAATTCTAAAACATGCATTTACATACATACTTAAATCATGTCCGTAACTTTCTTATACATATGTAATCCCAAAAATACATCCATACTTGCATTTAATAAACATAACTCATAACATAAACAACTCACAGCTAGCTAGCTCTCTTAATGCTCCAGTGGTACCGTTTCGCTTCCAAAACCTGAAAAATGGTGAGGTCATGAGCTCCCCGAGCCCAGTGAATAACCCTTACTTTCTCTAGTGTTACACTTTGCACATTATTAGGTTTGCAGATACTCACATAATACATTTATCATTGAGAATCAAAACATAGCATCAAAATAGCACATTTCATATAATGTGACATAAAAACATGCTCATCCTTCTGAAACAGGAAACAAACTCATATCTTTTATATGTTCCATAAGACGGGTAATTAGTTAACCTAGTCATACCTGACCCATACCAGGTATGATTTAAGGACCACGGCTTTCACTTAAGTCCTCAAACAAGCTCCACTATTAGCTTATTCACTAAACTAACCAACGATTGTCTCATACCAACTATTCACGATTGTTCCATACCAATCATGTCCTTTGGGCTCTTAATCCTCATCAGAGTCCAAAGGAAAGCAAAACTTGCTATGTTAAACTAATGACTCATCTATAACCATAACTAAAACATTCGTAAAAGCAAACTGTTCACAGCTTCACTAAATATTCCAAATTCAAGCTAAAACCCAGTTCCATAATATATCATATATTCTTAGGTTAACGGAGTTTTTTAACTTAGGGAAATCCACCAATAACCTACACAAAAAACGTTACAAAATACAAGGGGCATCAACACATCTTGGCGGACCAGACGATACCCACTCAAGGTACCAACCATCGACCCAACGCTCTAGAGTACGTAGATGCCCTCAAATCACAAACTATGGAGTTACATTCACGTCCTGAAAAATTAGGAACCCACACAGTTTCTAAATAACACAAACTGAGAAGCCAATTGGCAGATCAGATATTGCCCACTCAAGGTACCAACCAACAACCCATACAGTTTCAAACACAAAGACGACTACTTCTATGGCCATAGTTCTAGAACGCTCTGTAATAACCTCAGTCAAGATATGAACCTTTTTCCCCCAAAACATAACTTACTGAAATCGTATAATCCATATCATCACCTTTTTATTTTCAAAGAAGCTCAATTTCACAATATTAACAAAAACATAATCAAAATAAGGTTTAATTTCACCCAAAATATTTTACACAAGTTTCCAACAATCCATAACAAACACCTTACTATTTTAATACGTGAAATCACCATAAACATGATAAAGATTTAATTTATGCATACGAATAATCATAACCACACCAAACATAGCATTCCACTCAAAAATTCACAACTCAAATAATACACATCCAATATTCATGAAAATTTATGGACAAATTGAAAAATAATATATAGATTCTAACATAAAAATTTCAAGAATTTTCTCCATACTAGTAATTCCAAGAAATTCAAATAGTAAGACGAAATTATCAAAAATCTGGGAATTAAGCTCAACAATTCACAACTTATGGCATACACAACCAAAATTCACGAAAATTTAAAAGAAATCACCCAATATCATGAAGAATCTATAGTAAAATTTTCCTAATTTTTCTCCAAGCAAATCTTCAGAACAAATTAAAATAGTAACCGAAACTATACACCAAAATAGGACAGTATCAAGCAAAAATTCATAACTTGTGAAATAAACATCCAAAATTCATGAAACTTTATCAGAAATCTCTCAATAACATCTATATTCCACAGTAAAATTTTCATAATTTTTCTTGAACCCAATGATTCATAGTAATTCAAATATCATCTGAATTTTCACAACACATAACAGGACAGCTTCAATCAAAAATTCATAACTTACAAACCATATGTCAAAAATTCACAAAAATTTACAGGAAATTTCCAATACCATGGGCCACCTATAATAAAAATTTCAGGAATTTCGCTGATCCAATAATTCACAAAAATTCAAATAGTAGCTGGCTATCTAAAAATCCGAATTCACCCTATTTTTCTATCATCTTGTTCAACCAATATAAGAAATCAACCCACAAATCCATAGTATATTATATGCTTGGATGAATTCAGAACATAACCATCAATTCGCAACATCTAATTAATCTAAAAATCACAATTAAACATACAATTTATAGAGGTGGATTTCTAAGGGGTGGAATTAAGGTTTCAATCTATCAAACCCTAAAATATCAAATTCAAAGCTTCCATTCTCAATTGATTTCTCAATTTCAAGCATAAATAATCAAATTCATCTTGCCCTAATCAATTTTAAATTGAGAAAAATGAGAATTACTCACCTCAATTGGCTATCAAAATCAAAACCTTAATCTTCTTCCTTCTTCCTCCTCCTCCTCCTCCTCCTTCTTCTTCTCTCCTCTGTTCTCTCTCTGCGTGCGTTGTGTGGGTTGAATTGGGGAGAGAAGAGTAGATAAGCCCTTCCCCCAATTTCACGTGATAAAATAAAACCCCCCTTCCCTTTTCTTTTTCTTTTTTTTTGAGTCCAAATAAACCCTTTTTCCAATGTCCCTATCCTTCTTTTTGTGTTTTCTTTTTTTTTTGGGCACAAATACTACTAAATAAGTAACTTTCTAATTACTTCCAAAAACATAATAATAATATACTAACATAAGCACGCATGTATGTTCCAAATAAAATATGTATATAAATCATACATCATTAGGTTCGTAGATACTACTAAATAAGTAATACTTTCTAATCTCCCTTACTTTTCCCAGTGTTACACTTTGCATATTATTAGGTTTGCAGATGCTCATATAATACATTTATCATTGAGAATCAAAACATAGCATCAAAATAGCACATTTCATATAATGTGACATAAAAACATGCTCATACTTCTGAAACAGGAAACAAACTCATACCTTCTATATATTCCATAAGATGGGTAATTAGTTAATCTAGTCATACCTGTCTCATACAAGGTACGATTTAAGGACCATAGTTTTCACTTAAGTCCTTAAACAAGCTATACTATTAGCTTATTCACTAAACTAACCATGATTGTCTCATACCAACCATATCCTTTGGCTGTTAATCCTCATTAGAGTTCAAAGGAAAGCAAAACATGCTACGTTAAACTAACGACTTATCTATAGCCATAACTAACACGTTTGTAAAAGCAAACTGTTCACAACTTCACAAAATATTCCAAATTCAAGCTAAAATCCAGTTCCATAACATATCATATGTTCTTAGGTTAACGGAGTTCTTTAGCTTGAGGAAATCCACCAATGACCTACACAAAAAACTGTTACAAAACATAAGGGTCACAAACACATCTTGGCGGACCGGGCAGTGCCCACTCAAGGTACCAACCAGCGACCTAACACTCTAGAGTACGTAGATGCTCTCAAATCACAAACTGTGGAGTCACATCACATCTTGAAAAACTAGGGACCCACATAGCTCACAAATAAAACAAACTAAGGACTCAATTAACAGATCAGACATTGTCCACTCAAGGTACCAACCAACGACCCACATAACTCCAAACACAAAGACGACTATTTCTATGGCAATAGCTCGAGAACGCTCTGTAATAGTCTCAGTCAAGACATGAACCTTTTTTTTCAAAAACATAACTTATTGAAATTGTATAATCCATATAATCACCTTTCCATTTTCAAAGAAGCTCAATTTCACAATATTAACAAAAACATAATCAAAATAAGGCTTAATTCCACCCAAAACATTTTTCCCAAGTTTCCAACAATCCATAACAAATACCTTACTATTTTAATATGTGAAATCACCACAAACATGATAAATGTTTAATTTATGCATACAAATAATCATAACCATACCAAACATAGCATTTCACTCAAAAATTCATAACTCAAATACTACACATCCAACATTCACGAAAATTTATAGACAAATTGAAAAATAATATATAGATTCTATCATAAAAATTTCAAGAATTTTCTCCATACTAGTAATTCCCAGAAATTCAAATAGTCAGACGAAATTATCAAAAATCTGGAAATTAGGCTCAAAAATTCACAACTTATGTCATACACAACCAAAGTTCACGAAAATTTATAAGAAATCACCCAATATCATGAGAAATCTACAATAAAATTTTCATAATTTTTCTCCAAGCAAATCTTCAGAACAAATTAAAACTGTAACCGAAGCTATACACCGAAACAGGGTAGTTTCAATCAAAAATTCATAACTTGTGAAATAAACATCCAAAATTCATGAAACTTTACCAGAAATCTCCAAATAACATATATATTCCACAGTAAAATTTGTGCAATTTTTCTCCAATCCAATGATTCACAGTAATTTAAACATCATCTGAATTTTTACAACACATAACAGGGCAGCTTCAATCAAAAATTCATAACTTAGAAACCACATATCAAAAATTCACAAAAATTTACAGAAAATTTTCTAATATCATGGGTCACCTACAGTAACAATTTCAGGAATTTTCGCTAACCCAATAATTCACAAAAATTCAAACAATAGCTAGCTATCTTAAAAATCTGAATTCACCCTATTTTTCAGTCATCTAGTTCAACTAATACAAGAAATCAACCGACAAATCCATAGTATATTATGTGCTTGGATGAATCAGAATATAAACATCAATTCACAACATCTAATTGATTCAAAAATCATAATTAAACATACAATTTATAGAGGTGGGCTTCTAAGGAGTGGAATTAAGGTTCCAATCTATCAAACCCTAAAATATCAAATTCAAAGCTTCCATTCTCAATTGATTTCTCAATTTCAAGCATAAATAATCAAATTCATCTTACTCTAATCAATTTTAAGTTGAGAAAAATAAGAATTCCTCACCTCAATTGGCGATCAAAATCAAAACCTTAATCTTCTTCCTTCTTCCTCCTCCTCCTACTCCTCCTCCTCCTCCTCCTTCTCTTCTCTCCTCTCTTCTCTCTGTGCGTGCGTTGTGTGGGTTGAATTGGGGAGAGAAGAGTAGATAAGCCCTCCCCCCAATTGCACGTGATAAAATAAACCCCCCTTCCCTTTTCTTTTTCTTTTTTTTGGAGCCCAAATAACCCCTTCTTCAATCTCCCCATCCTTCTTTTTGTGTTTTCTTTATTTTTTTAGCACAAATACTAAATAAGTAATAGTTTCTAATTACTCCCAAAAACATAATAATAATATACTAACATAAGCACACATGTATGTCCCAAATAAAATACGTACATAAATCATACATTGGCATATGGGTCAAAATTAGTAATTAAAAATTTTGGAGTGTTACAGAAATCCTCCAACTCCATCTCAAATCAGGACAAGACAATGCCATCAATACTCCAAAACTTATGAAGCCTCCATGGTTTTTGGGAGATGACATATTCTACTACCATGTAGATTTCTGTCACATAGACATTGACTATGAGGGACACCAAATAGTAAACATAAGTAACCACAGTGATGATGACTAAGTAGTAAGTACATATTCGAGCTTATTAGGTAAAAGGGGAGTCAAGATGCACAGAGTTTTTACCCAGACATGAGCAACTGAAGAGGTCATTTAAAAGACCCACAAAGATGTTTGGGTACTAAATCATGAATAAAGATACAAAAAACGCAGACGGTAAAAGTTTTTACCTCATTCTGTAGTTTCTCCTGATAAACTCCGGCCACTAGGGCACCATCTGTCACAATTACCCCAATTTTAACTCCACACCCAGCTTCGAGTGGCTTGAATCTTGCTTCCTTGAGCTCTCTGGCAACACAGTCAGCAACATGAAGGAAAGGGAGTTTACACCCTTGTGATATCTCGCCATACCAAACATGAGAGACATGGCAAGGCATGACTATGCATTGAGCTCCACCTTCTTCAAGGAACATCCTCTGGCGCCTGAAATTATCAACCACTGGGGTTTGATCTACTTCTGAAAATATATACTTCTTGCTGTCACATGAATAAGATGATGAGTAGCAGCTTGTACTAGTCACTTTCATACTTGGTTTATAAGTCTGCTGTCTCAGCATTGGATCACTGCAGACAATAAAAGGAACACTTTCTCCATCCCTCGAGCTCCACCAGATGAGTTTTTCGAGGAAAATCAAGGTAGAGAGCACAGACACTCCCCCAATGATCCCAACCGTGTTTTCTTGGTATACGGCAGGACAAGAACCACTGAGACAGCTATGAGCTTTCTGGGTTTCTGATGAAGTTTTTGGTTCATCAGTTTTCACAGGATGAGACGAAATCGGGACAGTTGAGGCAGGAGGAGGGATGGGAGGACTTGACCGAGTGCTAGGTTTATTTTTATGCTTATTCACATCATTCAGAACCCTCAAATGATAATTCAGTGAAGAAAACGACACTGCCGTGCCTCTTACTCCTACATCAGATATTCCTATTGAATGAAAATTCATGATGTTTATCGATTTTTCGGGTTTATCTCGGCCGCCAGACACAGATGTTAGCCCTCATTCATAGTCAGCATCCAGATCCAAAAGAGGGGGAAAACATATTGCAACCCTAAAACAAGGAAAACCCAGACTCAGAACGTGGAAAAGAGGCATGCAAATGAAGCGGTCTTTCAATGATTTTCCACGATGTAAATGATATAAAGAAATGCAGGCAGTCCCAGAGTCATGGGAGTTTTCTTTTATACAAGAACGCAAATGGAGGAGCACAGGAATCTGAATTATTGAGAAGAAGTCCCCATCTATTTTGTCTCACTAAATACGGGGCCACCAGGCACAACCAACGCTCAGTATCGTATAACGAGTGCAAAAGTACAAATAGAAATCTATGGTCTTGCTGAATCTTTTTAGGTATTTGCAATACAAGCAGCACAAAATGATAAGAATAGCACATAGAATAGAACGGACCAGGAGACTCATATATTAACTCTGCAGTAAAAATTCTCCAAAAGGTCTTACGCTTTGTCTGACAGTGCAGGATGAGCAATTGATGAGAATTCCTTTGATCCCCATTCTTGCCATACGGTTGAAAGGCAGCCCAACCATCACTATTTGTATCAAGTCTGCAATCTTAAGCTTGATTACGAGGGCTTCACATTCTTATTTTGACCCCAAAACATGCAAACTGTTGAAACTAAAGGGTGGACACAGCACCCAGACCTGTACCCAAATCTGACACATGTAGCCTATAGCTAAGTTCGGGTGATATTCATTTTCTTGGGGGGGAAGCTTGGGCTCTAGTGGGACCTAGCTCAGTGTACCCAGCAAAGCTTGGCAACCCGGGGCAGGCGGTGTAACCGGACTCCAAGGCGCGTTGAAGCCCAGCAAGTGCCCTCAAGAAATGAGCAGCACATTGCTCCCACTGGGATTCGTACCCGGAGGGACGGCGAGAAGATCTCAAGGCACCCATACCAACTGAGCTACTGCTTGGTCGCTAAGTCAGAGTGACATACATTTTCACCGAAGGCATGCAAAACTTTACTGTTGCATCAAAGCTTCTGCCCTTGTTACCCATTCCTCCAAGAGAAACTGAGAGGAAGGGGGGCATATAGGGATGGGTTTCCTTGTCAACCTCTCTGGTCAATTTGTAGAGCTAGATATCAGAACAAGCGGGTTATTCCAAACAAACCAATGATAAAAACACAACAGCACAAAGCAAGACATTGCACCGCTAAACATGAATTCATTTGTTGACACTAATTGAGAGATACAAGAAGATTATTAGTTGGTCTCATAAAGAACATAAGATGAGCGAGCAAGATACAAAAAGATTGACAGATCTATAATGTTAGTAAATCAATCAGCCTCCTCACCTAGTACCTTAAGTAATGATTAAGATTATAATAACATGCTGACTATTGCGATTATCCCGTATGCAGAGTCATTAAAGGTTAAATCCATGGACAGTACAATAAACCCTTTAAAAGGTTAAACCAAGAGTCCACAATTCTTAATGGCATAAGTTGGAGAAGATCAAAGAGCGACGGATTTGGCTGTAATATAAACTATTCACTCAAGGACAAAGATAATGCCTAGTTTTCAAGGAACCCATTACAAACTTTTTACTTTTGTCATGTGACTGCTCCAAAGTGAAGCATATCAAGTGAAAGGAAACGATGGGTAGCGGACGCAAAAAGAATTATGGTCTACATCTTTGATTAAGCCACGATCGATCTAGAAAAATACATTTTTCAATGAACAAATAAATAAAATTAGTCTCCTCATTTCCCATTTTTTCCCATGGCCACACCACGGTGGTAGGACATACCCTTCACATGCATAATGGTGGCCAAAAGTACACAGGACTAGTTGGGCCATACCCTATGCTAACTCCTAGGACGACATACTCCCACAAGCCAACTAGGCAGATATATATTATTAAATAGATATATGACAAATACATCCAAGGTAAAAATATATATATAACATGTGGAAGTACGTGCCCTCAACAGCACATAATATTTCACCAGATGGGGCCATGCCTAGCCGCCGCTCCCCCCTATCAAACAAGCCAGCTGAATTCATTGTCGTCAACATATGCATAGCTCAGTTGGGATCGGTCCATGGTGCCCTGTGCCACTCTAAACCAGCTTGATGGGGTGCCTTGGCCTACCTCAAACCAGCCTCACGTGGATGTATCACTTCTGTTTTCATTTAAACAAATCAGCGATATTTAGACCCACCTAGATTAGCCTGTTTGAAGTTTGGACCACTTACTCCAAGCTAAACCAGCTCCTTACGCAGGCCAGCATGGGCTACGCCTGGCTCAGTCCTGGTTGACCCACAAGCCCATTCAGTTGGAAAGCAGTCAAATCAGAAATTCAAAGCAGGAAAATTTTCCCAAAAATGAGTCATACAAGCACCCTGATCCCCCACTCTATCATTGCTATTTGAGGAATTAACTGGTCGAAACCTCATCTGAGACTGCAGTTGTGCCAAAATAATAGAAGGCTAATATAATTCACAAGCATGGTCATTTCATACATACATTGCATACAAGGAAAAGAATTGCACCATTTTCATGGCATAACTGAAATCTGAATAATTCAAACTAAATAGAAAATGCAAAAAGCTTGACATTTTGCTACAAATTCGAGAAAGAACTACTAGGATATTTCAGTCGAGTCTCAGAACCGCTTACTGCCCCTCGGAAGGCCCATGTGGATATCAGGTGGTGGGCAATTGCGAAAGGCCCTGGAACAAACATGTGCGCAAGCTCTCCACTTTCTGTATTAAAATCTGAGGAGAGATTCTGATTCTGCTTAACCCCCTTGCAGATCTGCTCTACCTTGGCAGCAGCTGTTCTTTGTGCCTTCTCGTATTCAGCAAAAGAAAGGGCTTTCTTCACATCTTCTCTACTATGCCATTGAGCATCTATACAGACATACATAGCAACACTCAGGATACCCATCATAGGGACCATAGACGCTGAATAGACAACTCTACAACAAATTGAATTGCTCAGGATACTCATGATACTCACCATAGGCATGAAATAGACAAATCTATAGCAAATTGAAATCGTTATAGGCTCATTTTACATCACAATCACTTATAATCCAATAAAAGATATACAAGGCAAATGGGTTCCCGGTCAGGTTAGCTTCATATCAGCTCAAAACAGGTTGATGGAGTATTTCCTCTTGGCCTGAGTCATTTCAAGTCCAGGTCATATATCAATCTGCTCTCAATTTTCCCACTAGCTAAGCTAAATGCAATCGAAATCAATTAGGTCAATCTTAGTTCCACACAAATTTGGACTGCATCATTTCAGGTTTTCATTAGAGTCGAGCAATCATTCAGAGGTCAATTTACCCAGGTATAATAATCATTCATTCAAGGAAGGATAACTCTTCAATACAATTCGTCTGAACTACTAAACAAATTCCCGGTTTACGTATCATTGTAAAAGTTCGAGAAATTACGGGTATGATATGCACGATATGCTCAGAATTGGAGAACGATCCATGAAACTAGCAACTTTATTGAAGGCCAAAAAGGAGGAGAAGAAGATACTGGACAGGATGATAAAGTATGCCATATATACCTTCCAACTCATCTTTGTCCACATTTATTTCCAATGATTTTGCATACGCAAAGAAGCCTACCATCAACTGGCATGGCATGCTGCTTGGTCCAACTGGAAAAATAAAAATTGATATAAATGTTTAGCTCACAATAGAAACTGATTACAGAAACATGTTCACATTCATAACAGCTCAAAATATAAGCGAAATCATTTTACAATCTCAAGGAAAGCCAAATGAACGTTGCAATCAACCAAAAAAATTAAAAAAAAAAAAAGGAAGCACAAAGAACAACAGAACTCACCAGGCCATGGCTGAGAACTATGATAAACAACCTCTCCTACTTCAATGCCAGTTTCTTCCCATGTTTCTCTTCTCACTGCTTCTTCCAAGCTCTCTCCAGGCTACACAAGGTCATTATCAATTGGAATAGCTATAAATCAGAATTAAAGTGACATGTTTGCAGTAAATATATCAAAAATGCAAAACACAGTAGGCAAAATGGAGGCAGCAAGTTTTTATTTCCTAGAACAACCAATTTGAGACAGCTACACCAACAGAAGGGCCTTTATAAAAGCATCATACAGTCTACAGTCTATACAACAGTCCCTCTGTAAGCATTCCATACCAAATACATAAAATATACAAAGCAGGGCCCGGGGGGGGGGGGCAGAAAGTATCTATTTTCTGAAGCAACAACACTCAAGATACCTACACTAGAATAAGGGGCTTCTTGGAAAATCAACATAAGCTCTGCAGACACTCACCTCTATAAAACCAGCTAAGCAACTCCACATTCGTGGCACAAATCTTGATTGTCTGCTTAAAAGTGCCCGATCATTCTCTCTATCTATCACAAGCATTATGACAACCTGGTGTAAGGAGACACAGCAACAGAGGTTACTTTCCCTGTATTCACACACTTTATTGATACAACAAGAGATAGGCATCACCATACTGGATCAACACGAGGATAGATCCTCTTCTTGCACAATTCATCTGTACATTGCATCCTTCTACCAGCTTCCATCGGGACTGTTTTACAGCCGCAGTGCCCACAAAAACGCGCTAAACCATGCCATTCCAGTAATGCTCTAGCCTGAAGGAAATGCCACATGATAAGAACTCTGAATAAAACTCAGACATGGTGCTCTATGAGAGCCAGAGCAGATGTAAGTATGTAACAGAAGCGCCAAAACTCCACAAATATTATCATTGCAAGCAGTAAGCCACGGAACTGCCTCAACTTCAACATCAAACACTAAAAGATCCAAAAGATATCGTCCAAGGGACATAAAGAAGCCAGAACAATTACATAACATTTCGTGAACATTAGTGTTAAAGTGAAAAACTGTTCCAGATATGGACCCATCACTCATTCGATTCATTTCTGTGTTCACTTTCACTTTGCATTTTCAATTTCTGGGCTACTCTACAGTAGTACATTGATTTGTTTCATTCTTTCTCATTTATAAAGGGCTGCTATTGATTTCATTGTCTCTTAAAAGCTTTACTGTATGAGAAGCAGTGTCTGTCCACAACCATGAACAAGAGAATAATATAGTAAACCCAAGGACTAAATCAGCTATCACTATCACAAAGAAAATGATATTTAGTCCAACAATTTACAATCAGATACACGGTTGATCACAGTGATATGCACAAAAAACTGAACAAGAATGATCAGTCAAATAAATTGCATAATTCTACTTCAATTTAGCAAGCAACAAAATCCTACAAAACAAAATGCATATACCAACGATCAACTAGCTACAATCACTTACATGGCCAGCAATTGCCAGTTCGCCCATAGCACGAGGATCAGCCCAATCGGTGGCCACCATGAGAGTCCTCAGCTCAACAAAAGACAATTCCTTCTTCCCCAATTCATCCACCAGTTTCTCATCCTCAGAAACATCAATAGCCCAATACACAGAATTCTCTTCCGGCCTCGAACCCAGAAAAACCAACTTCTCTTCCACCAATTTGACCTCCGAATCAGCGAAAAGATCCGTACAATCGGCGAAACTGAGCCAACCCAGATGCCATTTTGGGGAGGAATGCGAGTTGGAGGACTCAGAACCTGCTAAAGGGCGGCCCTTTCGAAAGGGGAGGACCTTAAAATCAGGCGAAATGGTGTGGTAGGTAGTGCCCAGAAGGTGGGATTTCAGGGTTTCAAGAGCAGAATTGGGGGAAAAGGGGTCGGAGGGTTTAGGGGTTTTGGCTCTCATGGGGTTGCCGGCGAAGGCGTGAGGTTGGAAATTGAGGCCAGACATGGTGGAGAGAAGGTGGCGGTAAGGGCGGAGGAGAGATTTAGAGAGAGAAAGGAAGAGAGAGGAGGTGGCGAAAGGAGAGAGAAGCAAGAGCATTCGTTCCTGTTTCATGGCACAGGGGGTAGTTTAGAAAGAGTGAAAAGAGAGGAGAGAGGCTGGTGATGACTAAGACACGGGAAATGTCGACAAAGTGCACCAACGGTTTTGGGGAGGAGCGATGGCCAAGTCGCACATATTATATTATAAGGACATTCTCAACCTGGAATTCTGTCATGTTACATTAGTAAAAATTTTACAATTTTAAAATTTATATTTTTTTATTTTTTTCAATTAATAAAAGTATAAAACTCATTTTAGAATAAATAAATTAAATATTTTTTATAAATCTATCTTATAACATATAACTTTTTTTTACTATCTAAATGATATTTTTTATTTAAAAAAATAAATAAATAATCAGAAAAGGACAAAAAAAATTGGGATGGGAGGGGGAACGCTCTGACATTTCCCCGTATTTCCTACGTAACTATGGGTAGAATTGTGAATTGAATGACACGCGGGTCCTATTCCTTGCCTCGCGTGCTCGGATAGAGCAACATTGTACACGTTCCATGCAAACATGTACTAAGTAAGCGACTGATGGGGCCTTTGCTTTGGTTGTAACATATTTAATTACAATATGCAACACCAAAATTTGGAGAAAAAAGATGGCAATGTAAAAATTTAAAAAAGTTAATTTTTAGTGAACAATTAGTTTATTTTTTTTGTACAATAGGTTAACTTTTACTGAATATTAGTGCAATTTTTAGTGTACAATAGACACATTTTCGTGAACAATAGGCTAATTTTTTAGTTAACAGTAGTTTAGGTTTAGTGAATAATTTTTGGTGAACAAAATATGGTTGGGAACTAAATTTTGAGGAATAGAATATAGTTTTTTTTTAAAAAAAGAAGCTAACAAAAATTTGGGGGAAAAAAAAAAGAACGCCAAGGTAAAAAAATTATAAAACAAAGCACAACCTGTGCTTAAGAATGCTCAAACTTGGGACTTTAAAATACAAGGGTAAACTATTAACCACATCACCACATTACTTGTGTTGTAAAACTTTTTCAAGACCAAATATTTATTTCGCGGTTGTGCATCTCGTCTGGGTGGCACTAGCTTGGCGCCGCATGGCTTTTTGGTTGGGTTGATGGTGTGTACCATATTCTTGTACCTTAAGGTGTACTATATAACAACTGATGTAGGTCATGTTCTATTTTGCATTTTTGAAGATTTAGTTAAGAGCTTACGGCTCTATTCGGCAAAATTAGCTGCTCAGGTAGCGGATAGCGGTTCAGGTAGCGGATAGTGTTTCTAATTTTGTTGTTAGCGGATAGTTGTTTAGATTAGCGGTTGAAACTAATGTGTTCGGTAAATTTAGTTGCTATGCTAGCTGATTAGTGTAAATTGACATAAAAGGATATAGATAATTTCCAAAGATAAATTTTTAAAGGATATTTTTTGGCTAAAAAATATGAAACGCTACGTTTAAATGTCAAATATTAATACTGTTAGCTTTTCAAAAATGCTGTCTAAAACGCTAAACGTTACTTAAAATGCTAGTCAAAACACTAGTTTACCAAACTAAGAATTAACTAATTAGTGTATTGACCTGATCAAAATGCTAAACGCTACCTAAAACGCTGTTGCCGAACATGACCTACATCTCCGTACAGCTCCTTACATCTTCGTACAACTTCTTACATCTCCGTACAACTCCTTATTTCCTTAACATAACCCTTACATCTTCTTACATCTCCTTACATCTCATATAAATTTTTTATAACATTCATTTATTTTAATTACGAAAATACGTATATTTTTTTAATCATGCTACCAATATACAAAATTTGTAAATATCTTATGAACACAAAACATAAAAACATAAGATGACGACGTAAATTATATTTGAGTTTTGACATGGATAATATATGTTATTATAGATGGAATAAGTAACCATACTTTTGAAATTATAATACAAAGTTTTTGTTCATGTTTAAGTCTGAAGTATATATGAAAACGATCAAACTGTATGCGACGAAAGTACTATAGCTGGTATAAAGGTGGGTGGGTTTTTTTGGAAAAAGTAGAAAGTAGTTAGGCAAAATTAGTGCTGGGCATTAAAATTTCTACGACCTCCTCCTTGCCCGTTTAAGTTCTCATCTTCTTTTTTTTTTTTGGATTTTGGAAGGTAATATTTAATTCTTGGTTGTTTAATATAACAATACAATTTTCGTATTTTAAGCATTGCTGAATATGTTTTAAGGGTTTATTTATAAAAATTTTTGGTAACAATATTGACCATACATTTAAATTTAAAATTGTTTACTTAAAATAGAATTTTATTTTAAGAGTTGTATTCAATTTTCTCCAAAAAATTATTTTTTTTTTGTTATACTTTGCTTATTGAATCAAACTAATGTAAATTTAAAAAATCACCTCAAGTGTACGAAATTTTTTTAACGAAATTTATGGAGTTTAATATAATTTATTGTTATATAACTAATTTAGTTAATAGTTTATTTTCAATAAGTTTATTATTTTAATATTATTTTTTCTCATCCAAAACGTTCTTTGTAAAACAAACATATTTCGTTTCAATTATATTAAGAAATATATTGTTTATTGATGGTATCAAATTTTAGTCGTAAATATGACTAATATATCATAATTATCGCAAATTATACTATATAACTCTTCAATAATTCAACAAATCCTTACATCTATCCTTACACCTCCTTACATCTTCTTACAACTTCTTACATCTCCTTACAGCTCCTTACAACTTTTTACAGCTCCTTACAGTTTCTTACAACTCCTTATATTTTCTTATAACTTACAGCTTTATCTTATCGCGAAATACAATAGGCCCATAGATACAGCTAATAGATGTAAGGAGATATAAGGAGCTGTAAGAAACTGTAAGAAAATGTAAGGAGCTGTAAGAAGATGCAAGGAGTTGTAAGAAAATGTAAGGAGCCGTAAGAAGATATAAGGATAGATCTAAGGAGTTGTTGAATGTTATAGAAAATGTATATAGAATGTAAGAAGATGTAAGAAATTGTAAGAAGATGTAAGGAGATGTAAGAAGATGTAAGGATTATGTTAAGGATGTAAGGAGATGTAAGAAGATGTAAGGATTATGTTAAGGATGTAAGGAGTTGTAAGGAAATGTAAGAAATTGTAAGGAGATATAAGCTGTTAGCTAAATCCTTAAAAATGCGAAATAGAATAAGGCCGTAGTTGTAGGCTACCTTTTCTTTTATTTATTTATTTTTGGCTAGGACATAGGGACATAGGCCAAAATAAAAGGTTACAAATTAGAGACCCTAAGCACTATATATAGTGATTTATTTAATTTTTTTAAAATGTACTTCCTATTTTTACCATTTCTGTGGAAGGGGTTTGAATAATGATAGGCTTTGTCACAATTAGGGAGAATGGGTCATTATATGTATAATTATAATTAGGAGTTATAACAAAGATATTTACATAATATATGTCCATATGCATCTATTACGTTCTAAAATTTGGATGGGAAAGCCTTAGTAAGGATTTCTATAAACTGAAGTTGGGTAGGGACATAAGTGATGATATGATCACCACTGAACAGTCATTCCTACGCAAAGTAATAATCCACCTTAATATGCTTGATACGGTCATGAAGAACAAGGTTGGCAGTGATGTAGGTAGCTGAATATTATCATAAAGAACCTAACATGAAGATAGAGGAAAACACCCAATTCAACAAGGATGTAATGAATCCATAAAGTTTTACCGATATTATAGGCAACTATCCGATACTCAACTTCAATAGAGAATTTGGGCACAATAGGCTGCTTCTTGGAGTGCTAGGAAATCAAGCTAAGACCTAGGAAAATAGCACAACCAGTTGTAGAATGGGAACTATCTTGACAACCAGCCCAATATGCATATGAATGGGAAAGCACAACATGACGAAGAGTGAGACTGGGGTCAGTTATGCTCTGCAAGTAACGAAAAATACGTTGTACCATAGAAAAATGAGTGATATAAGGGCAATGCATAAATTAAGAAATAAGATTCACTACATAAGTTATACAAGGCATGGTCATGGTCAAGTATTGCAATGCCCCAACCATGCATCGATACACAATGGGTTCAAATAGTAAGTACTTATCGATGAGTGATAACGTAGTCCGTGAAGGAAGCAATGTGTGAATGGGTTTATGATGATCTTGATTGAACACAGTGAAAATATCATGAATTTATTTGGATTAAGACAAGAAGAGCATATAAGGAGCTCACACAACCTGGACCCTCATGAAATAATATAGGTCTCTCATCATTAGAAACTGGATATAGAGAAGATATATAATGAGGTGCGGGAGCAAGGGTGACCTACCAATGAAAATGATATCATCCACATATAAAAGCAAAATGAGAAGAGTTGTAGATGTCGTAAAACAAACATGGATGAATCAATGCGACTGCAAGTGAAGCCCACAAACATAAGTAGGAAAATCAACATGAACAAAACCTTGGGAATGAGTCATATAGACTTCCTCATGTAAATCACTATGTAAGAAGGTATGATTGACATCAAGTTGTCTAATGACACCATCCATAGGTGATGGCAATAGAAAGAACAATATGAATAGTGGTCAACTTCATACCAGAACTAAAGGTCTTGTTATAATTCAGTTCAACAAGTTTACCAAAGCCTCAAACAACCAGATGCGCTTTACGATGCTTAATAAACCATCTAGATTGTAATTGATATGATAAACCTACTTGCAACTAAGAAAATTCATGACATCATGGTAAAGAACAAGTTGTCGTGCATTATTGTGCACAGGTGCATTAAACTCTTAGCCAATCGCTATTTGCCAGTTTTTATTTTTAGAAGCAACAGTGTACAAAGTCGGTTCAGCTTCAGTACATCATGCATGCATGGACAAGATCTGACGAGGTTTGATAATGCTAGATTTAGAGTAGGTCTGCATGGAGTAACTAGTGTGGGATAAAGAAGAGCGTATGTGGCCTAACATGGGACATTTGGTAGTGGGTTGGGCTGCGGACGGGAGTGCCCCCTCAGAAGAAGGAGAGTTGGTGGTAGCAGTAGATGATAAGGAAGTGCTCCAATCCCATTGGACAAGCAGGAGATGGGATATTGGGCCTGACACTAACGACCCATCCTAGTCTGACATAGAGGGAGGCACAGAAGGGGTGGGGGAAGAAGTTGGGATGGATAGATACGACCTAAATGCAGGAAAGGGATGAGAAGGATGGGCTTGGGAATGACTTGGGGAGTTAGAATGAGGAGGCCTAAAAAGGAGTGCAGCTGATGGATTAAACGACACGGAGGAAGAGGCTGATCCACAACAAAGGGATTCCGGATGTGATGAGCTATAGAGGAGAAATATTTTGAGCTTGAGATGCAACTGATTGTAAAGTGGGGTAAGGAAAGACATCTTCCTGGAGTAAGATATGTCTACTAACATAAACATGACATGTAGTAGGATCAAAACATCGATACCCTTTATAGTTGGAAGAGTAACCAATGAAAACACAACATTTAAGGCATTTTCTTTTCGTTGGCAAATCTTAATTTACCAACTTCAATCCACTTCAACCAACTTTAACAAAAAAAGTCCAACTTCAACTGATTTCAACCAACTTTAATAAAAAATACTAACTTCAACCCATTATATAAAAAAAGAATTATCAACTTCAACCAATTTCAACCAACTTCAACCCACTTCAACAAAAATATATCAACTTCAACCCACTTCAACTAATATCAACCAAGTTCACCCATTTTCCAACCTGTATTTCTAAAGAAAAAGAACAAACCCTTAGACCGCGATTCCAATCTATTTTGCGCGGAAAGCATGATGGGAAAACATTCGAATCCAAAGACCTGGAGAAAAGAGTAATCCGGAATTTTATGAAAAAGTTTTTCATAGGGGGAATGACCATCCAAAAGAAGAGTTTTAAAAGTCGATTAAGAACAACTGAACAAAAGTGGTTGCGTGTATTGCGTTAACCCAAAATTAACCAGGAACATGAGCATCAAGAAGCAAAGAATGAGCCATTTTCTATAATATAACGGTGATTTCGCCCTGCAACTCCATTTTGTTCAGGGATTTCGGGACATGACTTAAGAAAATAAATGCCATTTTTGATAAAATGATCCTTTAAAACATCATTGTCAAATTCCTTTTCACCATCACTCTGATAAATTTCAATTTTGCGATCAAACATGATTTCAATAAGTTTTTTAAAAGCATAAAAATGATGGAACATATTTGATTTGTGTTTCATTGGATATATCCAAGTAAAATG
The DNA here is from genome assembly GCA_029747015.1 of Carnegiea gigantea. Classification (NCBI taxonomy): domain Eukaryota; kingdom Viridiplantae; phylum Streptophyta; class Magnoliopsida; order Caryophyllales; family Cactaceae; genus Carnegiea; species Carnegiea gigantea. Next base: position 322,890 of record JAKOGI010000326.1, read on the forward strand.
AGTGTAGCCATTAACATAAACCACATAATAGCAAAAATTTAAGTTAGAGAGAATAGGAGATTGCCACACATCAGAGATCACCAAATGAAATAGAGTTTCGTAATAATGTTTTGCACCATTCAAGCCCAAATGATGAGCTTTCCAAGTTTATACGACATGCATTTATTGCTAAATCTAGAATGAGGTTTGATAAGCTGTCTATGCGTAAGCGACTCTAAGTCTCTAGACCCACAATAACATGATAAGGGTGCTAGACATCATTAGAAGCCTAGACAACTAGGAAGGCAAGAATAGGCCTGCAAAAGGAGAGGGGGTAGACTCCACCATTACTGGTACCATTAAGAAGAATTTTCCCCGTGGCCTTGTCCTTCACATGCACAGAAGGCGAATTAAACCAATTTCACAATTATTATCATTACATAATTTTTGAATAGAGTGCAAATTATACTTTAATTTAGGAACACGTAAAAAATAATTAAGTTTTATGGTGATGTAAAAGTTGAAAAATGCACTTGGCCAACATTACCAATTAAAGCATTGTAAGGGATATTTTATAAGAGAATACCTTCCATAGTGGTCATATAAGATGAGGTAGCAGAGTCAGGTATCAGAGAGCCTTATTCCCTTCACTAGACTGATATGTAGCAGTTAAACGCAATCAGTCTAAAGGGATTATTAGCTTAGGCAACAATAGGAAAGTAACGAGGGCAGTGTCGAACAATATGGCCTGAATTATGGCCTAGACTAAAACATAATTGACAAACAACTTGGGATTTGAAACAGTAGCACGAATAGATGGGGAAAACCTATTAGGAGAGACAGAAGCAGTGGAAATGACAAGGCTGATACAAGAACTAGAACTAAAAGACGTACTTGTAGTAGGTGAAGTTTGTCCCCTAGAAGAATGAGAATGCATTGATGGTTGTGATGGCTACTCCCCGCGGCCTCCTGAATAACCATGAACTCTTCCACCACTACGGCCTAGATTATTGGGACCCCGCGTCAATTTTTGTTATGACGGTTCCCATTATTGTTATTTTATGAAGTGCCTTTAGGAAGTGTTATTATTAGAACGAGAGGCCCCCAAAGACCAAGCAACGGTAGTAGAGGTAGCAAAGGTCCGATGAGAGGTGGTGGAGGATGACTCATGAAGACGCAGAACCCGAGGCTTGGACGTAAGCTTTGTGCACAATTCATGAGAAGTCAACTTGCCTCCAAAATGTATTGCAATAGTGATAGATATACCATATTGGTCATTCAACTCATCAATAGTATATTGAACTAATTCTTGATCAATTAAGGGAGAACTAATAGTAGCCAAAGAATCAACAATATTTTTAATTTCTTGAAGAAAAGACTCCATCGATTGGGAGACCCTTACCTTAAGGTTTGTAAGCTTCTATACGATTTCAATGATTTAATCATACTAGCCATAAGAAAACATTTGTGCAGACAGTCCCAAATTTAAAGCCACTCTGTGAATTAATAACAAGTTGATGATTCGTCATCCATTAGGATTAAGAATGGTAGAGGATGGTGATGGAAAAGACCCATCAGTTAGTCATTGGAGATTGTATGAAATTAGGAATGTCGTAAATTAAATACGCAAAACTAGTGATGTTGATGTTTGTTGGAAGCGAAGGAAGGTCGAAACTACAGCTATGAGTGGAACCAGAAAGAAAGTAGGACTACTAAGATAAAGATGCTGAAGGTGCGACAATATCTGATCAAGGGAAGATGGGGGCTGGTGGCTAGAGGAGTAGATGTCATACGTAGAAAAAGGGAGGGAGGTCGGGCAAACTGGGGACGTCGGTGCAACAGGCATATTGGGCTGCATTGGTGAAGACGTGGTGTGATCGACGGTGATGAAAAACCAGTCATAAAAAACGGCGGCTCAATTCGTGAGAATTAGAGCCAAAGGAAGAGGCTCTTCAAATAGGTTTAGGTTTCGTGGAACCTATGGCATGTCCTGTGGGTGTTGCCGGTTTGGTGTCGACGATGTCATAGTCGTGGATGAGACAGAGGAGGTCTCAAGTCTGGAGCAGGGCAGCATGGCATAGAAGGCAGGGACACCATGGCCTCTAGTGACAGAAAAGGGGAAGAGAATTAGGGTTTGTATGGTTAATGCAAAGGAAATGCGTCGTGGAAGAAAATAAGCACTACTTAGGCATATCAAAAAAAAAAAAAAAAAACTCTCCCTCGAATTATTTAAAGTTTTCTTTAAAAAGTTAGACAAAACCAAAACTAAAAGGATACTGATGAATTGTTAACTACAATTGTAGCTTTGCCCATCTTTGCAGGTTCTTTAATTTGCTTTCTGCTTTGACGAGAATTGGTAGACTACGTATGTGCTTTTCAATTTTCATATAAGAGGAGTACCCTCTCTTTAGGATTCAAATACATACACGCACATAAAAATATTATTTTAGAGATGGCAAGCTCGTACAACTTGAGCATTAATCCCTAGTCTAAGAGTCTAAGTCTATTGAAGAATAGTTAAAGAAACCTTGTTTTCAATATTATTATTTTTATCTTTCCAAATTTTTTGAAAAATATATATTGAGAGATTCTGACTCCAATATTATTATTGTCGCCCTTTTCTAAAAAAATATGCATAATAAATTATTTTTAATATTATTATTTTTGCCTTTCTAATTTTTAAAAAAATATACATATCAAAAGATTTTGAGTCTAATATTATCGTCATTGTCATTCTTTTTCAAAAAAATATGCATAATAAAAGATGGTGATAAAATTTTTAATTGTTCATATCGCACCATTAGTGCATTGAAAGTAATAATACTAAACAATTACAAATAGACTTGACTTTTTATTTTTTACCTTTTCTTCGAGCATAAACATAAATGTAAATGTAAAATATTAAATGTTAGACACAATATGATGATTTATGAATACTATATACATTAAGATTACACTAACTGTACAAATTACAAGCAAAAGGTACACACTTATTTTCAATTTCTAGAGAAGTGTAGTTTAAGGATCTCAAGTAGGATTATTCTACATAGATATATGCACATATGATATTTACTTCTAAAAAATAGATACTTAATAATTTATTAAAAAGTTATTGAATTATACATAATAAGTTCTTGATTTTTTAAATTTAAAATACTCTAGAAATTTTAAAAAGCATTGATAGATTATTGCCGGTATAGGCCTGGGCACAAACCAAACAGCTTCAAAAGTGAATACTAAGGGCCTGTTCTTTTCGTTGGTCTTTTTCAATTTACCAACTTTAACCTCCTTCAACTTATTTTAATCAACTTCAACCTAGTTCAACCCACCTCCTTTAAAATTTTATTTTCACTATTTTAACCAATATAAAAATATACCAACTTCAATCTATTTCAACCCACTTCAACGAAAAAGACCAATTTCAGCCTACCTCAACCAACTTCACCCTTTTACCAACCCCAATTTACCAACGAAAAGAACAGGCCCGAAATTGTGGCTAAAAGATCTAAATTGTAGTTAAAGAACATTGAATGATCCGGAAGTGTATGGAATAAAATTACATGTTACTTGATCTAAATAGATAATATTAAATATCTTATAGTAAATGTTGACAATATGTTGAAAAGAACAATCTCCACCAGTTAAGTATCAGGCATGGTTTACCTAATGATGTATGTCAATATTTGAGTTATTGAAAATCTAAAAATAGAGTAGTAGATGTTAAGTAGTCAACCTTTTGACTTTTGGCTCTAGTTGGAACACTCGGAGGCAGTTGAATCTTATTGGCTCACTACTTTTTAACACAACACATTTGTCTGTCACGTTTTATATGATGTTGCTTGACATTAATAATTCGTTTCAACTGTTTTGACATGGCAAAAGTTTTCTAAAATTTTTTACCAGATCTACTTAAACTTGAGTATATGTCGAATTTCATTTGGGCTTGTTGTTACGGGTCTCGACTCAACCAAGCTCTCATTGATTCTCTTCAACATGCAAAATGAGCACAGAACCCAAGTAAAATTCTGTCCTAAAACCAATTAACAACAAAGGAAATAGCTCAATAAACTTATGTATCATGATTCTCCTCATATATCCCCAACATCTATATATATATATATATATATATATATATATATATATATATATATATATATATATATATATATATATATATATATATATATATATATATATATATATATATATATATATATATATATATAGTATGACATCATTTTTCTTGTTATTTCACACATCTGGAAAAGTTAAGATGTTCGGTTCACAGAACTTAGATTAGAGTTATAAGATTGAGTAGCAACCATTATTACAGTAGGATAAAGATCAAGATTTTAGTTTAACTTAAAATTGAAATATATTGGATTTTTGTTCTTTTCTTTTGGGTTAAGTAGTAACTTTCATTGATGCTCAAACATTTACAACCAAACTAATGATGCCTACCAAGCTATCCTACCTATGCACAAAACTATACTCAAAATTGCAACATGTCTTCCTTCTCCTTTTCCTTTGCTGTATACATAACTCTACCCCTAACTACTTGAATAATAACAACAACTTTCAGTACGGATTCTGCTTTTGTAGAAGTCTAGAGAGATCCAGATGTAAATGATCTTACCTCTAAAGACATGACTACACGTAGTGACATAGAGAGGCTGATTCTAATAGACCCATATAAAAAATTTTAAAAAGTATTTTAAAAGTTGAAAATCGTTTGATGAACAAACACATGACATAATTACTATACATTGATTGTAATGAACTACTTGAATAACATTCTTTACAATTTGATCAACAGTCATATGTTTATCACTATGCGCTCTAGCATTCTTTTCTATCTGAGTCTATATAACTTGCTGCATTACAAATTTAGGAAGTACAATAATTGAGGCCTAGTCAATCTACATACTCAGGAGAGTAGAATTCATTAACTACATCCTTCTTGCATGTCTCAACTTTCTGCAAATTATTGCATACTCCCAGAAATATATATGTACTTTCATTGTCACATATATATACATTTTTCAATATGTATTTGTCATATGAGTGATTATTGTCATATATTTTGCTTACATAACTTCTGGAAACACATGCTCCCGGGTATGTGATGTAGACTTTGCTCAACTTTCGATCTTCTAGACCAACTTAACTTCAAATTCTAGTTGTTATCCTTTCAATCAAACATTGATGAATCATCTTTAGATAGCTTTGAGGGTGATAAAGGCATCCCTAAGTGTCTGTGTACGCGTTGAATAGACATCTCCAAAATACGAACTTGAAACACAATTGGTAACCATGCTAGCCAGATCATTGAAGCCTCTCATGAGAATCTCTTTCTGCATTACTTCCATCATAACCAATCACAGGCTCTAGAATTGTTTTTCGTTTATTTTAGGCCATTTAAATTTGACGAACTTGCGTTTTGATTCAATTAGATTTTGATTTGAAGATAAAAATTGGAAAAATTTATGTCAATTTTTAGGTTCAGAAATCTCACTTGATACCAAACCCACACTTTTTGAACCTCATATTTTTCCAACTCTAACTACATTCATGCTTAGAAGCTAATAATTAATCATGGCAGAAAAAAAAAAAGAAGAAAAGGAGGGGGGGTGGTTGTCAGTCACAGAATTTTTTCTCAGTAAATGAAACCACAAGTTTCATTGAGCCCATCCTAAGCCTAAGATACATTGAATAAAATTGCAAATTGCAACAAAAACTCAGAAATAAACCATTGAAGCCCCTCATGAGAATCTCTGTCCTTTTAATTATAATGCTCCTGCAAAAGAAAATCAATATGCTTAATTAACTGCTATAGACATATCTCTCCTTTCTAATACTCTTATTCAGTTTAAATTTAGCTATCGATTGGAGGGGATTTCTCACCAAAATCCCTTGGTGTTCTGCATTTATAGCATTCCGTCCTACATGCATAGTTGTGTAAACCACATCCTGGTCTGCATGTAGCGATAACAATCTTAGTATGAATCACACCGAAACAGATTGGCAAAAAGTCGTATATAATCAACCCCACATCAAATGATGTTTAGAGAGACCGATGAAAACCAACACAGGTAGGTTTAAGTGCTTTGACACTTGTTCCACTTAAGCAAGATCTTGGGTTCGACTCTTGCGAATGGAGAAAATTTGTGATGGGAGAGTTCTACTCCTTATTGGGACAACAGTAGCTCGACTCCAGTGAAAATGAAGGATCCAAAACCAAAAAAAAAAAAAAAGAGAGACCGATGAAAACACCTAAGAAAAAGGATTAGAAAACCACATTTACAACAACTGAGACAGGAAGCCAATTAATAGAAAGGCAAATTTGTAACAAATAACCTAGTTTTTCATGTCAAAAAATCATTTTCCTTCTATTGATAAACTTCGGTTTGTAAAATCAGTCTAATGCTGCGAGTTAGAACTTAATTACCTCACACAAATCCAATCTCCAGCTTTCCACCCGGGAACAAGTTGTGCTTGTTCAGATGTATGCCCTCCGACTCCCATCATCGTTGCATCATATCCATATCCACCATAGTCGGATTTGATGTTTCCACATCGAAAGCAGCTAGTACGACTAGCATAGTTATGGGCACCACAATGGCAATACCAGTCTCCGGCTAGCACCTCCGTCCTGTTGACGTTGTTGTATGTGTAGGATGAGAGGTCGGCCTGGGTACCATGCTTAGGAAAGTTACACTTTTGGCATGTCTCACGCTTCTTGAAGTTCGTATGTTGGCATGCTCCACACAACCAATCTCCAGCTGACCAGCTCATATTTCGCTGTAATATTTGAAATGAAAAGAAGGGAAAAAAGAGTAAAAATCAATACAATCTCTAAGCAATGTTTCAATAGATCAAATTGATCAATGTAGAAAAATTGGTGACTTACCTGAGAAGAATCAAGAATAACAATAAGAATTGTTTGAAATAGATCAAATTGGGTGATGTTGGGATGGTAAGTTATGAGCCTTCTTATACTAGTTCAAAAGACTTCTTTTTTAGTAGGGACATGAGTATAATGAGCACATCTGGTTCAATTATTTCCTCTTTACAAACTGTTTCCTCATCACTTATGTGGTTTCCTTAAAAGTTGGATTCTCCCATATGTTGAGATGCTTGACTCATTTCTCATGCAAAATTTCAAATCTTTTATACAAATTTTAGGTTTAATTATTCCATATATAGTACCACTAAAAACTTCATGAGTTCATTAACTAAAGCTTTGGGGTTGCTCAAAATTTTAGATCTTAATTCCTCAAAAAGTCTAAGATAATCTTCAATTCATCCAAAATTTTTGGGATTTATTGATCACCAATACAATGTGGTGTAGTCAGAAGGAAAATATCACCATTAAAACAGAGGGCTTCAAAGATAAAAATTAAAATGAACCAATCACCGTAAATTGATGCAATTTTATCAGCGCAAACACAATTTTCCTATATATTCAATCAATGAATAATAAGTTCATGCACAAATGCATCTTCAACTACAAGAGAATAAGTTGAAGACCATTTATGGCTAAAGAGTCATCCTTTTCTGGATTCCATACTACATTATTGACTTACCCAACATCCAAAACGCTATCGAGTCCTAGCAAAATATATAAACCGTTTATGTTCATATTAATGTCTTTTTTTAAGGCTGTTTTTTATTATTATTTTTGGGTGGAAGGCAGAACTGAGGAGGCTTTACCTATGAAAGGATTTAGATTCTTAAGAAATTTTTCCCTTTATGTCAGTGGCCATTGTTAAAGATAGCTAGAATAATTCTACTTTGTGCTCCTGCATTTGACAATGGACACATAAATTGAAAGAGGCATTAGTGGTCAACATGATCAATTGACTAAACTTTGCATAAAAATTTCATCTCATGTCGTAGTTTTGTTTTGTTTTTTTTTTTTTTTTTTACGGAATATTCATGTTGCAATAGAATTAGATTGAGACTACAATTTTATATGTTTCAAAGTAAGAGTTATAGTTTGATGTTTTTTTTTAAAAAAAAACTCGAGATATTGGTCTGCTTATTGATTGTTAAAATTGTAGTACTTGCATACTTATAATTTTTGCATACATGATTATTGTTTTGCATATGCAATAAAAAGTTTTGTGTGCGTGACATAAAATATTTTTGCATGCAGTTTGCGTGAAAACCGTCAATTGTGTATGCAAAAAACTGCAACTTTGCATACAAAATTTTCACATACGTTACATAGACATTATCCTAACACAAATGTCACCTAGGATTGAAGTATGGGAATAGGTTATGTAATGTACAATTTAATAGTTTAATATAACAAAAACTTAGGCCTATTTGGCAAAACTAAGTACATATGTAACTGAAAATGGTTTGCATGGTTCAAAAAAATTGTTTGAATCAATAGGTGACAACGGTTTCAACAGCACCTAGTTTTTACATTCTACTTATAGGAAAATACTGATCTATCTCAACAATTCAAGATAAATAATTCGCAAGCAAATTGAGTTGTTGGTTTGGCTAATGTATGAATTAAACATAAAAGACATTGATTTTGTGAAGCATAGCATTAAGTAGAAGTATTTCAAAACAAAAAACATGAATTAGTACTAATTGTGCGATGTTAAAATTTAGTTTTGTTAATTTTTCGAAAAAAAGAAACAGCTGCTTCAAACGCTAAAGAGTAAGCAAACAATTTTTATACGCTTGATTGACAACTTGATCAAAGAATCCTCAAGAAAATTACTAGTCTAGGTACCAATTTGCCCACACTACTATTTGCATAATTATCAACATGTTGACTACATCGAAGTGCTACCACTCCGAACATTGTTGTCAAACACAATCTTTTTATGGAAAAGCTGTGGCTAATCTTCTTTGCTACTAGCTGAATAAAGAGAAAGTGAAAAGGTGATGAGGATGCATTTATCAAAGATGACGATTCTTTCAATTTTCATCATTATTGTGTAATGGATGAGACGTGAAACTTGAAAGCCATTTTGTGGAATGACCACAATTAAGTAGTAGAGAATATAGGAAAAGAGGTCTCATCTTGTTTAATGTCTCTGATGTTTTTTCCCCTTCTCCTTCAAGGTGGCCATATTCTGTGTGTTTGCTTAAGTGACAAAATGTAACATGCTGATGAGGATTCTCCTTTATCAAAATCATATCCTAGGTCAACAAACATGCTGAGTTGTCAAAGAATCGACGCTTCCCACGTCAGCATACAGGGCCCCACGTACCACCTGCGAGTGAAAGGGCCTCCATGTTGTCTTTTTATGTGTCGACTATATCCCCACCTTGGTATATTCCCTACTAGTATTGAGTTTTGAGGCATTGGATGGAGATTCCAAGGTATGCTTGGACTTAGTTATCTGTTATTCTATACTTTCTGTTTCCTTCTGTTCTCTTTTTTGGGAGAACTTAGTTGTGCTTGTGATAAATCTCTACTTTAATTTCATTTTGTCTCTTTATTTGACCCTTTTTTCTCTTATTTCTATGTTGGACCGTGATGAAAAAGGGTCAGATGTGTTTTCTTTTGTTCATGTTGTGCTTATAGAAGTGTTTTTATTATTTTTAGGAAGTGTTGCCAAGAAAATGAGAAATTCACAAGTGTTGATGCAAAGCAAAGCCATACGGATGATTTTTATAGAAGAAAAGAGGTCCGACGAAGTTTCGAGGGCCAAAAGAGTAAGATCGAAGAGCCAAGAAAGTGCATGGTTGACCGTACAATAAGGCACAACCGTGCATATGGCCAACTGTGCAGAAACCTGCAGATTTTAATCTTGACTCTTGAAGCTGCGCATCGATAGCTGTGCAAAAGTGCACGACCATGCAGTCTGCCAGTTCGAAAAGTGCACAGGCATCCATGTGTGAAAGCATGACAATGCATTTTTCCGTTTTTCACGATATTTAAGTAGATTGCGGAATTAATTAGGGAACTTTTGGCTGAGGTCTTTTGGAACCTAGACTAGTATTTTTATCAGCCACTTCCAAACCCAATAATGTAAGCTAGATTAATATATACCATGTACAAGATTGTGGATTTGCTATTCAAGACTAAGTTGCTCTTCTCATTCTCTCTTTAATTTAATGCTTTGGACTTTGTTTGCTACTTCAGTAGTTCATTGTCACGCTTATATTTTTATGTTTATTATTGTATAATTAAAATTGTATTATTTGGTTATGGTTAGCCATTGATATGAGTAATAGACCTTGTTTAAGCCTTAACCTATCTTGTCGATGCCTGGATTTAGAGTTTTCTCTCACACCCACCAAGTATTCGATGAAATATTTGAAAGAGTGTTCATCCGCATTTTAGGGCAATTGACCTGTGTCAAAAGATGAGGTTGGTTGCTTAGTATAGGTAGAGAGGGTAGCTAGCGTTTGGATATGAAAATAGTTTGAATCCTAACTATGTCTAGAATTACTATACTGTAGTTTAATTGAGCTAACTCTATAAAAATAGACGTTTAGAACAATTAAGCTAGCTTTTGACTTTTAAAAGAGAGCTTGGGTGAGCTTTGATGATGTAGTCGATCATTTTGAAATGCTAGCATAACTTGAAAAGATTAGAGTTTGACTCGATTAGTTGGTTAATCTTAGGTTTAATTTAATCAAAGTCTTTTTTGTATGCCTTAGTAGTCTAGTTTCCCTTCTTATCACCTTTTGGGTTTGTCTAGATTGATAAGCTGGAGTTAGCTTTGGTAATTAGAAATACAACACCCTGTAGATACAATCTATACTCGCCGGTTGCTAGCTACAGTTACACAATGTGTTTGCGGTAATTTTTTCCCAACAACTTGTTTGTTTATGAGTGTGCATATATATATATATATATATGTATGGCAATGATGGTATACCTAGACAAAAACTTATCGGAATATCTCTTCAAATCTAACATAATCACAATTATTGTGAGTACAACATCCGATTCATATGTAAGTGGAATTTAAAAATGTAATGATCGATGCTACAAATCTAAGGGTCGATTTAAAAAAAGAATCTAGTTATACTAGATTTGAAAGATGTACAGTTTAAAGATATACTATAAGTCTTTTCCAACAAGAAAACGTCCGTATATGGCAATGACATCTCCTATACATTGTTCAAGGCATAGATTGAAGTAGATGTATTGTAGTAGAGCATCACAAAAAGGGTCCAAGTGGTTATAGTGCGTGTGCTCGAGTTTAGTATGGATGTAAAGCCTCATTGTCGACCTTGCAAATGTATTAGTTTATCTCTTCATATCCTCCATGGTCTTGATTGCTATGGGCATGCCATTCAAAGTTAAGTGAGTTGGTTTCAAGAATACTACAAGTTGGGAACCCATGAAGTCGAGTTCGATCAAAGAATCGGGTTGAATTTCTATGTACACTTAAAAATTCTATCATTTTTTCGTTCAAGTGAAAGCCAAATGCTTTCTTCTAAAGACATTCTCTCGTAAACATGCATAACTCACCTTAATTTTCATTTTTCTAACACAAATTTTTGGATGAGACCGTCTCATGTAAGAGTTATTGCGGGATAGACTTTTTTAAGGTTGACTTTTTTGTGGTTTTACGGTGATTATAAAGTGTCTTGAAGTGACTTTTTAATTTAGGAGTAATAATAATTCATCTAATGGTTATTCTAGTTACAGTCATACCTCATCCTAAGAAGCATTCCAAATTAAATGAAAACTCAACCAATATGCGTCAAGCCTAAATTGACAAATCCAATCTAAATTGATTTGATTTTCCTAGCTAGGCAAATATTGTTTGCATGCTTTAATTAAAAAGCCTAATTGGTCAAATTGACAATATATTTGAATACTTCATTAATTCATTATTATCTAACTAAGAGTCATTAGCAGCTAAATGTTTAAACTGATGATTGAAGGAATAAGGATGAAGGGGAGCCTTGGAGTAACGGTAAGGTTATCTCCGTGTGACCAAAAGGTCACGGGTTCGAGCCGTAAAATCAGCCACTGACAAAGTTAGGTTAGGCTGCCTACAATTCACCCCTTGGGGTGCGGCCCTTCTCTGGATCCTGCGTGAACGCGGGATGCTTATGCATCGGGCTGCCCTTTATTGAAGGAATAAGGCTTATTTGATACTCAAGCGCATCCTCTCATGTGAATACTCTTTGAGTTCAAAGCCTGAAAATTATAACCACTATTTACTTTGCACATCAATTTAATGGTAGGGAAAGTTATTGAGATTCGAACTTATTGTGTAGAAAGGCTCTAATACATACTGTTTTCAAAATCATATCAACCAAAAATTTAAACTGATAAATGAAGATCTACATAACAGTAAATTAATAGTCTAATTAACAATCTCGTTACAAAATCTAAAAAAAGAGTTCAATGTGACCAGACCCTCACTTTCAGGACAGTTATGGTGGGCATAAGAGATCAACATGATAGATATGAATATTGCCTTTTTAATTATTAGTGTCCTAAAGGAATCTAACCTGAAAACTATCATATTTCCCCCTATTCATATGTTGAAGGAGCTGAATTATTGATTCCACATGACTCGAAAATTTTCCCATTTGCATTTTCATTTCATTTCGTTTTGGGTACGTCCATTTTTGCCTCACCCATTTGCACCTGAACCATATATAACCTACCTCGTAGGCTACCCCCCCCCCCCCCCTTCCCTCCTTGTGGTCGATAAACCCTAGAAAGGGCAGATAGGGGAACCCTTGATAATTTGAAAAGGTGTCATTTCAATATGTCATTCTTGTAATGCCTTAGGTTTAGGGCACGAGGATGTTGTTAGAAGAACACGACGTGTATTATGGTTCTCTGTCTATATTAGTCGCGGATTACGAGACTTTGTATAACGGTATTCACTTTTTTTATTTTGTAAAATTTAATGATATCAATTAATTTTTATGGGTGTCCATGTTAAAAACTTTAGGAAATTTTTATACAAAACTTATAAAAAAAAAAAGTTTGGTAATGATATTCGCAGAGATCCTAGACCATAATGAAGATCCGCCGATGTCTATGCATTCTGAACTGCGGTAGGAAGATCTTTTTTTATTTTTAAAACTTGGCCGAGTATATATCAACTAAAAAGTAAGAGTTTTGTTAATCCAGAAACTTTTTCTTTAAAAATAAGAAGTAATATATCCTAAGACTATAATAAAAAGTAAAATGATAAATGTCTTGCTACAATCTTAATTGTATTGTTTGAACTCAAAAATCATATTACCATATTTTAGATTGAAAAAAGTTTGTATGATTGAACAATGGAATGGCGTTATAACTTATAATTGTGTAAGACTATCTTTTTATCAATAATTCATCACAATTCTAAAATTATGCATATTATATTTTCTCAAAGATTGAGTTGATCTGATTAGGGGATCATTTTGTATCTGTTGACATAGCCAAAAAATGTATAAGCTTAGCAATTTATAATTAAGTGTAATAATTAAAAATTTGGTGATTTTAAAGCATAAAATATTTTAATTTAGCTTGAAACAAAACATTTAATAGGGTCTTGCAACAAAACATATATCATCACCCGGCCCATTCTAACATTGTAGTAGAACTTGCTGGAAAACAAAACTAAGCTTACTTTTGTCATTTTGTTCTTCCTCATGCTACAATCACTGTGAAGAAAGAATCACAACAAAAGACTGAGATAGCAGTGAATTTTTCAATTCTAGTTAGCTGTTATGATGTTATTTAAAAATGTACTCATCCATTCTAAAAGCTGTGTATTCTCATTTCAACTGTTGTTTTTATATTTTCCTTCTGACATTTTTTGAATTTAACCCTATCACTAATCGAATTTTTGTATAGTATTAAGTTGGAAAGCAGGAAAAAAAGAACTGAACAACTTCGAAGTAGCTAGCTAGCTAGTTACTACATTTGGTTTCTTCTGAATTTGTCAACAATTTTAAACGTTATTTTCTTTCTTTTTGATCATTTATTTAACGCATATCTAAATTAAATCTAAATTCATATCCCCAAAAATCCCTGAGGCGAGAAGGATTGAATATAGGAGTGTTAATTTGAATTGCAAAAAGGTTGTTTCTTTGATAGATTAAAAATCATTGATCACCTGATACTGCATAGAAAAGAAGTATATAACAATGCAAAGAGGCATTGTAATTTATTTATTTTTAATTTTTATTATATTTTACTTTATTTAATTGTGGTCAATCTAAAAAAAAACCCATAATTGACCTTTCTCACTATCTAAAAATTGAAATTTTATTAAACACACATATGTGGGAAAACGGCAAATGTTTTCCTATATTTCGCTTTCTAATTGATCCTTAATCTTTTTGTTCAATTAATTATATATATCCCCCCACCCAAACCAGCTATTCATAACTTTTTTTTTTTTTTTGGGCGATAAAATGTTGCTGAATTTGTTGGTAGTTACAGTTAAGGGTCAGCTATAAAATTTGAGAATATAACCCCTCTTTGAAGTGGAAAAAAAAAGTCTCTCAATAATTGTCCATTTCTGAGAATTAGAATCTCGTTCTAAAGAGAGGGCTGAATGACAATGATACTTGATGTTTATATTCATGAGCTAGTCATATCCAAACACATGAAGCTTAAAACCCTCCTATAAAACGACCTCACAACTTACCCTACCAAAATTAAGTCACCTATCATCACCTTAACTGGTTCTATCTCCCACACACACAAAAAAAAGAAAAAAAAAGGAAGAAGAAGACCTTCTTCAGTATTATTTCATCAATTTTCTTCTTGATTCAAGGTAAATTTTTGATCATTGATCCTATGGTGATTGTCAATGCACTCAAATTTGACAAAACCAATACCCTAATGTCCCATTTAGACTGTGTACGTGCACGGATGAATGGGATTTGGACGTATTTAGCCTTGCATGCACAAGTAATCAAATATATATTACCATGACAGTTGAACCTTTTACAATTGAAGTTAGGGTTCTCACATATCATGCAAATATAAATCTAAAACTTTACTATATGGAATTGAAACATTGATAAGTTGGTCTAAAATTTCACCATTGCGTTTCTTAATTAATATACGATTTTCTAGTTGGGTTACATTTAGGGCAAAAAATGAGCTGTGTCGGCGATTGGATGTGTGGAGTATGCCAGCACATGAACTTCAAAAAGAGAGAGTTGTGCCAACGATGTGGGTTCTCCAAGTACAGTGACCAAGGCCAAGTTGACATGGCCTCGACTCATGCGTATAGCACCAGCAACAGTAACAACAACAACAATAAGAGGGTTGCAGAAGTCTTGCCAGGGGATTGGTATTGCCCAATCTTCAGTTGTAAGGCTCACAACTATGCTAGTCGGACTAATTGTTTTAGTTGCAGAGCCCAAAAACCTTACACATATGCTAATGGCGCGATCTATGGAGACAATGCTATGATGTCCTACGGAGGGCATGGTTCTGAGGTCTCCCTTCCTGGATGGAAAACTGGCGACTGGATTTGCACCAGGTAAATGTCAACATTGTAGTTTCATTTTTATCATTGGCGTATATTAAGATCTTTCTTCTAGTCTAAGTAGTAACTAACAACCATGCATCCCTTCCCCCCCCCCCTCCAGGCCGGAGTGTGGTCTGCACAACTATGCATGCAGGACTGAATGCTACAAGTGCAAGATGCCTAGGGATTATGGTGAGAAATAATCTTCATCCTCTTCTAGCTAAGTTGAAAAAAACAATGATGAGATGTGAAGTCGTAGATAACTAAACTAGTGGCATACTACTTTGACTTAGTTCAAGTCAGATGTGACGGAACAGGCTAATTAGGTTATTGTGTGGTTCTTGAACTCGAATCGATCATCTTGATTCATATGGCCTTTCAAGACAATGATGTAATCCAACTAAAAAACCTTGCTTAGAGACGGGACTAGTCCTAATCATCTTTTAAAAAAATTCTTCTCCTAATTAATTCGATCTCCTTCTCGATCTTCTTATTGCTTACCAGTCTTAGATTATTTTCTTTCTTTTTTTTTTTTGATAATCAGTATATCTGTAAAAACAGGAGCTAAAAAATACAACTCGCCGTAGGTGCCATGATTTTTTTTTCTTTCATTTTCTTAAGTGCGATGATTTTTTCTTGCAGGTGGAATGCATTGAGAGATTACGCTGAACTAAACATGCCCTCTTGTTTCTATTTCATGGTATTATTTTCCTGCAGTGGGAATTTGGAGGGATTACCTTAGGGTTTCTATAAGCTAACTAGGGCTTCCACATGAAGTTCAAAAGCTTATTAAAAAACCTCTATGTCTTAAACTAGTACGAAAATATATATTCAAAAAAAAGGAAAAAACTATATATATATATATATATATATATATTATATATATATATATATATATATATATATATATATATATATATATATATATATATATATATATATATTATGTATGCATATATATGCTCGTATTCAATTTTCTTCAAGTTATGTTACATAATTACTTCAAGGCAATAAGAAATACTAAGTTGATTAAAATGGCATGCGCACTGACAAATTATATATGAATCTTGATTGAACTCTTCAATCTCTTGCAATTTAGTAAGTATATAATTTATCCTGAATAAAGTTTCAACCATTAATTTAAGTTTACATGGTTCTAAAATATGATATCGCATTTTTGCAGTTAGGAATTTCAAATTTGAATATCAATAGGTTCTATATGAAATTATTACACAAGATGAGAAAGATTGGTCTTAGCAAGAATGCATGTATGTTTCATTTTAGAATTGATGAAACCATGGCTAGCTGGGATCGGAAAATGCATGTATGATTTATTTAAAATGTTGCACAATCAAACTTAGGACCTGTTCTTTTCGTTGGTAAATTAGGGTTGGTAAAAAGGTGAAGTTAGTTAAGATAGGTTGAAGTTGATTGAAGTTGATATTTTTTGTTGAAGTGGGTTAAAGTAGGTTGAAATAGATTGAAGTTGATTGAAGTGGGTTTAAGTTGGTACATTTTTTGAAGTTGGTTAAAATAATGAGAATAAAATTTTAAAGTTGGTTGAAGTGAGTTGAAATTGGTATTTTTTATTAAAGTAGGTTGAAGTTGGTAAATTGATAAGAACCAACGAAAAGAACAGACCCTAAAATTGAACCGTTGAAAGTTGCTTGTATTGAACTTCATGTACTTTTAAAAAATGTTGGTCGACTGTAACAATATTACCCCTATGCAAGTGTTGTATATATGAAAATGGTTAAACTGTAGATGACGAAAAAATTTTGACTATTTACTCCGTAAATTGATCTCAGTTTGATTGCTATCATTTCATTTTTCATCTCTCTCTTTTTCTAACCCCTCAAAAAAAAAGAAGAATAAACTGTAACCATCTTTATTTTGAAAGTTTTTATATTTCATTAGTGATACCTTAATATTTTAAACGGTCAATTCTTATAATTTCTTTATTTCAAAAATGTTAATTTTCATTTTTATTTGTTGAATTTAAGTATTTTTAAATTTGGAGGATTCAATTCAAATTTCTTGAAAAAACTTGTTATTTTTTCTTGATTAAGGGATTATTATAAGTAAAGGGTTTTTTTTTTTTTTAAATTTGCTTATAGAGAGGGAAACTAATGTTAAAAAAAAAAAATCCTCAGGTTTAGTCATTTAGAACATATTTGGTCCTATATATAAATTTGTGGTCAAATATTTATTTTATTGTTATTTAATCAGGTTGTTTAAAGGCCTAGTCTCGTTAATTATGTTATTTCACTATAATTTTTGTTCAAACTTCTCTACATTGATTGCTAAAAAATAATTTATTGAGCAAAGATATAAAATTAATTTCTTACTTATCACATACATATTGCACGTAATTTATTTTCATAACGTAATTTATTTCACAAATCATATATTATTAAAGATCGATAATTATACTACAACAATAACAACAACAACAAGAACAACAACAATAACAATACTATAGATAAAAAAAACTATGCATGCAAATTTTTAATAATTAATTGTACAGCTACTCACATCTTCTCACGTCTTCTTACAGCTTCTTATAACTTCTTACAACTTCTTATAGCGTTATATTTTGTCGGGAAAAAGAACAGGGCCATACAAATTTTTAGTAAAGTCTAGCTGAAAGATGGCCAATTGACTACGGACGGCTAAGTTAACGGCCCCCATCAAACAGACAAACAAAAAGAAGAAAAGAGGAAAGAAGAGAAACTTTAGACAGGAAGTTTAATTATGAGACGTTTAAGATTCAAGGAATCCCTAACAAGGATTCACTTTGACAGGCAATATTGCTCTTTCCATATGTCCATTCTATGGAGCAATACCTTTTATATCCACTTTAGGCATCATTAGTACACAATTATTTCGATGAGAACCAGATGCTTTCATCATCTCATCTACTTACAAATTTTAAAAAAATATATCAAGAACTTGCAATAATGGGTCAAGTGCAAAAATCAATGAACACACCTTGAAATTTCAAAGGCATTGATTTATGTCATGCCATTAAAGGACAGAGTGGAGGGTGCTAATCTACTTACGATTTAAGCGTGTGTTGATCGATTTAATGTGATTTTCTTTCTGCCCTTTCATGAACTCAATATAAGAGGCTGGTAATCTACTTATGACCCCATATGAAGAGCCAAAATTCTTTTTTGTGCGTTATGAAATATAAGGTCAAGAGCTTTGTTGTGAGCAACTTTTTAGAGAATTTTTGCCAACTAATGTTGTAAGTAAGAACTTATACTTATGGTTAAGTGCCAAGCTTGACATGATATTGTGGCATGACTCTTTATAAAATTTGAATGATGAAATTGACTTCAAACAACTGACCTACCTAGACCTTTCAGGGTTTTTTTTTTTTAAAAAAAAAAAAATTTTTAAAGCACTATTGTAGTGTCATTGTCTTAGTTGCTGATATTAATTATAAACTCTTTAACATCACAATCTTATTTTATCTTTGTAATTATTATAACTAAAATGGTGCAATTGTGAATTTGGATTATAAATACAATTAATTAAACTTATTAACAATTAATATTAAATAAAAATTTAACTTATATTTATTGACAATTTATTAACAATTTTTACCACTAAGGATAAAATAACATTATAAAAAAAAGCATAGAATTTTAATTACCAAAAAATCTACAGCTGATCCATACATACAACTATGAAATTTCGATTATTTGTATACATTGTAATGCATACGTGAATATAGGAATATACTGCTACTTCTTTATAAAAATGATGTTAAACTGATAAACTCTATCTATAATCCTAAGAATTTTCTCAATACTATTACCATTTATACTAACTTCCTCATCATAATGAGACTAAATATACATTTGCTCCTGCAAAAATTTAAAAGATAAATAAATTTGTTTGATTGCCTTTCACAAGGGTAGACCGTTTATTTGGCGGGTCCACAACTATATTTTAAAAGCAAGTTCACCTCTAGTTTTTCTCTCCCCTCTGCATTTCCTCCCCAACGCAGACCCTCCTTACTCTCTCCTCCAAAGCCAACCGTCTCTTTCTCTCATGTCCAAATGCAGAAGCATCGAAACCCTAAAACAAATCCACTCCCAAATCATCAAAACAGGCCTCCACCATGCCCAGTTCGCATTGAGTCGAATTTTGCGCCGTCAATCCATTTGGAGATCTCTCATATGCTATGCCGATATTTGATTCGACCGAACAACCCAATACCCTGATTTGGAATACTGTGATTCGTGGGCAATCTTTGAGCTTCTCCCCAATGGATGCTCTTGATTTTTATGTTCGTATGCTTTTTTCGGGTGCGGAGCCGAATTCGTGTACTTTTCCATTCATTCTAATATCTTGCGCGAAATCGGGAGCCCCCCGGGAGGGGGCAGCAGATTCATGGGCATGTTGTGAAGCTTGGGCTTGACTCGGATGCTTTTGTGCATACTTCTTTGATCAATATGTATGCTCAATGTGGGGAATTAGCCAGTGCACCCCAGGTGTTCGATAAAAGTCTCCTGAGAGACGCGGTCTCCTTTGCGGCATTAATTACTGCGTATGTATCTAGGGGTTATTTGGAGGATGCCCGTAAGCTGTTCGATGAAATTCCTGTTAGAGATGTTGTGTCATGGAATGCGATGATTGCGGAGTATGCTCAGAATGGTCAGCATGACGAGTCGTTATCTTTTTTCCGAGAGATGTTGAGGGTAGGTGTGACACCCGACGAGAGTACCATGGACCATGGTTAGTGTCCTATCAGCATGTGCTCAGTCAGGTTGTCTCGAATTAGGCAATTGGGTTAGGTCTTGGATTGACAAAAATGGCCAAGGAACCAATCTTCGGCTTGTCAATGCACTTATCGACATGTACGCAAAATATGTTGATTTGGAGACCGCTCGGGATTTGTTCGAGGGGTTACCTCAAAGAGACCTGATCTCATGGAATGTAATGATTGGCGGCTACATGCATGGGAGGTTCTACAAAGAAGCTTTGTCTCTTTTTAGACATATGCTGGAATTGCATGTAAAGCCAAGTGACGTTACTTTCTTGGGTGTTCTCCCCGCTTGTGCTCATTTAGGTGCCCTTGACTATGGCAAATGGATTCATGCATATGTTGACAGAAATTTCAAGCATTTAACCAACACTGGTCTTTGGACAAGCCTGATTGACATGTGTGCTAAATGTGGCAATATAGATGCTGGGAAACAGGTATTTGACAACGTGGAAACTAAAAGTTCGGCTTCTTGGAATGCATTGATTATTGGGCTAGACATGCAGGGAGGTGCAACCCAGGCCTTTCACCTATTCTCTAGGATCGTGATTGAAGGATTCAGACCAGATGACATCACCTTTATCGGGGTTTTGTCAGTTTGCAGTCACGCTGGTTTAGTAGATCTTGGTCCCAAATATTTCAACTCTATGATCCAGGATTATAAGATTACACCAAAATTGCAACACTATGGATGCATGATTGATCTACTTGCCGGAGCTGGACTATTCGAGGAAGCAGAGGGCTTAATGGGTACGATGGAAAGGGCACCAGATGGTGCCATATGGGGTTCACTTCTTGCAGCTTGTAAGCTCCACAAGAAGGTTGAAATGGCTGAAAAACTTGCCAACCATCTGTTTGAGGTGGAACCCAATAACCCCAGTCCTTATGTGCTGTTGTCAAATATATATGCAGGGACTGGTAGGTGGGATGATGTAGCTCGAATTAGAACGAGACTAAATGATCCGGGGATAAAGAAAGTCCCAGGATGTACTTCAATTGAGGTGAATAGCATTGTCCACGAGTTCCTTGTAGGGGATAAGTTGCGCCCACAAGGCAAAGAGATATATGAGAGGCTGGATGAGATAGATAAGCTTCTTGAGATAAATGGCCATGTCCCTGATACATCTGAGGTGTTATATGACATGGATGAGGATTGGAAAGAAGGTGCATTAAGCCACCATAGCGAAAGACTAGCGATTTCTTATGGATTGATCAGCACAAAGCCTGGGACAACGATTAGGATCGTTAAGAACTTAAGGGTATGTGGAAATTGCCAGTCTGCTACCAAGCTGATATCAAAGATATTTAACAGGGAGATGATTGCTAGAGATTGCAACCGGTTCCATCATTTCAAAGATGGCTTATGTTCATGTATGGATCAATGGTAAGAGCCCTTTATCTGTATTTTCTTGTCAGATTTGATATGATTTGGTTTGTTGTTTCTAAAAGTATATATACTTAGCCGTTCCTTTCAGTGATTGCATATATGTTTTTCAAATGCAATTGCATTTTGTTTTGCACATACTTCATGAACCCCTATTTGTTTCTCTCTGAGTTCACCGCACAAAATCATTCATTTGGCCACTTGATCATCACCTAGCTAAACCAAACTGAACTTAACGTACATCTTGGGGTCTTGCTTAAGACACATGTTAGATGTAAACAATCTTACTCCTCCAGTTAAATAGCGGAGTTGATCAATGAACCCATTCTCAAAAACCATTGACTACCGACCCTCTACACCGGCTAATGCCATAGGTTTTTCAACGCTCGTTGTGCTTCCGACTCATTGAGAACTATTACTTAAAGGTTACTTGATTGTAGAGGTGATTCTATGGTAGAAGAAAAATTTGAAGGAAAAACCATCTTTATTCATATAATATAAGTGATGGGTACATCAAGCTAGATCTCTTCTCAATGAAACCATAATCCAAAAGTACACCGAAAATCATTAGGATTTTTCGTCGTAATCATAATGTTGCCATTGCGATCTTAATTCATAAAACGATCATCAACGACAAAATCTTGTTCATCATTCATCACTTGTCAGATTCCATTATGCTTCAGTGTTTGGCCTTCCAGCTTGGTTGAAAGAGTTCTTCCGAGCAGATTTCAGAACAGTCTTGTCAGCTACAATGAAATATGCTGCTCCGGCCACTGTCAGTTTCAACCATATAACCTCAATATTAGCTTTTTCTTTTTTAAAAGAGCAATAATAAGAAAATTTTAACCGTAACAGACCCTATTGACGCGAGATCCACACTGGGTGTCGTTTACTAAGAAAGAAAGTAGTAACTGAATAAATTTAAAAAATTGATGGGAAATGTACCAGTTGAAACAATGAGAGCCTGAGCAGTGTGATTGAGATTAGCTCTTGCCCATGGAAGCATTCTTGCACTTGCTAACTGCAGATTATTGCCCACATACACCAATGTCAAAAAAAAAAAAAAAAAAAACCCAAAAAAAAAAAATTTAGCAATTGAAAATTAAATCCCTACTTATGATTAACTCTCTCAAACCAATTTCAAAGGAATATTTTTTGCTGTTATTCCGAAAATAGCCTCTTTGTTATAAGGACAAGGTTATTACCTGTTGGGTGCCTTATATCTGAATTTCCCCATCGATATTATCATTTTGTTGTGTGCATTGCTTTTTTTTGGGGGGGGGGGGGGGCGCGCGTAGGAGGTGGAAAACTCACAGTTGGAACAGCAGCAGCAAAGCCAGCAACAACAGCAGCCTTGGCTCCAGCAAGAACACCCTCTGTTTTTGTCACAAAGTTAAACACACGGTCTAATTAAGCCCTGAACAAATAAATAAATGGATAATCTTTTCAAATAAATGCATTAATTAATTAAAAATGAATATATATGGGGAAAAAAAAAGAAAAATTATGGTCCATAGATTGACAAACATTGACTATGAAATTAGTCCAAAAGAGTCCAAAAGGAAAATAAATTGATAAATTAAGACCCCAACCATCATCAACTGGGACCTCTGCCTTTTACCGACTCAGAAAAAAACAAAAGTTAATTAAATTAAAAAAATTAATTAAAAACAAAAAAAAAAAGAGCAACTTTTTTTTTCGTTTCCAAGTTTTATTCCTAGCTAGCTCATAGCATGCTAATTTACATCAAAGGAAGTGTCAAGACAAGATCTTGATCAATTAATTAGAGGATCATCTAAAGCATCATGATTATACCTAACTAGATTCTCTCTTGGACCTCTCAATCTTTCCTCCCACATGGGTTTATGAACTTTGAACATATGAAATTCCACAAAACACTCATGATCATGTACGTATCGTGACAGTCAGTTAACTCAATTGATAAGATTTTTAAGAGTCTATTAAAAAACCCTAGTTTTCAAATCCATTATTATTGTTCCCCCCGCCCCGGCTCAAACACCTAACAAAACAATACAAACTATGACCAAAATGTGTGGACACCTAATGAGATCGATGCCTACTTCAACTAGAATTATGAATCGGACAGATAAAAGATGTATGTAACTTTATCTGTATATCAAAATTCAAATCGTCGAAAACTAATATGGGAGAAACATAAATAAATAAAAGTAAAGTGTAGAGCTAGTGGTAGTACCATGAGAGCAACGTTTGGCCATGGCTAGCCTTTGGTCAAGGGAGGCCAAGCTAGACCTCTCCAAAGGAGATTGAGCAACATTTTTAGCCATTCTTAGCCTGGAAATTTGAAAATCAAAAAACTATTTGGGGATTTAATGTCTTAATTAATAAAGGGTAATGGCCAAAAATTAAAAAGAGAGAAATTAAATTAAATGGTATTTTTGGAGGTTTTACGAGGGGTTTTGGATGTGGGGAAATGGTGAAGAAAGAGCGTGATATTTATAGAAATAATTAGTTAGGTTGGACTCTCAGGTCGGTTTGATGGTTTTGCAACAAATCTAAAGGCTTCTTTCAGTCCCTTGTTTTTACTCTCTCAGTGTCTTAGTTTCTGCTTTTGGTCGGTTTATTTAGGGATTCCCTATGCTCCTAATGTGTGCCCATAATGCCCATCATATGTAATTAATTGAGTTCACCAAATTCAATTCTTATGACTTTTCAAAAATCTTTGATCCTCTGTTCACTAAAGTCGAGCTATGATTTGAATCAACCTGTATTTTCATTTACAGTTATAAAAATGTGTCCAATTATTTGAATCAACTTGCATTTGTATATATTTTAGTAATTAAAAAGCGTATTTATATCCATAGTTTTTTTTAACTGTTATACAGTAAACGCTTTAATTACAAAATAAGTATCTGGAATAAAGCGCTTGTAGAGTCACTAGATTTTATTTTTTTTTGGTGCATAAATTTACCCTGTTACTTTTATAAATAGCTTTTTGTAATTATATTTTTATTATTTTGTTTGATTGTAAGAGAATATCGCAAACAAACAGCTAACTTTTGATTATGATTACTACAAAATACGTAATAATGATTGCATTAACAGATTAATTGTAGTATATTATATTTAATCAAACATCACAAAAACTCAGTATATAAAAATAAGATGGAATATTGTATGACACACATACAATTAGTACATGAAAATAAATCAAAAGCTCAAAAAATAACAAAATATAGATAAAAAGTTGATTAAGGCTTTTTTTTTAATTAGCAGAACTTGTTTAAGGTTTAAGGGATTAGTGGGGTATATTGGTCATTGTAGCTTGAAGTAGATTGGTGAGAAACAGAAGAAAGCAAAACAAGGGGCAGTTGCCCCAAAATAATAAATAAATAAATTCCTTTTTATCCATTTTCTTGGGACTTTTATCCATTTGTACACCAATATCAATGCATTTGAATTAAATTAGGGAAAATTACTACAGAGTGTTGCTTTACTTTTAATATTACTCAAAGGTACTCTTTTACTTGAAGGTGTTGTTTTAGGGAGACAAAGGAATCAGGTGCTTTTGTACTGGCAATGTCTCTATCCACATTATTTACTCTTGTGCCCTTATGGTGAGAGGAAGAGCAAGTGGGATTAATAAAGGGTTGTGGTCACTGTGCATAAGTTGCCCAACTTGAGCTACTGCTCTATCTCTCTCAAACTCTTTCTCTACCAAACTCTTTTTCTCTGTCAACCTCTCTATGTGCCAGAGGTATAGTGGTGAGCTGAGTTTGTGGCATGGACAGCTAGCGGAGTTGGTTAGGAGGTGACAGAAGGAAAGGATTTATCTGATAGCATCGGACGCAAATCATTGTTGACTGAGAAGTAGTAAAGAAGAGGTAAGTATTTGCCAGTTCAAGTAAGTTGTTTGTTGAATTGAATCTAAGGTTGGCAGTGTCAGTAACTGAGTGTGTAAATTGGTATGTCCTTAGGATTTTGGTGCCCAATTTCAGTAAGTGAGGAAGAGTGTTCACTATTGTGGGTGAAGTTAGAGGGGTTAAATGTGTTAGTATTTATTTGTAGTCATTTAATTTAGTTTAATTTATTGAAATGTTATATGATGTAAGTAGGTAAAGGTTGGGGTGTTAATATGTGGGTGAGTGAATGCGTCAGAAGTGAATAACGGGGGGTATATCCCAGGATAACAGTAGTGTCAACCTAGGATGACAATGTTATGTATGAAGGTTAGTTGTAGGCAGAATGTAATATGGTAACGGTGAAAGTATGGATATGTTGAAGAGGGTAGTGGCGATATTTAGGGCAACAAATGCATGTGTAAATGTGGAAAATACCCTGTTAGTATTGAGAAGTATAGTTGGTGACTCTTGATTGTTACGTGCAGGCGGCATCGTCAATTGTGTGAAGCAATTGACGTTGGGTACAAGCAGTGACGATGATGTAAAGCAATTCAGTGGGGGATATAGTTGTGCATATGAGAGAGATTGCTATTTATGTCTGTTGGGGTGGGGTGTTAGATGATGGGGTGAATGGGTTAATGACATATGTGGGTCGGAGGAATGCATGTATGTGGATTTCACCGAGCATGGGAGTTGGTGACTTGTTGAAGTTGTTAGAGAGAGAGATGGGGGACGGCGTAAGAGGGGAGGACATGTGGTATAGTTTGAAATTTGACCGGAGAATGTTAATGTCATTGGAGAAAGTTGAGGATGTTGTCAAGTTAGTCAGAGGCAATGATGGGCATGTATACGTTTACATTGCGGGTAAGGATGGCCCTCGTGCTGGTCCAGTGGGGGAATGTCAGCAAGTAGAAGTTGGGGATGGCGGTCTGTCGGTGGTAGGTGTGGGGGCTGTAGGGACAGGTGGGGGCGCGGGGGATGACGAACGACGGAATGTTGGTGATGTTCCCTGTTTGCAGAATGTTGCAAGGTAAATTCTATGATATGTGAATTCATTTGAGGTTCTCTCTAATATATTGTCGACATAGGATTAGGGTATTTAAATTGTTACTTGTTATGGATTCATTAATATGACATGTATACAGGGCTGATGGGTTCGGGGGATCGAAGGAGGCCACATAAGCAGGGGTGAATGAGGTGGGAAGGGTGGCGTAAGTGAATGTCATGCCAGATGATGTTTTTGCGGACTTGGACTCAGCATATGATATTTATAAAGGCTGTTTGTGGGCAGAATGTATGATGTAAAGTGGTATATATATGGTTGTTTTATAGAGGACAGTCATTGTCTTAACCCAACTTAGTGCTATGACAACCTGGGATAACCATATCGAAATTTGAGGATGGATACTGCGATCAACCTTGGTTAACGCGTACTGTAAGCCTAGCATAAGTAAACGTCCCTGTGTGGCGTATAAATCATAGAATGTTGGTTGAAACTTATGTCGCGGTCGTAGTGCACTTGATAATGGAGGCTTACTGTTTGGTGTGTTGTTTTCTCTTTGTAGCTTTAGTAACTTACTTTTTCTCACCTCCCATATAACAAGGGCTCACTCTTGATGTTTATTTTATCTCTCTGTGTCTACCCTCAGCTCTACGAAGATGGGCCATTCACCGGCCGACACCAACCAACGGTATGTGTAACCACTACAGGGATGAGGTTTGAGTCCCTACCGATGGATCTGCTGACTCATGATTGTGGGAGTGTTTTCGGTAGACTACGGTGGGGGGGAGGCGCAACTGCGGCCTCCCCTGCCTGCTTATTTGTGCACATTTGGCATAGTTAACGCGGGATGTGTGAGGGATTAACTGTGGTTAGTTTTGCTAGGTGTGGGGGTTTGTCATGCACGCTAACCCCGAATATTGAATTGCCCTTGTCAGTTACTTTTGTAAGCGGTGTAAGCATGTCACCCCAACCGTGAATGTAGGTCTAGTACAATGACCATCAACGGAGATCTGAATAACATACATATTTACTTACATATTGACATACATGGTACGATGCTCATTCAAGTACAACCACACTCACCGCTGCCCATTTACAAAAGTGTATAATTTGTTATGTACCCCCCAAAAATAAAAACCCAACCCAAAATGACATATATATATATATATATATATATATAGAGAGAGAGAGAGAGAGAGAGAGAGAGAGAGAGAGAGAGGAGAGGAGAGGTGAGAAGGAGAGAGAGAGAGAGAGAGAGAGAGAGAGAGAGAGAGAGAGCGCGCTTCGCATCGGTCCATTTAAGGTGCATAATTGCACACACTAACCCTAACATTCTGAATGTTAACCAGGGTTCACACAGTTCCGTGGAGGGCATAACATTCCCATAGGACATATATATATATATATATATATATATATATATATATATATATATATATATATAGATAGTAATGTTAGTATCCTGTGTGTGCGCACACACACACACACCCACACACACACACCACATACACAGACACACAACACACATATATATATTCTCATATGACGTATATATCATATATATATATATATATATATATTATAATATATATATATATACTATATATATATATATAATATATATATATCTATATAGTATGTGTGTGTGTGTGTATATATATCAATATATATATATATATATATATATATATATATATATATATATATATATATATATATATACACACCTTCGCAGCGGTCCATTTAGGGTGCATAATTTGATTTGCTAACCCAAACATTTTGAGCAGTTAACCATGGGTAAACCAGTCATGTGGACAGGATAACATTCCCATATGATATATATATATACACACACACACAAACACACACACACATACACACACACACACACACACACACACACACACACACATATATATGTAGCTGCGCAGCGGTCCGTTTAAGGCGCATATATACTACGTCGTACTTGATGCCGTACACATTCATAGTAGATAGTACAACAAACCGATCTCACATTTATCAATAGTGCACGACACACAGTCACGACATACACAGCTTCAAGCAAAAAACTAAGGCACCACTTTTGACAGAGCCCTCACAACATATGCTATAAACCAGTATGCTGTCCCCAAAGTTTACATCATACATTCTGCCTACAAATAGCCTTTATAAATATCAGATGCTGAGTCTGAGTCCGCGAAAACATCTTCTGGCATGACATTCACTTGCGTCACCCTTTCCACCTCATTCGCTCCTGCTTGTGCGGCCTCCTTCGATCCCATGAACCCATTAGCCCTGCATACATATCATAGTAATGAATCCATAACAAGTAACATATTTAAATACCCTAATCCTATGTCGACAACATATTATAGTGAACCTCAAATGAATTCACATATTATAGAATTTACCTTGCAACATTCTGTAAACAGGGAACACCACCAACATTCCGTCGTTCGTCATCCCCCACGCCCCCACCTGTCCCTACAGTCCCCACACCTACCACAAACACACCCCCATCCCCAACTTCTACTTGCTGACATTCCCCCACTGGACCAACACGGTGGCCATCCTTACCCGCAATGTAAATGTATACATGTCCATCATTGCCTCTGACTAACTTGATAACATCCTCATCTTTCTCCAATGACATTAACATTCTCCGGTCAAACTTCAAATTATACCACATGTGCCCCCCTCTTACGTTGTCCCCCATCTCTCTCTCTAACAACTTCAACAAGTCACCAACTCCCATGCTCGGTGAAATCCACATACATGCATTCCTCCGATCCATATATGTCATTAACCCATTCACCCCATCATCCAACACCCTACCCCAACAGACATAAACAACAATCTCTCTCATATGTACAACTATATCCCCCACTGAATTGCTTTGCATCATCGTCACTGCTTGTACCCAACGTCAACTGCTTCACACAATTGACGATGCCGCCTGCACATAACAATCAAGAGTCACCAACTATACTTCTCAATACTAAAAGGGTATTTCCCACATTTACACATGCATTTGTTGCCCTAAATATCACCACTACCCTTTTCAACATATCCATACTTTCACCGGTTACCATATTACATTCTGCTTACAATTAACCTTCATACATAACATTGTCATCCCAGGTTGACACTACTGTTATCCTGGGATATACCCCTCGTTATTCACTTCTGACACATTCACTCACCCACATATTAACACCGCAACCTTTACCTACTTATATCATATAACATTTCATTAAATTAAATTAAATTAAATGACTACAAATAAATACCAACACATTCAACCCCTCTAACTTCACCTACAATAGTGAACACTCGTCCTCACTCACTGAAATTGGGCACCAACATTCCAAGGACATACTAATTTACACACTCAGTTACTGACACTGCCAACCTCAGATTCAATTCAACAGACAATTTACTTGAACTGGAAAATACTTACCTCTTCTTTACCGCTTCTTGGTCCACAATGATTTGCCTCCGATGGTGTCAGATAAATCCTTCCCTTTTGCCACCTCCTGACCAACTCCGCTAGCTGTCTATGCCACAAACTCAGCTCACCATTATTACCTCTGGCACATAGAGAGGTTGACAGAGAAAGAGAGGTTGACAGAGAAAGAGTCTGAGAGAGACAGAGTAGTAGCTCAAGTTGGGCAGCTTATGCACAGTGACCACAGCCCTTTATTAGCTCACTTACTCTTTCTTTCACCATAAGGGCACAAGAGTAAATAATGTGGATAGAGACATTGCCAGCACAAAAGCACCTGTCTTAAAACAACACCTTCAAGTAAAAGGGGAACCTTGGAGTAATATTAAAAGTAGGGCAACACTCTGTAAACATGATTACACCTCTTGATTTGACGAGTAATGAATGAGCATGTGCCGTGTGGAGGGTAACTTGTACGGGTTATTTGAAAATTAGAATATGCTGCACCGTATACAAGAAATGCTCTTACCTTATACAACAAATGCACTTTTTCACTAAAATTTTACTTTTTCACAAATTTGATACTCATTTTTTAATATTTAAGTTTAATCAATCTCTAATTTTTAAAAATTTTGAACCCATAGATTTTTATTTTAATTCTAGTGAAGCTAAAGTTTGACGATTGTATTTAGGTCGTATTCGTCAAAATTAGATGTTTTAAATAACGGTGAGCAATTTAAGTAACAGATAATAGTTTAAGTAGCGGATTGTTGTTTTAACATAATTGTGTGGGAACAGGTGTTTAGACGAGCGGTTAAAGAAAATTTATTCAATAAGTTTGACTGTTGGACTAGTTGATTGATGTAAAATGTTAATTGACATCAGATGATGAGCATAATTTGTTAAGAATAAAACTACAAAGGGTATTTTGACCCAAAAAATGTGAAAAATGATATTTTTGATAATCACTGGTTAAAACACTAAATGCTTCCAAACGCTGGCTTATTGAATAGTATTATTCGACTAATTAATATTTTATCTCAATGAAATTTAAGGGTAGTACAATTTATACTTCAAGGAATATAATCTGAAAACAAATTGTTCTCCTCTCTTTACTATTTGTTTAACAAAAATTAAAGAACCCTAACGAGTAACGAGCAGCATTTTTGAAGGAAAAATTGATGACAAAGATATTGATAAAAAGTATCCAAAAAAATGGATTTTGAATTAATTTATGTACTATAAGGTGTCCAAATCCTGACTGTTGACTTCAGAGCAGCACACAGGGCAATTTTCTTCTTTTACTGCAGGAATGATAACCCGATTCAGATTTCATCCCATCCCTTCCCCCCCCCCCCCCCCCGGGGGGAAAAGGCCGGAATCTAGGTGAAGCATCCTACTCATAAAATCTAATCATAATACAAGTCAAACTGGGATATTCTCCAGAATAAGTTGAATATTTTTTCTAGGCAATTCTTGTTGAGTGATTGAGAGGAATTAAAATCTCTCAAACCCAAAAGAATTTCTCGATTTTGAAGGGGGTGTAGCAGCAAATCAGTGAAAGAATGATGATGGGGTTTGTGCTCTTGAAGCTAATTGTACTTCTGCTATCATTATCATGGCTGAATCTGGGTTTGGGTCACAGACCTGTTGGTGGGGAACAACCATTGGAAAAGATTAATATTCTTAGGACCACTCTTGCTCTTCATGGAGATGCCTCAATTAAAGCTTCTCCAGTTCTTCTGGGCTTGAAGGTAAATGGTGATTAACGCTGTTTTTAGAGCTTTTGGTAGTTGTTTTTGGCTTCAGTTTGGCTGAGGCATTTTGTCGATCGTGTTGCTGGCATACTTGTTTTTATTGATTCGTCTAAAATTGAAATTTAATACTGGGTACTACCAATGAAACTCACTTTAAGCTTACATGGGTGGACCAATCTTATCCAACTTGGAATTGTCAATATAGTATGGCGTGGGTATTCTGTTTGGAATGCTGTTATGTGATTTCATTTTCACAGGATTGAGAAGAACTTTTTGGGAAGATGATTTTT
Source organism: Carnegiea gigantea (assembly GCA_029747015.1). Taxonomy (NCBI): domain Eukaryota; kingdom Viridiplantae; phylum Streptophyta; class Magnoliopsida; order Caryophyllales; family Cactaceae; genus Carnegiea; species Carnegiea gigantea. Next base: position 354,834 of record JAKOGI010000326.1, read on the forward strand.
AAATGCTTTGTTGCTACTTTAAGTATCGTCAAGCTATAGTTTCTGCCCCTTTTCGCCTTTTCAATCCTTTTAAGAATAAAAAATTCTGCTTGGGGAAACTGTTTCAGATGCCATGTGCTGATTCAGTGTTATTAAGGTGTAATTTCTCTTCTTTCCCCCCTTTTAAAATGTTTCATTGACAACAAGAGTGAAGTCTTGTGCTACTTTTACTGATATTCAAGGGAGGGATAGTCCACTTTTGAGAACTTTGTATTGTGCAAGCTCCTGAAGTGAAAATAGAACCCTTTGCTTACTTTCTGCCTGAGTGCTGTGTAATGCATTGGAGTATAGTTGATATCAGAAAGTTGGTCGATTTTTTGTTCCCCTGTTTGATTGGTAAAGTCATTCTCTATAAAGCAGGAGCATAATTAACTTTTTGCATTTGGGAGAATGCAAATTTAGGCTCTTCCAGATTACATTCCCCTGCTAAAACAAATAAAATAAGCGCTATGCAATGATTAGAGTTAAGTCTGAATTTTGAAAAGCTGATCATCCTATGAAGTGCGTTCCTCAGCTTCCAACCATTCCTTTTCTGTATTTGGTTGGTTATTTGGCTATACTGAGTACTGACGTTCACATTGTTTGCACTTTGTAGGGTGAGGACACTGAATGGGTAGATGTTAGACTTCGATCTGCTAGTCCCTCTGTAGATGATTGGGTTGGAGTTTTCTCTCCTGCAAAGTTCGAGTATTGTCCCCATCTTCTCTTGTCAATGCCTTTATTTTTTCTTTTTACATTGCTATTGTTAGTCTTGGCTTCTGCAGTCAGGTTTCAGTATGATTCCTGTGTGTGTTGCATGTCTCTCACCCTTATCTCTTACAATACTTCATAGTGGTGTTGTACCTGATTAACTGTTGGCAGTGAGGCTGGCCAGAATTTTTTAGGACTGAGAAGTGAGAACCGAACCCCTCTTTTGAAGAGGAGTGCTGGGCGATAAATAACCCAACCCGATCACCCCCCCACCGCCCCCCAGAAAAGCTTAGTGTCGCTACTTTAGTGTTTTAGTGGAATGTCATTCTAGCAATATGGTGTAAGTTAAACTTTTAACTGAAGAATTTTGTTCAATGTTGTAGCTCATCAAGCTGTTATTCAGCAACTGATAAAAAGGATCAGCCGCCATACATATGTTCATCACCACTAAAGGTAGATGCTGACTAGGGAAATTTCAGGTTGAAACTAAATTTTGTTCATGTATTTTTATTGATTATTAGTGATGTTGCTGGCTGTCTAATTTCAGTACAAGTTTGTAAATAGTTCGTATTACACAAAGACTGGCAAAGCTACTTTGCGCTTCCAGCTGATCAACCAGCGGGCTGATTTCGCATTTGCATTATTTTCAGGCGGGTTGTCTAATGTGGGTCAAGAGCTTCCTTGTTGTGGTTCAATTACTTCTTGGTCAATAGCTTCCTTGTTGTGGTTCAATTACTTCTTTGTATTACTTTGATCAATTTCTTTTCTGTCGTCAATTTCCTCTGTGCAGCCAAAACTGAAGGCAGTTTCGAATTCTGTATCATTTGCAAACCCCAAAGCACCACTTTATCCACGTCTCGCTTTAGGGAAGTCCTGGAATGAGGTATGTTCATTGTCCACCTGCTTTCCATAAATTTGTTAGAAGTTTCTTGGAAAGTCTTGATTTTGCAGCTCTTGTTCAAGTGTCTTTGGGTCTATGAGCTCTATGAGAGTAATTGGTGCTTTGGCACAGTTATGTTGCAGCATATTTGCCCCAAATCCATTCAAAATGTTTGTACCATGTTCTTTGCCATGTAACCCTTGATTAAAAGGGTTTCAAGTGTTCGCATTGCAAGTTTGCAACATCGGGGGTGAGGTACTCCATCGCTCAAAAAAGCAAAAGAAAAAGAGAAAGAATAGACAAGAACTTAGGTGCATCTTCCATGAGCAAGTATTTTGGTTTTGTGGCATTAGGGATTGGAAGTAACAATTATGCTGAACCAGAGCACTCTTATTGGCAGACATTAGAGAAAGGAAAAACCACCACCACGTAGAGGGGATCCTGCTTAGGTCCAGGCTAATAAAAATGTTTGATAAAGTTAAAAGCATTTTGAAATTTACTTGAAAGGGGGCTAGACAGAGAAAGGAACTAATTTCTCCCCCCCCCCAAAAAAAAGAAAGCAACAGTATACATGCACGGACAGTAATATAAGAAAACACTAATCACATTTGAGTAGTACCTCATGAAGTTTAAGAATATAAAACTAAGATGGTGTAGTTATAAAATGGTGGGAAGAACCACATGGAAATAAACAAGTGACTCAATCTTGATAACACATGGTGAATAGTAGAGAAGCTGGCATGTGAACATGCTGAGCAACAAAGAGTCAAACTTATAAGGATTTCTAATCCAAGGTTTGGGATCCTAATCCGTGATAACCACAGCTTTCCATCAAAGGCCATGTCCTAGGTGAGTTGCAAATGGTTCAATCTTGTTTAATGATGTTCCCCTGTATTCCCTAAGTCTTCTTCTTCCTTTCTTGTCCAATCAAGTGATTTCTTATGTCTTCTTAGATGGATGCTCTCATCTTTACTACAGACCATTCATTCCTTATTTTTGATCACTTTATTTCTTATGTTACCCTGGCTAGTTTGGCCATGGTGCCATGCCTTGACTGAGTCATTCTTATATATGTTGCACTTCTAACACGTAGCCACTCAGTTCTTAGCACTGTCTTGCATATTAGTAAAGGCGGTTGACAATCATGTGGTAGAATTTTCCCTTCGATTTAACAAAACCTTCTTGCAGCACAAGACTCCGGGGACTTCTTCTATCCTTCCACCCAATCTGTATTCTGACTCTTATATTTAGGCATGAATTGAGCACTGATGGTGACTTTGTTTGTGTCACCCACATCCTTGATAAAAATTGCATCAGACATATTCTGCCTAAAACCAGCTTAATTTGAAACATTTGGACTCTAGGGTAATCCAAATTGATATTCAAGTCCACCCTGGTATCAACATTCTGTACTCTCATCAATTGAGGCTCTGTATTATTGGCAAATAATATACACAATGACATTGTCTTGGATAATTTGGTAAGCTCATCTATAACTATTGTGATGACAAATAGGCTTAAAGTTGATCTTTGGTTGATCTGAAGAGAAAAATCTTAGGTTCCTAACACTGGTCTTGGCTCCTCTGTACATAAAAATAATGGCTCAAATAATGATAAGAGCAGCCTCTTTCATTTCCGACTATCTGCACGAAAAACTCTTTGAGCACTTTATCATTGCCCACAGTTCTCTAAGCACTTTATCATAAGCTGATCCTTGGTGAAACCTTGATATAAATGAGAAAATCTTGGGCTCTTGGCACTAGTCTTGGCTCCTCCATAATAAATGTAATAGCTAAAATGTCAGCAATAGGAGCCTTGACAGACACTTTGTCATGGAATCATACTTGGAAGGCATGCATGATTGAGAGGGATACCCCTTGACTTGTATATTGACTTGATTGGGAAATGGTCATCAAGGGGACTGCGAAATGTTTGATCAATTGAAATTCATTCATAATTAGCATGTTATCTGGCTGTGGTTGTGCCATATATATTGAGATATTGACAGTTGCTCTGTCGTTCCACAGATGACAGTAACCTGGACAAGTGGCTATAACATTGATGAGGCAGTTCCTCTTGTGGAGTGGGGTCAATCTGACTCGACCCCAAAGCAGACAGCAGCAGGAACATTGACATTTAGCCGTGAAACTTTATGCGGTATGGCTGAACTGTTGAACTACTAGATTTTAAACCTGTCATAAATTCCACGTGGATATCTGTTTAAAATTTTATGAAATGTTGCATATTTGAATGCCTTGTTTAAGATAATAGCACAATATGTACCTATGTTGTCTTTGTTAGTAACCTTATTTAAAGATCTATTGTAATGGCAACGTGTGTGATTATGATCTCCATGTGCATTATTTTGGCAATTCAGGCACCTATGGGTTCCCTTGAAATCGAAACCTAAGTTAACACTTCCATCTTTATTATCATAAGAACTAGGGGTGGGTAATGGAATGGGCTGGGTTGGGTTAAGGTCGTCTCTTTTATGAAGTGGGTCGAGTCGGGTCAGGTCATGGTCGGCCCATTAACAAAGTAGGCCGAGCTGGACTTTTCATGCAAATAAATTGGTCAGGATGGGCCGACCCATGGGCGATATGCTTTTGACCTTTTTAAAATAGAATAAACTTGCACAAAAAACTCTATATGATAATTATTTTTATATACAAAGTGTTGGTAGTAAACTTAACTAATTGTAGCATATAAATAAGTGTGGCTCATAGTTACACGGGACACCATTCGTTCCAATACATGGTACGGGAACGGGGACATGGAACGCTATCTCTAAGGAATCGGGTACGTGAGGTACATTTTTAGGTACGCGGTACGATTTTTTATATATGTGTGTGTGTGTGTGTGTGTCTATACATATAATATTTATATATATATAATATTATATACATATATGTTATAGTATATATATAATATATATATACACACACACACACATATATATATATATATATATATATACACACACACACACACATACACACACACACACACATATATATATACACACACACACACACACACACACACACACACACACTCTGTGTGTGTGTGCGCGCGCGTATGTGTGTGTGTATATATATATATATATATCTATCTATCTATATATATATAATATTATATATATGTGTGTATATATATGTGTGTGTTTATATGTGTGTGTGTGTGTGTGTGTGTGTGTAAGTATTTCGCCCCTAAAATTTTAATTTCTTTTTTAAAATTTGGCGGTGGTGGATAGCATACTAATTAAGTAATTAGGATATCCTTTCAAGTTTCAACCGAAAAGTCATACCTCACTCAGATGAGTAAATGCCCAAACATTGGAATATGTGTAAATAGCTGGCATAATGCCATTAGATACAGAGCATATAGGATAAGCAGTCAATGAAGAGTCAAACCTTTGTTACTGTGCTTATTTGGAATAGGATAGATACAAACATAGGGTATTGAAGAGACCTCGGTTATTGTGCAGCCTCTCCCTCTCCCTTTCTACCCACTGTCATCATTTTTTTTTTTTTTTTAAAAAAAAAGAGCATCTCTATC